>JAPPVO010000002.1:19401749-19726560 GCA_030407325.1 Camellia japonica
CTCTCTCTCTCTCTCTTTATTGCTTGAAAGTGTGCTTTCTCTTCATTTTTGCACTACAACCCTTAGCCAAACACCTTAACCTTAGGCTTGAGGTTGTTGGAGACTTGTTTGGAGCTCTTTGTGTTGATTTTGCCTCAGAAGTTGTTGATTTTGTTGCTGTGCTTCAAGGGTGAGTGTCTTCCCTCTTTAAGCTTTATTTTGATCAAGTGTTGGGCCACCTTTGCATGCTTATTTTGGCTTAGCTTTCAACTATAAAAACTTCTATTTTTAAGTGTTAAAAATGGTTGTTTAAGGTCTTGTTGGAGTTAGAGGTGTTCCTCTCCTTTTTGTAGCTTATTTGCTAAGCTTGTCATTCTAGCATGTGTTGGCTTAATCTCAGCCCATTTTTGGTCTTATTTCAGCATGTTGTAACTCTGTTTTGGCTTGGTTGAGTCACCCCTTGCATGCTTCTTACACTTGTAGTGTAACCTTGCTCACTAGCTTTACATGCTTGCTACTTTAGCCCATTAATCTAGCATGTGTTGACTCTACTCCAGCAAGTTTTTGGCCTTTATTTAACATGCGTAAACTCTGTTTGAAGTGGTCTTGGTCCTTTGGCTCATGTTTTGTATAGCTATAGTGCAAATGGCTCTAATAGCTTT
Organism: Camellia japonica; assembly: GCA_030407325.1. Lineage (NCBI taxonomy): Eukaryota > Viridiplantae > Streptophyta > Magnoliopsida > Ericales > Theaceae > Camellia > Camellia japonica. The sequence goes on from JAPPVO010000002.1 coordinate 19,402,391, forward strand.
GTGTTTTAAGTCCTCTAGCATGCCTTACTTGGGTTGTTTGCATGATTTGGCATCATTTGATATGTGATTTCAGAGCATGTTTCACTGTCATACTCTCATATGTATCACTCTTTCAATGCTTTTGAGAAGTTGAGCCTCATGCCTTGTTTGTGAGCCAATACATTAGCATATCTTTCTAGCCATTTATGCTGCAATTCTAGCATGTTTTTGCCACTATTTTGACCTGCCTTAGGTCTATTTTGAATGGTCAAGGTCATTTGAGCATTGTTTAGTATGGTTGTAGTGTAAAGGGCCTTGACTAGCTTTGAGTTTTGAGGCCTTTAACATGTTATGTATGTGCTGTTTGCATGGTATGGCACCATTTAGCATGTAATTTCAGTACATATAGTGTAGTCACACTCTCATACTCTTCACTTCTTCATAACTTTTGAGGGTTGTGTATTATGTCTTGCTTATAGGCCAACAGGTATGCATGTTCTTCTAGCATTTTGAGCTCCCATTTCAGCATGTTTAGACCATTATTTTGGCATGATTGAGCTCTGTCTAGGGTTGGTTTGGTCCCTTGTGATTGATTTTGCATAGTCCTAGTGTAAAGCTCTTCACTAGTTTTATTGCTTAAACCTTCTAAGATGTTGTACACGAAGTGTTTGCATGTTAGAGTCTTGTTTTTCATGCCACTCTAGCACTGAAAAATCTGCCATCTCCCTCATTTCTTCACTTTTGATTTGTTTTGGGGATTGGTTAGTCTTGAGTTTGAGTTTAATGCATGGGATTGAGCCTTATGCTTAAATGGCTTTAACCCTCTCTTGAGGGTTCCTCCTAGTCAAAGGCATTGGTCTCTCCCATGCCTTAAACCATTATCTTTGATAGACCTCTCTCTCATTAGAGGACTTTCACATTGGACTTAACCAATTAAAGAATGGATTGGTAATGTAAAATGTGTAAACAAGAATTGAGCCAAGTAAAACATGCCAAGATAACATATGTGTGTTGCATTGCATGTGTTTGGATCGAACGTTAATCCAAACACAAGGAATACAACACGTTTCATACTCAAAGTGATGAAACATGTTGCATTTCTTGGTTGCCAACACCCTTGATCATGCATGATAGGGTAGAGGCACTTTGAGTCTTATGTGTGCATTCACTAAGCTTGTACAAGCTCGGTTTTCAAGCCATCATGCATTGAGATGCTCGATCGGTGGCTCGAGAGTCGAGTGTCACACTCCTTTGAGCTTGAGACATGATTAGAAGAGTGACAGTACCTACATTGTCTTGCAAATACATTGATGTGTCTCTATTGTTCTCTGTTGCAGCAAAACAAGAAGCCTGGAGAAGCAACTAGCCGACCAGCCAGTTTTACTAGTCGATCGGCCGGTTTTAGTGGCTGGCAGCCACTTTTTCTGGCTGGCAGCCCACCAGTAGATCCCTGTTTTAAAGTAAAGGCATTATGGAGGTTGGCACAATTTTCAGAGATCAAGGCAAGTGCAAACAGAGGCAATTGACAGCATGGTAATGGATTTCCGAGCGAACGCCAACCGAGCATGCATCGTCAACCTCTTGGAATAGAGCTGAGGCAGTCTGATTTGTAATTAGCTTTACTTGTTAGTTAGCTTAAATTGGTAGTTTAATTAATTAGTTTGTTAATTAATTAAGTGTTATAATAATTAGTAAGTAGTTTACTAGTTATTCATTTTGTTGTGTAATAATTAGTCTAATTAGTTAGTTAGCTTAGCTTAGATTAGCTTAGCAAATTCATTCGGACCCTCCTCCGAGAGGGCACAATGTTGTAATAAGGGTGCGTGTGTGTGTGCATGTCTTCCAACCCCACGTCTTTCTCCCTTTTATTTACTCGCTTTTAATGGTTAGATTAGGGATAATTTTCAATTAGCATACCTTATGCTTGCATGTTTGCATCATTCATTTGTCTTGCATGCACTGGGCTCGGCGCATCATTCAAATTGCATCGTATTTCAATACACTTATTTAAATACGTGTATCAAATCGTTGCATTCATATGCCATCTTAGATAGCCGAGCCTATTTAGTTGCATTTTTTGCATGTGTTGCATTAGGCATCTTATATAGCTAGGATCATGCATGATTTCTAACTAGCTTTTGTTTTGGCTTGGAGTACACTATAAGTTTTACGCTTTAGCATACTGCATGAAGTGTGAGTGTTGACATGATAGCATGCTTGCCATGAGGCTATGTGCTTATTTGATTAACTGCATGAATGCCTGTGGATGAAGGCTTCGTTACTTGAATTGGAACAATTCATCAAAATGTGAGTTTTAAGCCCACTTAGAGTGGCAAATCATCATGTTTTAAGCCCACTTGAGGGTGGCAAATCCGTGCTTTAGCCTACTTGAGGGTAGCAATTCCAAACCATTTTCGAAAAACAAGCATGAATTGTTTTGTTCCAATTCTCGCGATTTAGTCTATACTTGTGTGTTGTGCGCATCACATAGTAAGTTAAGCTAATCATTGGAACAAGAACACATGAGGTTTATAAAACAACATATCATGTTAGTAGAGGCCGATCATTTGATCGGGCGAGCGGGGGTGCTCATTTCATGACCTTCCTCTCTCATAACCAAGTTCCGGAGCCGAGGCAACTTTGGTGATGACGGACACGTGGCCTTTGGCATGAGTCAGGGTTTCCTAAATTTCCCAAAAACAAAATATTTAGGTGGCGACTCTGTAATCTGGCAAAGCAGTCAGTTTGGCATAATTGGATTCAAAATCTGATTTTCCAAAATGATTTGCCGGATTGGACTCTTTGGTGATTTATCAGTATTACATTGCACTTTGTGAGATTAGATTCAGAATCGTGACAGGAGTCCGAACTGTAGTAGCTATGAACCCAAATCCGCCCCCTCTCTGAAAAGGGGGGCGCGCAGAGGAAGTTCAGGCGGTCTACAGTTTCTGGCGACTCTGTTGGGGATTTAGAGAACTTGACTCGAACTCATGATATGTTGTTTTATTTACACTTATGTGTTTCTTTGCATTCCATGTGCATTGGTGCGCCTATGTCACAGTGTTTGCCATCTACTATTCCTAAACGGTTTGCCGGAGGCCAGCTTGGAAAAGCGTGCCATAGGGCTGACCGGTTACGGGCTCTGCCACGATGGGAACACAAACCTCGGGTCGGGATCACCGCCGAGGCACCCTTTTTGACCAATCGACCTAGTTGCATATCGGAAGCCTTAGAGACTGTTCCAAACTAGGACAGGTTGCTTACCCGAATGTAAGATTGTATGAAACCGCATGCGTGCGTAGTGAACCCCTAGTTCCTGACGAAATTAGGATAGGGAAACCCTACCCCACCATAGGGGTGTTTTGGCTCTCACTTGCTTTATATGTGCTGTTAGGGTGTGTCTCTACAGGAATACATGTATCAGTTGCAAGTCTGGGTATCAATCCGAGGACATCAGTGTTTGAGGGTATCAGTTTGAGGCAGAAATTTGGGGCAGAATTCAGTAGAGAGCACAGTCATTCAACTTTGCTCATATATGTTCTCGTGAAATTAGGCTGAGATGCTGTCTGTTTTCTCTTTTGCTAGGTAGTCTTGGAACCATAGCTTCAGAAGGTTCCAGTATCCCCCGAGTGCATTGGACTATAATAGCGAGGCAACCAGTGTTTCCTTCGCCGAGGCACGGCAAAGAAAGGCCAGTCAGGGTTCATCGGTTCAACTGCTCCGACAGTCACCAGTCATATCACCTTTGTTCGAACTCAGTAGACCATGATGGCACAGAGATCGGAAGAAGTTGTGGCCATAATAGTGACATTAAACCAGGGACTCGCCATGCAAGATGAGACTAATGCCAAAATGCAACGCCCATCTGGGGCACCTACCACACATCCGGCCTCGGGACCCCAGCCGAACTTTGACTCAGTTCCACCAGCTGAAGATTTGCATGGTCCAGATTCCCGAGAAGGGTTAGCTCAAGCTCGAGCTTTTGGACCCCAGTTGCGGCCTAATGAGAGGCTTTATCCCTTTGGTACTAATGATCTCGAACCGACCTTGGTGAAAATTGCGAACCTTGAAAGCCAAGCCAACATTGAGGATGGGTACACTGAGGCTGCCGTACAACTCCCAGACGGATTCAAAATGCCATGTATTGACCGTTTCGATGGGTCTGGAGATCCTCTGGTACATATCCGGCTTTTCGTGGATGTCTTGAAACCGATGAGTCTGACTAAGCCGCAGAAACTCTCTCTGTATAGCCGAACCCTGTCAGGAGCAACCGCCACTTGGTATGCCGAGTTGGAGGATACAGTGAAGCAAAACTGGAAAAAGTTGGCTGAGGCCTTTGTCGATCAGTATTCTTTCAATACCCGAGTTGAAATGACCATGCAAGAGCTTGAAGCAACTCACCAGAATCGTACAAAACCTTTTGTGGAATTTGTTGCAAGGTGGAGAGCAAAGGTGGCACAGATGACAGATCGCCCTTCTGAGAGGGATCAAGTGCGGATAGTGGTGTAGAACCTTGAGCCTGATATGTTGAAAAAGTTAATAGCTGTTCCGCTATTCACTTTCGAAAGTTTGCATGACTTGGGGGTTCAGCTTGAGAATGCATTCAACAGAGGGATTATTCGCTGAACAAGTGCACCAGTATGGAGGGTTTTTGCCGGGAGTACTAATGCTAACGGTAGCACTGTTCCTAAACCCACTAAAACCAATATAGTCGCCATAGCCGACCCTTTTGCCAAGGCCAGCCTACAAACAGCTAGCCCAGCCCGAGCTCAGGGCAGACTTTTCACTCCCCTCTATATGAGCCTAAGCAGCGCACCAAAAGTCCTGGTGGAAAAAGGGTATCTCAAACCCCTTGATTCTCAACCTCTACCTAACCCACTCCCTGCCAGACATAACCTCACCAAATAATGTGTGTATCATCAGCAACGCGGCCATGGCACCGAGTTTTGCTACCGCCTTCCTCATGAGGTCCAGAATCTCATCGACAACCGGACGATAGCTCCACCTCAAGACCCCAATGACCAAGTATCGCATCCATATCTTAACCTCGACCATACACAGCCACCCACCTACAACCCCAGTATATACACCCCCCCGACCCATCTACCCAAGCCTGAGGTGTTTATCCCAGAAAGCATGGGCTTAAGCAAGGTGGATGCACTTGAACCGCAATCATCTCAAACCCATGAACCCACTGCTTCTGAGCTAGTGAGCATGATTGAAGATTTGCAGAGAACTGTGGCAGATCTGGCCTTTGGAATTTTGGCTCTATCATCGACCACATCGCAGGCCAGAAGTTTCAATCCAAAAGGCTCCTTGATCTTGGGGGCAAACGGCAATTGAAAAGGGCCAACCTGAAGCCATCTCAGATTTGGGTGGTGGCATGTCGACAACAACTGGGCTCCGCTCTGCTATAGCGACCCAATCCCTTGGCAAAGTGGAGGCAAGTGGTATGAACAAGGTAGGGGCAGGCATTGGTCCCCATGAACACCTTAAGTGGGCTGTTGAGGCTTTGAAGGCTGAAGGACTGAACAAACAGCAAGTGCTCGCAGTTGTTGCAAAGACTGTGGATAACGCTTTTGCTACTCAGGATGAGAGCATTCTGAATTAAGGGGCAAGCCGGGAAAAGGGATGTCGTACCAGAAACACCCCCTTTAGCTCCGATCCTACACTCAGAAGAGATCATCAAACCCAATCAGCACCTGCCAATCCCTTTGCTGGCACATCTAGAACTACTCTGCAACCCGCAAAGTACCAACCCCGAGGCCAGAGGGTCTTCAATCCCCTCTACATGACTTTGTCCAAAGCTCTCCAAATCTTTATAGGACAAGGCCATCTCAAACCCCTTGAGCCTTAGCCTCTCCTGAATCCCCTTCCGGCCAAGCATGATGCTACCAAGTACTGTGCCTTCCATCAACAAGCTGGCCATGATACTAGCATGTGTTTTCGTCGCCACGAAATACAAGATTTGATTGACAACAAGGTCATCGTCGCACTAGGTCCTGCAAAGTCTATCGGCATCGGATCAGTGAACTTGGGGGATAATGTGACTATGTGATCGGAGAGGATGAACCACCTGTTGATGGCACTCATTTTTACTCCAGATGTGGTGGATGGCATGCACTGTTTTGAGCAATGTGCAATGTTGGTTATTTTACTTCCTGACTTGGGTATTGAGTCAGTTTTTGTTGTGTTGTTTTGAGTCTATCTTGTTGTATCGAGTTAGTCTTGTTGTGTTGAAGTCGGGTGATTTTGGGGGTGTTACCTCGTGCATCACCTGCTTGTTTTGTGTTTGTCTTTTACACTCTTTCTTTTGCGTCTGTGAGCCAATTGCGCCAGAGGATCTGAATGAAACAGCAGTGATTTTCACCCTTTTACATCTGTTTCTGCCATTGAGCCAGTTGTGCCAGAAGATTTGAATGAAATGGCAGTGCTTTTCACCTACTTTTCTGTGCCTTGAAATCATTGTATTGACCTAAGTTTTTCAAAACTTTTCTAACACTGTGATGAAAACAAAGAGGGAGGAATTCCTCTGGATTTGCAAAAATTTGATCAACTGAGAGAAAGAGAGGCATGCTAAGCCCTTAATGAATGAGATCATGTTTGTTAATGTGAGTACTAAGAAGGATCCTGGCTTAGTCCAGATTGGTTCTACACTATCTTCACGAGCGACTAGTCGCTTTCTTAAAAGATTTCAAAAAGTGTTTTGCGTGGTCCTGCAAAGACATGTATGGAATTGATCTTGAGATTGTGCAGTATAGGATCACTCTCGGCCTCGAGACTCAACCCCTTTTGCTTTCAAACTTTGAACTTTGACTCAGAATGTTCAACAATCAATCACAACATAAGGCTTGCATGGCCAGATTTGAAGTAGCCCATGAACTAGGGGCAATAAGGTCGTATGACATCAAAGCAGGCCCGCTAGGCCAGATTTGAAGAAACCCTTGAACTAGGGGCAAGAAAGTCAGATCAAGAAGGGCATATGTCATCAAAGGAAGCTTGTAAAGCTAGATCAAAAGTAGTCCTTGAACTAGGGGCAAAAATGTCAGATGTGCTCGAACAGCCAAAGATGGGTCAATCCGTAAACCATTGAAGATTGGCAAGAAAGCCAAATTCCAGCAGCTGGAAGAAGAAAATTTTTGTCGAAGGACAATCGAGTTCCTATCCACAACACTAGGGGCAACTTCAGCCCCCATTGGATGGACTCCTACATCATCAGCAAACAACAGCCATTCTACTAGATTCAGATGGTTTCTAGATCTCAAACTAATCAACATGGACAAGTTAAACTTTTACCCTTGAGAGGCTCGCTGGGCCGACAACCCAGAAGGGAGACCCAGGCAAAAGTTAGAGCAAGAAAAAGAAAAGAAAAGAACAAAAATGAAAAAAGAAGAAAAAAAAAAGAAGAAAAGATAAAGAAAAGATGAAAAGAATGAAAAGAAAAGAAAATCAGAGCTCGCAAGGTTGAAAACCCGGAAGGGCGGCCTTGGCAAAAGTTAGAGCACAAAAGGAGAGTGTTAACACCCGAGTGAACCTTAGCCCAGAACTACGTCAGGCCTGATTCCCATGTTTGGGATACGTAGGCAACTTCATCCTGAAGTCCGGCCTCAATCATTTTTAGCTTGCTTGGCTCATCCATGTTGATTGGTTTACCCTTGTTCAATTCGGCTATCTTGTCCATGTGAAGTGGCTCATCTTCATGATCATCTTCGTTCAGACTCGGTTGTCCTACTCTGTTATAAGATTCAGCTACAAGATGATTCAAAGTTCAGATCCGAGATTGTGCATCTTAGAAGTAAATTCCGTGTTGGTCGAGCAGTGGCCATTTGCAAAAACATTTTTTGCGAATTTTTTAATGAGGTTGACTAGTTTTCTAAAAAATTATTCCATTTTTCCAAAACTGGACCATTTCTTGGACCCAAAAAAGGAAAATTTTCAGTGCTCACAACCTAACTTGCATGATTTCAAATCAGAAAATCGAACAAGTATGTTAATCTAACTCTCATGTTGGTCAAAATTGTTTTAGTGGAAAGCCAAAAACAAAAAAATGGTCAAAATGATGAACTAGGGGCACAGTTGAGTCAGGCTGTCTGTCTTTTCCCCGTTGTCACCATACTTGCCAGAAAGGGCACCTTGTTCGCTAGAAAGGGCACAACTGAAGCTAATAGCAGAAGGCTAAAAGCTCCCATATCCTCCAAGCATCGAGGTAGTAAGAAAACTCTCTCTTTCTCTCTCTCTCTTCATATGCATATAGATCAATTTTTTTTAGATTTTGAATTCCCTAGATTGGTATCATACATATTAAAGCTTTCTTGAAATATAAATATACTCTTAAGTTCTATGTTTACATGTCTGGCAGAATAGAAAGTGAAAATTCAATGTTACTATCCACAAACATCAACTTGGATTTAAGTGAAAATTTATATGTAGATGGTTATATTGTAAGATATTTTTCTGTGAACTGAAACTATCCTCCTTGCAATAATGATGCCCGCTGCAAGAAGTGTATTCTTAATCTCCTACTTCTTCCACAAAATCATGCCTAATGAAAAACCCAAAAATAGAAAGAGAATGTTCTTATTTGGAGACATCTTTGTCTTTATTTGTTCCCCTTCTCAGCAAAGGTTTTTATTTTGGAAATTAAAGCAGTTCTTTTTCCCCTTGGTATGCACACTTCTTGTACTGCTGAGTGGGGTTGTGTAATGCCCCAAATTTTATTACTCGAATATTATTATCTAATCCCTGATTATAGTCCATTTCCATAATAATAAGAACGGAAGGAAGAATAAATAGCTAAGCAATAAATATTTTCTCTCGTATGTACGGTGATGAACTATTTAACTATAATAATTTATAACATGAGCCCTTAGGCTTACCTAGAAGAATAAATAAATAAATAAAAATGGATCAACCCTTATTACAATAAGATGGCATTTCGCCTACATGTAATAGACCCCGTGGCCAACAAATAAGGAGACTCCATGGTCTTGAACAATATTCCAAACTTCTCACCTGAAAAATAGTTAACAACGTGGGATGAACCCTAATGTCCAGTAGAGATCACAATGATTCTAAACAATAGTATATTATAGATATATATGATCATGAATGTTCTAACTTAATAAATATATATATAGTGTTGTTTTTTTCAAGAAAAATCCATTTTTCCGACTTTCGTAACTCATTATTTTCAATTCAAAAGATTTCCAAACCAAAGTCACATCTCGAATATCATACACACATTAACCATTTCAGCGACTCCATGACTCATCTTTTATAATCCAAATGATTTCATCACGTAGTTTATTTTCAAAATCAATTCACAATTAATCCTTTGTACTTTCGTGCTACTCATTTACATCAAACAACACTAATGAACGTAACAATTACATTCTCAATAGAATCAATCTACCTCATAAGAATCAATCCACCTCATAACACAACTTTAACTATATTCTCAGTACATATTTTCATCAACAATAATCTCTACAAATATACACACACTAACAATAAAATCTCACAATAAAATAAACAACTTGTGGTCTCACCAAGCCCCACATTACCACCGTAGTCTTGACAAGACCCACGTCTGCCTGCTTTACCGGTTGGTAGCTGGAACGAACGCATTACCTCTATATAGCATAGCCTGCTTTACCGGGTACTAATCAGAAAGAATGCATTACCTCTATATAACACATCAGCCCACTTTACCGGTTGCTAGCCAGAAGGATCGCATTACCTCTATATAGCACAACCACATTCCACAACCCATGCATCTCAATTTCCTTCCAATCATTCACATATAATTACGTAATTATGCAGTTAATCAATAACACATAAGGTTTCATATCAACCTATTTCACATCAATTCTACAACAAATAATACCATCCTCCACCAATGGCCAAGGACAAAACCTCTACACATTTAATAGTAATAATATAAATTCTTATAAACAAGACAGTGTGATTCTCATAACATTTCCATACCTCAATATTACCAATATCGTCTAGAGTTAGATTAACAATTATATCATCTCGTAATGTCCACAATTGATTCCACTATTTTCAATCACCAATATTTACAACGTAGGCCAATTTCCTGATAATCATTCATTTCATTCTCTCTCTACTTTCCATTTCTAGTTCACAATGATTATTACAATAATCTATTAATTACTTTTTAACTAATACATTTTTTTTCTTCAATTGACCAAGAACAATACCTAGCTCAACTATTCATAAAGATAAACTTCTTTCTTTTTTTTTTTTTGGTACTACATAACCATCAAATAAAAAATATGGTTTTTCATTTTAGACTTCACAACTAATTTTTAATAGCATCAATTCATCATATATTAACCAAGACATCACAAGATCATCCATTTAAATTTCCATTTCACATTTCTTATTCAAAAAATAAAATAAATCAACATGACTCAATATTTATGTATAAAATAAATAAATAAATCATCTTTTCTTTTCATTCTCATAAACATTAAATTAAAAATTAGGGCTTTTTATTCCAACCATCATAAACATGTTTTACTAGCTTCAAATTTCCATAATCAACAACAAAATATAACATTAAACTATTTGATTCAAAACTCTAAATCTCATCCACATTTATTTCGAAAAATCACTTATAAACTTTTTTTTTTATTCAATAAAAAGTACCACATATCCATCTATAATGATATATTGAAAAGAATCAAAGAAATCCCTACCTCAAAATGTCAAGAAAAGCAAATCCGAAAAAGGAAAAGCTTGCTGGATCAAGAATCCGAGACTACCATTTCAAAGAGTGCGACGAGCTCTCCAACTTCCCTTTACAAAGATTGTGCAAAATCTCACTATAAGGACTCCCATTCTAAGCTTAAAGCTTGAGCAACAATGGTGAAAATTTAAGAGAGAGAGAGAGAGAGCAGAGAGAGAGAGATAGAGAGACAGACTGAAATAGTCTAGTCAAAAGAAAGAAAAGAAAGAAAAATAAAGAGAAGGTAAAAGAGGGGGGGATAGCCCACGTGGCTTGCTCCTCTCAATTTATGTGTGTGTATATATATATATATATTCATCTATATACATGTCTATATATATTGATTAAAATCATTTTAGCACCACCTTAATATTTTATAATATAATTAACAAAATGATGTAATTTTTCTCACCGTATATTTCATTAGATGGTTCACACTATAAATATTTGTAACTTTCTTATGATAACAATAACAAACAATTATAAATGAGACATAATTTAATCAATTGGGTCCAAAATGAATGAAATTTAACAATCTAAAATAAATCTCTAATTGAGATTATAGTACAAAATACTTTAAATGGACTCAAGATGGTCCCCACCACTCACACAATTATAAATGACCAAACAATTAAACTTGGGTTATACTAACTCAAATTAAATTAATTCTAAATCATGGCTCTTGAATTATATTTCCACTCATAAACCAAACATGGCCACATATATATCAAACTACACCCAACAAACTTTATCTCAAGTCATGGTCTAACACTCAAAATAAACATAAAACTGAAATTAGATCATAAAAATTCTGTTAAGTCAATTTATCAAACACTGATAAGTCCATGAATTTTATAAAATTAAATATTCATCCTTTCATTCTAGAAATTTTGCCCAAGATACTAGATTCAAATGGGAATATCATATAAAAAATTTATAAGCTTCTGAATTGTGAAACTATTTTTAAAAGTTCATAGAATTAGAATCCAAATAAAAAGTTTAAAATTTGCATGGCCACTACAGGTTGGGATTGTGCATGTTTCTTTCTCTTGAAAGTTATTTCAAAAATGGATTAAATATATTGAGTGGGAAAATATTACTTTTTAGGATTGATTTCTAGTTTTTTATTTTATTTTTGCTATTGACATCTATGTAAAGCTACTATTATACACTATGGTCTCTGGATAGCCTGGAATTTTTCTGATTCTATCTTTTTCATTTTGTTAGTTCAATTTCATCCTATTGCAATGTAATGTAACAACATTGAAAATAAAAAATAAAAAATGACTGCATTACAACTTCTAGTAGTAGCATAATATTACATAGAATGTCAAACTTGAGTCACATGACATGATTTGTTTAATGTTAATATTCTTATAGAGGTTAATATTCAACCAATATCTTGGGAATCTGGCACATTCATTTGTTTGTTTCTTTTCTCTTTATTTTTTGCCTGCCCCATATATAGATTTGACAGCAAGTCAAATGCAGGGTTCAAATTTGATGCCAGAGAATAGATACATATCCTTATACATTTTTTGCTCAAGAAATTGATATATATATACATATTTTTGCACTTTCCTTTCAATGTTTACTGGAAAACAAACAAAGCCTAAAGTAATTGTTACTATCAAGTTGTTGCTTTCTTTGTACCATGTTTTTTTAAATTTTTTTTTTTTTAAATGTGTATGTGTTTTCCTATATGTTCAAGAAATTGATATGGGTTTGAAATTGGACTCTATTTTTCTTGATATGTGTATGCAGTTGGAAAACAAACAAAAAGGTTCAAAGGTCAAAATGGTTTATATTCATTTTATTATTTGGTTTCTCCTAAATGGTTGATGCTACTCATGTTTTTCTGATCTGTTGCTCAAAACACAACTTTAAGGGCTAAAAATTTTAGAATTATACGATTTAGCTTTGGGTTCATGAGATTACTTTAAATTGGTTGCATGAATTATGTTTAAAGGTTACAAACTCAATTCGAACTCATGAATTTGTCCAATTAAATTAGGTTTAATTTAGTTGCTCATGAATATCCATTTAAAAAATTTCAATGTAAGTGCTCTCTCAATAATAGTCTCTTTTAAAAAATAGAGAGTTTGTTATGAGAGCGAATGTTCCAGTATAGGAAAGAGAGTGGACCTCGTCAGAGGATTCTCTTCCTCAGCGGCCGGTCGTTTGAGTTTGAGGAAACGTTGACGGGAGCGGATGGATAGTGCAGGTTGTCAATTGTTGAGCGAGGGGTAGGGCTTTGACGGATGGTGGTGTTGAACAGATCAGAGACACGATGGTTGGCGACCCGATTGATGATAGCATCAAAGGAGCCCAGTAATTTGCAGTTTCTGGGCCATCTTAGTGGGGTAATCTGACTGTTGCTGTTTGGGTTTGTGGCGAGAAAGGTGGTGGGTCGTCGGTCCAAATTGTGCTGACCATAGGGTAGAGGTGAGAACAGATTTTTATTTCTCGATCGGACTTCAGTGATGGTTGAGAAGGGATGGCTTTGGTCATTGAAGGCTTTGATTTGTGCAATGTTCGGGGGGAGCGACCTGGAGGCACGATAATGATGGCGTCTTCCTCGGTATTAAAGGATTTGACCAAACCTGTGGGACACGGCGATGTAGTTCGAACATCAGCGGAGGTTGCTTGGTTCAGGATGTTAGATCGATCGTTGGTAGGGCAGGTGGAGGGAAGTCAGGGAAAGTAGAGGTTCGTCCTTTAGGCGGCAAGGCTTTCTTGTTCGTCTGGTCAACTAGAGATGTGGTGGAGGCAGTGTTGCGACAGCGGTAAATAGTGGAAGGTCGAGATCTGCTGCTGCAGTGGTGGTCACCTTTAGCCCTTAGCACTTCGGGGATGTCAACGTAGCCTGAGAAGAGTGTGTGGATTCGGGTGATGGGTCTATCCATCCATCTTCGTGGGGATGAGGTGTATCACACCATTGGCGATCGTTGTGGTGGTTTTGTGGAGGTGGACGATTCAACGGCAAATCTGGCCTTGATTCGATTGCGTGTGCGTTGGGGGCTGTGGAGGTTTTCATTGCCAGTTTGGATGGAGATCGAAGCAACAGTGCAATGAGTTTCGTCACCGGCTGGGAAGGACGGTGAATCTGGATCATGTAAGGAAAGGAGAATTTTTCGCCACTCAGTTCAGGATATGCCATATATTTTGGGGGTTGAAGATTATTTGTTGAGATTTCGGACAGTTGGAGGGTCATTGGGCAATCGAGCCAATCCTGGTCCTCAACAGAGCAATGGATTAGGTCATCCAAGGGCCCAAAAAGGGGGTTAGCTGGGTTATCATAAAGCCCAAGATGTTACCAAAGGTGTTATGTGCACTCATCGTTGGGTTGAGGCCCAACCCACACGAGTTCCACTACTGGGCCGAAATGAGTTGAGGGGGGGCAGTCCAGTTAGAGTTTCTAGCCCTAGGACGAGTGGAATAGGCCCAAGTACTTCTTTTAATCCAATTTCCTCCAATCTGGATCAGACAGCTATGATGTCGAGTCGGGATGCAGAAGAGGATGCAGCTGCGATGTCGGGTCAGGATGTAGAGGAGGATGTGCACGCATGGGTTCCGGGAGGGTGGAGTCCATCGATGCTGTCATCTCAAGGATGGAGTTGGTGGTGCGTTCTGATCTGTTGGCCGACGGTGTCGACTCGAAGGTGTTGTTTGATGTCAGTGGAACTGATTCACAGGTGGCAGATTCAAATTCCGACATGAGGGATTTTGATCTTGATACAGAGGCGTTACGCGGCGCTGCCTAGGCTGATAGAGGGGCCAGGGGGATGTTTTGACTGCCACAAAGTTGGCGATGGTGTTACATCCTGCTGTTGTGGTAGATGGCGGTGTGAAGGTAAAGCCGGGCTTGGGCAACGTGTCCTTGAATGGGGCTACCACTTTGTCGGCTGTGGAAGTCTCTGAATGGGTGCTTGAGCATATCAGTGACGTGATTCGTTGTCTGGGACTGTCTTTTGAAGGCCACAAAAAGAAGGCTTTGCGTTTGTTTTCGGCAGTGGAGGCCTTGTGGCGGCACAAGGCTCCTAGCACAGTGACGTCCCCATCTTCTGCAGGACCGGGAAAAATTAATAGGGAGCTTCGGAATTTAGAATGTACTGTTAATTATGATCATGGAGGAAATTTTGGGGGTCGAGGTGATAGGATAGCTCGTGGTGGACCTCTTTTGTTGAAATGAAGTTAAAAATCCTATCTTGGAATGTGCGGGGTTTGAATGATACGGCAAAGAAGGTGGCAGTGCAGGCAGTGTTGTGAAAGGTTAAAGTTGATGTTGTCTATCTACAAGAAAATAAATTGGAGAGCTTGGGGGTGGAGCTAATTTGGGAAGTTTGGGGGGGAGGTTTGTGGAGTGAATGTATTTGCCAGCGGTGGGCACGGCTGGTGGGATTCTTCTTTGTTGGGACAAGAGGGTGGTGGTGAGGGAGGATGAGGAGTTTAGGGGATTCTCTGTTTCTTGTTTATTTCGATGGGGTTTTATTGGGGTGTATGGCCCAGTACAACAGTCCGATCGGGTTTTGTTCTTGGAGGAGTTAGAGAGTGTTACGTTTCGCTGGGATGTTTCGTGATGTGTGGGGAGAGATTTTAATATTGTTCGATGGCCATTAGAGAAGGTGGGGAATACTCGGGTCTTAGGATCAATGAGGGCTTTTGGGGCTTTCATTGATGATTTGTAGTTATTTGATCTTCCGTTACAGGGGGGTAGCTTCACTTGGTCGAATGGGCGGAGTTTGTCTCGCATTGACCGTTTTCTAGTTACTGGGGGATGAGAGGAGCATTTTTCGGCAGTTGTGCAGATTCGTCTTCCTCGTCTAGTTTCTGATCATTGGCCCCTCATGCTTGATAGCGGGGGATTCGCGGTGGCTCTACACCATTCAGGTTTGAGAATATGTTGTTGCGAAAGGAAGGTTTCTTAGAGTTAGTTCGTGGATGGTGGACTAGTTACAGGATTTCGGGTTCTCCGAGTTGTGTGTTGGAGCACAAATTGAAGATGCTGAAAGGAGACTTAAAGACATGGAATAAGGAGGCGTTTGGTCGGTTAGAGAGTCAAAAGGCGGTTGTGGTGTCTCTGCTTCATTCCTTGGATGAGTTAGAGGTTCAGGGAGATTTGACTGCTGATGATGTGGTTCGCAAGGAGGCGGCTTGCCAGGATTTTGTTCGTATTTCCCGTATGGAAGAGGTATATTTTTTACAGAAATCCAGATGTTTGTGGTTGAAGGATGGGGACCGAAATACGAAATTTTTTCATTGTATGGCTAATGCACATCGCCGAGTCAATCAGATTAGTAGGTTGCGAGTGGATAGCCGAGAGCTATGTTTAGATGTGGAGATTAAAGAAGGGGTGGTGGGTTTCTATCCGCATTTGTTTCGGCCCCAAGCGGGGGCGTGGCGTCCAGGTTTGGAGGGGGTTCATTTTGATATGATTTCGGACGAGGATAAGGTGATGTTAGAGCATCTGTTTACGGAAAAAGAGGTGTTTCGGTCCTTAAAGGCCATGAGTGGTGATAAAGCCCTTGGTCCAGATGGCTTTACGATGGCTTTCTTTCAAGACTGTTGGAACGTGGTTAAGGGGGATGCGATGGCAACCTTGGACGGCTTTTTTGTGTCAGGGCAATTCGAGAAAAGTTTTAATGTTACTTTTTTGGCTTTGATCTCTAAGAAAGGAGGGGTGGAGGATGTTCGTGACTTTAGGCCTTTTGGCTTGCTGGGAAGCGTGTATAAGTTGTTGGCTAAAGTGTTGGCAAATAGACTTCAAGAAGTTTTGCCGGCTATTGTGTCTGAGTCTCAGAATGCTTTTGTGGGGGGCCGACAGGTCCTAGATGCAGTGTTGATTGCTAATGAGTGTGTGGATTCCCAGAGCCGACAACAGTGTCCTAGTTTGATTTGCAAGTTGGATATTGAGAAGGCATATGATAATGTTAATTGGGAGTTTTTGTTGTATGTGATAAATCACATGGGTTTTGGGGAGAAGTGGCGTCATTGGATTGAGTTCTGTATCTTAACGGTGCGGATGTTTGTCCTAATCAATTGGACTCTTGCAGGATTCTTTCAGACATATCGAGGACTTCGGCAAGGGGATCCTTTGTCACCGTTACTATTTATTTTAGTCATGGAAGCACTGAGTTGGTTGTTGGATAGAGCGGTGTGTGTCGGCCTCTTGGAAGGCTTTGTGGTGGGTACGGTGCCAGGGGTTACCATTGCTGTCTCTCATTTGTTATATGAGGATGATGCTTTGATATTTTGTGGTGCTGAAGCGGACCAGGTAGGGTATTTGCGATGTGTGTTGCTTTGCTTTGAGGCGGTGTTAGGGCTCTGGGTTAACTTGCGGAAGTCGGAGCTTGTTCCAGTTGGGGCAGTTCAGCGCTTGCCTAGTTTAGCAGTAGTCTTGGGATGCAAAGTGTCAGGATTGCCAGTGTCTTATTTGGGTTTTCCTTTAGGCGCTCCGTTTAAGGCGAGAAGAGTGTGGGATGGTGTTGTGGAGCGAGTTTAGCGTCGTTTAGCGGGATGGAAGAGGCAGTATCTTTCAAAAAGGGAGAGATTGACACTGATCAAGAGTGTGTTGAGTAGTATCCTATGGACTCGCCTTTTTCCGCACCCCGCCTTTCGGAAGGGTTTGAAAAGAAGGCCTCACAGTTCGGACTCTCGCGGTTCTGAATCTAATCTCACAAGTGCAACGTGAAACTGATAATCACCAAAGAGTCCAAATCCGACAAATTGTTTTGAAAAATCGATTTTAAATCAAATAATACAAAAATTGGACTGCTTTGCCAGATACAGAGTCGCCACCTAAATATTTTATTTTGGGAAAATTTAGGAAATCCTGGCTCGTGCCAAAGGCCACGTGTCCGTCATCACCAAAGTCGCCTCGGCTCGGGAACTTGCTCGCCCGATCAAAAGATCGGCCTCTACTAATCATGATATGATTTTTTTATAAACATTGTGTGTTCTTATTCCGATTATTAAACTAGCTTTACTACGTGATGAACGCAAGCAAGTATAGACTAGTTTGCTCAATTTGGAACAATTCAACTGATGTTTGTTTGTGAAAACGGTTTGAATTTGCCACCTCAAGTGGGCTTAAAGATGCGGATTTGCCACCAAACATAGTGGGCTTAAAACATGATTTTGCCACAACAAAGTGGGCTTAAAACATGCATTCGTCAAATCATTCCAATTCAAACAACAAGCTTTCATCCACAGGCATTCATGCAGTTTAGCATTTAAGCACATAGCCTCATGGCAAGCATGGTAGACATGGCAACATTCACACTTATGCAAGTATGCTATTGCATAAAAACTCACCAAGATGCATGATCCTATGTTAAGATGCCTAATGCAACATATGCAATAATGCAATTTAATAGGCTCGGCTACTAATATGGCATATGAAGCAATTTGAACAACATGCGATCAACACATATTCAAAGAAGATATTGAAAGTGCAAGGCAGTTAGAATGATGCACCGAGCCTCGGTGCATGCAAGACAAATGAATGGATGCAATCATGCGAGTATAAGGTATGCTAATTGAAAATGTCCCTAATCTAACCATCAAAAGTGATTAAATAAAAGGGAGAAAGACGTGAGGTTGGAAGACATACACACACGCACACACACTTATTACAACATTATGCCCTCGCGAAGGAGGGTCCGAATGAATAAGCTAACTAGCTAGCTACGCTAATCAAGCTAACTAATTATTACAACAATTGAAACGAATTAACTAACTATTCTAAGCTAATTAATTATTATAAACCAGAATCGAATAACTAGTTACACCAACTAATTAATTACAACACTTGCATCAACTAGCTATTCTAAACTAATTAAAGCGATTAAGTGGCTTCGAGGGGCGAGGGACAAATGCATGCTTGGTTGGTTTCCTCCCGAAAATGCCACTACCTCACTGCTGCAAGGCTTTGTTTGCACACTTGAACACCAAAGAAGCCACCAACTCCCAGAATGCCTCTGCTTCACTTCAGGAACACATTTTGAAATAATTTTCATTGATGGCCGGTCGGCTACTGCTGGTGGCCGGTCGGCTACCCCTCCCCAGAACTTCCTTTTGCTGCAATAGAGTGTAAACAGAGGCAAAATAGTGTATTTTCAAGGAGTGTCTGTACTGTTATGCTCCTTATCATCACACAAGTTCAAAGGAGTGTAACTCTTGGTCCTCAAACCATCAACCAAGCATTTTCCGTGCATGATGGCTAAGGAACCAAGCTTGTACAAGCTTAATGAATGCACAAACAAAACCAAAACAACCACCACCCTATCATGCATGATCAAGGGAAATGGTGACCAAGGAAAGTGGGACATTTGATCACTTTGAGTATGAAATGTTCCATTTTCCTTGTGTTCGAATCAACGTCTAATTCGAACACATGCAATACAACACAAAAAGATGCTTAATCTTGCCTCTTTTACTTGCCATTTTTGTTTACTCATTTTACATTATCAATCCATTCTTTAATTGGTTAAGTCCAAAAATGAGTGTCCTCTAATGGAAAGAGGGCTTAAACCACAAGTTGCTTTGGGCACAAAAGAGACCTCATGCCGTTGGTAATGAACCCCAAATGGGATTAAACCATTAAGCACGAATGTCTCAATTTCACACTTAAGCAAACAAGGGGTTTAAAACCACTCTCAAAGCAAATAAAAGAGTGAAGAATGGAAGGAGGTTGCAAAAATTTCAGTACTGAAATGGAGTGCAAAACAACACTAAAACATGCTTTCAACTCAAAACAATGATGAACAAAGCATTAAAACTCCAAGCCAGTGAAGAAAATTGCACTACAACCATACAATACAAGTCCCAACTGAATTAACCAACCCAAAACAGAGCCAAAATAGGTCAAAATAGAGGCAAAAACATGCTGGACTTAAGCTAAAGCAAGCTAGAAAAACATGCTAACACATAAAGCTAACTAGGCATACAAGCAAGACACAAGGAGGGGAGGCTAATCCCTCCAATTTTGGACTTCAAAAGAAGGTTTTTGTCACTGAAAAATCTCTGAATTTCAGTGGTTAAAAGGCCCAAAAAGTTTAATTTAAATGTGAGGAAGAAAGTGTAACAAGCCCGCGGGGGACCTCGCTACAGCTCGGACTCGATTTGTGTCACGGTTCTTAATCTTGAACCAAAGAGTCCAAATCCGGCAAATCGTTTTGGAAAACAGATTTTGAAAGAAGTGCCAAACATGGACTGCTTTGCCAGATACAGAGTCGCCACCTAAATATTTTATTTTTGGGAATTTAGGAAACCCTGACTCGTTGCCAAAGGCCACGTGTCCGTCATCACCAAAGTTGCC
This sequence comes from Camellia japonica, assembly GCA_030407325.1. Classification (NCBI taxonomy): domain Eukaryota; kingdom Viridiplantae; phylum Streptophyta; class Magnoliopsida; order Ericales; family Theaceae; genus Camellia; species Camellia japonica. Next base: position 19,422,442 of record JAPPVO010000002.1, read on the forward strand.
TCGGCTCGGGAACTTGGGTACGATTGGGGAAGGTCACTTCGTGAGCACCCCCGCTCGCCCGTCAAAGATCGGCCTCTACTAACCATGATATCTTATTTTGAAACATTGTGAGTTCTTATTCCGGTTATTAGCCTAGGTTACTATGTGATGCTCGCAGCAAACAAGTATAGACTGGGTCGCCTGAATTGGAACAAACATTTCATGTTTGTTTGTTTGAAAATGGTTTGATGGTGCTACCCGCAGGTAGGCTAAGACGTGGATTTGCCACCCTCAGGTGGACTTAGAAAACATGATTTTGCCACTATCTAGTGGGCTTAAAACAACATTTGATGAATTATCCCAATTCAAGTAACTCAGCCTCCACCCACAGGCATTCAAGGCAGTTATATCACATAAGCATATAGCCCCATGGTAAGCATGCTATTCATGGCAACACTCACACGCATGCAAGGATGCTAAAGCATAAAACTCACCGAGTACTCCAAGCCAAAGCAGAAGCTCATTAGAAATCATGCATGATCCTAGTTATACAGAATTGCCTAATGCAACACATGCAAAGATGCAGTTATAGCAGGCTCGGCTATTCTAAACATGGCATATGAAATGCAACAACTAACACGTATTCAATTTGGAATTGAAATACAAATGCAGTTTGTATGATGCGCCGAGCCCGGTGCGTGCAAAACAGATGAATGATGCAAACATGCTGTCATACTGTATGCTGATTGAAATATGCCCTATATCTAACCATCGTAAGCGGGTAAATAAAAGGGAAGAAAGACGTGGGATTGGAAGACATACATCACACTCACCCACACTTATTACAATTATGCCCTCGCGCAGAGGGTCCAAATAAATAATACAGTCCGAAATAAAAGAATAATACAGTCCGAAATAAACAGTCCGAATTAATTAACAAATTCCTAATTAATTAACAAATTAAACTAAGAAAGCTGTAAAATTGGCTTGCAAGCCAGGGGCTGCCTCGATTCTGCTCCGGATAATAAAATGATGCATGTTGGGCTGCTCTTTTGGAAATCCACTGGGATGCCCCAATTAGCCTCTGTTTGTAATGTTTCTCGAAAAGCGTGCCGGACTCCGAAAGGTTGCTGATTCTCCATTTCGTTGCAACAGAGAGCAGGAAAGGGGCATAGCAATGTATTTCACAAATATATGCATGCCTCGATCCTCGTGCCACCAATCACGCATAACGATGCATGATGGCCGAGGAGTCGGATTGCACAACTCAATATAGGATGAATGCAGATGAATGCTACGACAAAACCTAACTCCATCATGGGTAATCCGGAGTGTCGGTGACTTGGGAATTGAGACCCGTTCTGTCACTCGGAGTACGAAACGTGCCTCGTTTCCCGTGCCCGGGCTAACTCCTATCCCGAACACAACGCAATATGCATGATATGCATGAATGTAACTAAAATACAATCCTAGCATGCACAATACTATGAAAATGAGATGTCTCGAAATGCGTGCCAAACGGGTGCGCAAACTGAGAAAATGATCCTAAAATGGCATACGCAGTGCAATTGGACTTACACTAACATGAGGGAGCCTCAGCCACACTCACATAAGAGGCCGTTGGATAAAAAAGAAGTGCCTCAAAATGCGCGCACATGGGCGCGCAAACCGAGGCGATGCATACGGAATGCAAAATGACATGGAAATGATATGTAATGAGGCTAAAATGAGGTGTCTCGAAGTGCGTGCCCGCGGGCACGCAAACCGAGAAAATGGCATACGGAATGCAATGATGCGAAAATGGCATACAGAATGCAGAATGGACTTATACCAACATGAGAGGACCTCAGCCACTCTCACACAGGAGGCCGTCGGATGAAAATGAAGTGCCTCGAAATGCGTACACACGGGCGCGCAAACCGAGGCGATAGATTAAAGCATGAAATGACATACGAAATGTGAAATGGACTTATACTAACATGAGTGAGCCTCAGCTACACTCACATGAGAGGCCGTCGGATGAAAATGAAGTGCCTCGAAGTGCGCGCACACGAGCGCGCAAACCGAGGCGATGCGTTTAAGCATGAAATGACATGGAAAATGAAATGCAAACATGCAAATGGAATTTCAGCACTTACAAATGATGCAAAACAGTCCTAAAAGGTGGGGAAATGATACCAAATGCCCGGAATGGTCCCGAAATGCGATAATAAGCACCCGAAATGGCCTATAGCCGTACTAAACATGCATAATTGGTACATGACATGCAAAACAGTAGCAAGGCAGCCCCAAAATAGCATTCTTTTCAGTACAAAACAAGGCAAAATAGCGAGCATAGATAGGGCAACAATAGCATGCAAAAATACGGGCCAAGAGAGGGGTATTGAAACAAGTGATGTATGCAATGCTCAAATGGAAAAGTACCCTTCTACAACACTGATGAGGGGCTCAAAATAGGCACATTTACAGTAGATGACATCCCCCAACTCAGTATGCAAACATGCTAAAAATGCTATGCAAGAATGAGGATATATAAGGCTATAACATGAAGTACCCCAAACATTCATCAAACCAGAAAATACAGTTAATTAAATATGTCAAGAAGATCAAAATATGGATATTTTCAGTACTGATGATGGCCGAAAACAGAAGCTAGATGAGCTTAAAAAAGCATGCAAAAGGGGGTCAAAGAGAGATATAAAGACAAGTATAACATGGAGACCCCCAACAAGGTTGATCCCTTCTAAAATATTGTAGAGGGATACAAAATGAGCTCACTCACAGTTCATGACATTCTCCAAAACAGACTGCATGTAGGTCAAACAAATCATGCAAGTTTACGGTAAATATGAGAAATTGTGAAGCAAGTGCATGATAGAGAGGCCAAACAGGGTTAAGCCCTTCTTCAATGTTGAAGAGGGGCTCAAAATAGGGCCACTCAAAGTTTATATTGTGCTCGAAAACAGATCACTCATAGGCCTAATATTCCATGTAAAAACAAGGGTAAAACATGGATTCAAACCAAGTAGCATATGGAGCATGAAAACAAGGTTGATCCCTTCTTCAATGTTGAATAGGGCCTCAAAATAAGCACAATATCAGTTCATGAGATGCTCCAATTCAGATCACACATAGGCCAAATATTCAATGCAAAATAATGGCATATAAGAGGATATTGAAAGAAGTGCAATATGGAGGGCTCAAACAGGGTTGAGCCCTTCAACAAACATCAAGAATAGCTCAAAAGAGGACCACTTTCAGTATTGTTCGGAGCTCAAAACAGTGAGCAAGTAGGGTTAAGAAAAGAGGCAAGAAAGTGGTGTAAAAGAGGGAGATTGATGCTTACCCTTGAAGACCTTTCTTTCTTTTCTTCTTGGCTTGAGAAATGTTGCTTCTAAGCCTTCAAGAGCCTCTCCTTGTTGCTGGAAATGGAGTGGTGATGGTGGGGGTTGATGATGATCAAGAAATGGAAGCAAAACTTGAGGATTTGAGAGTGATCAAGAGAGATATGCTTGAGGCAAGGGTTCTAGGTCTTGAGGGAGAGGGAGAGGAGTGTATGCATGCAAGAATGAATGAATCAAAGTGTATGCAAGTGTGTAGCCTTAAGGGAACAAGTTCCCTTGCAAACAAAATATCCCCCGAAATCAGATCTTTTGGGGGATACAGCTGTACAGCTGTGAAACACACCCCCCAAGGAGCATGGCCGGCCATGTACTTTTGCTGCCGGCCGGCCGACCAAGGGGTAAAAATGAAGTGAAGAATTAATGGCCGGCCACCACATGATGGTGTCCTCCCAGGTGTGCTGAACAAGACCCTATGGTTCAATTTTGACAACTCTGAAACAGGAGAGAGAATAGGCCAATTCAAAGAGGGGTTCAAAAGGTTCAATGGGAATTACTGGCCGGCCATATGTTTTTAGGGTCCTCCCATGTGTGTACATCACAAATATGTGGTTTTGGTTCAAAGAAAATGGCCCTAGGGTGGTCAACATTAGCCCGGAAGTGAGAAAAAACGGGCGCCGGGGGGCACCGGAAGAGCATAACAGGTTGCTTGGACAGTTACTAGCCTCCCACCCTCCAGTGACCTTCCTTATGATGAAACAGAGGTACCTGCCAAAAATGAACAAAAACCGATGCAAAACGAAAGCTCGGGGACCAAAACACGCAGGTCGGGGTCCCGAAAATAGGCTGTAAGCACCGAAAGTGGCATTCGGCCACGAAGTGGGTATCTAAGACCCCAGTGTCCCTCGTTATGATAAAACAGAGGTACCTGCCAAAAATGAACAAAAGCCGATGCAAAACGAAAGCTCGGGGACCAAAACACGCAGTTCGAGGTCCCGAAAACCGGCCGTTAAGCACCGAAAGTGGTGTTTGGCCACGAAGTGGGTATCTAAGACCCCAGTGTCCCTTGAAAGGGAGTAAATGAGATGCATGCCAAGAACCGGAGGAATCGGAGATGGTTGGGTGGTCCCGAACCGAGGCACACGGCTTGACGGCTCCGAAAACCGGGAACCGGGCTCCGAAATGGGCAAAATGGCCTACGGCCACAAAAAGTAGCCCACGGCCACTGAGAGATGATCTACTAGACCTCTCCCTCCCCTCAGGAAGAAAAACAGAGAAAACCGAGTCTGGTTCGCAAACCGAGACAAGGTGCAGAAGAGGGTTCGGAAGTCCGGAGGCAGGGCTCGCAGCCGCGACTCTGAGACTTCTGAACAAGCACGATATGCAACATCACCGAGCGCTCAATCGGTGACGTCTGAGTCTTAAGGTCGGTCAAAAATGGGGTGTCTACAGAAAGGCGCAAAAAGCTTCACAAGCTAAGGAGCAAAATGGGGGAACAACCCCCAAACTCACAAAGGCTCAAACCACCACTTTTATATCTCAAAAACAGAGTTTTTTACACTTCAAAAATAGCCTTAAAACAGTAGAAAAAGATGGCAAAGCAAGTATGCACAACAAGCTTAAATGAGGTAAGTGTAACATGCCCGGGGGGTACCCGCGCGCGTTAAACAGTTCGGACTCCCGAGATCTCTTTGATCTCAAGTTTCACGAGTGCAATGTGAAACGTAGATGAGAGTCCAGATTTGGCAACTTTTATTGAAAATCCATTTTATTGCAATTTTGTCAAAAATGGACTGCGTCATCAGATCTCAGAGTCGCCACCTAATATTTTGGGAAATTAGGAAACCCATGACTTGGTACCAAGGCCACTGTTCGTCGTAACCAAGGATGCTTGGCTCAGAACCTTAGGTATGAGAGGGGAAGGTCAATAATGAGCACCCCCGCTCACCCGATCAAAAGATCGGCCTCTACTAAACCATGATATGACTTTTATTTTCTTTATATGTTCATGTTCTGATTATTTTAGTAAATCCTAAAATTTACTATGTGAAGCATACAAGTATAGACTAGTTTGCTCAAATTGGAACAATTCAATTTCATGCATGTTTGGAAAAGGGTTTGAATTTGCCACTTGACAAAGTGGGTTTAAAGTTTGTGAATTTGCCACTGCAAAATGGGCTTAAAACGTACATTTATTGAATTATTCCAATTTAGGCAACAAGCCTTCATCTACAAGCATCAAACAGTTTATCATTTAATCAATTAGCCTCATGGTAGGATGCTAAACATAATAAGAAAATCACACACAAATAGGATACTAAAGCGTAAAAACTCACAGATTTACCGACGACCCTCGAACAGCTACAAAACAAAGTTAGTAAAATATGCATGATCTTATATACAGAATCCTAATGCAATTCACTCATGAGATGCACTAAAGATTCGGCTTCTAGAATACGGCATGTGAATCATCTCAAAACATGCGATAGCGTACAGAATCACAGAAGACTTGATTAAATCCACAAATGTAAATGTAGCCGAATCTTAATGCATGAGACATAAATGTAAAGCATGGATATGTATGGCATGTCAGATATATACATACACACAGTTAGGGAAAACAATTAAAGAATGGGATAGAAAGAAGCGAGGTGGGGGATTATTACAATACCCGAATTATTACAGATCCGATGAGAGAGAGAAGGGATGAAAAATAAAATCCTCACAAACACTCAAAAAAGCAAAATAAAATAAAATAAAATCTTCCAACATCCAGCAGACTTGCACATCTCAGCCCATGTACTCAATTCATCCCTATGATTGATATTATGCTGCCAATGGACTTGGCTTGGCTGCCCTTCACTTCCAAGTGTAGTTTTTCCATCCCAATCCCATTAACCATAAACAGCTGCAAACAACAACAAACAAGGCCAAGAAGAAAAATTGTGCAGATGACCAACAAAGGAGGAGCTGCTGTTCTGTGAATTGAGAGAGAGAGAGAGAGAGAGAGAGAGAGAATTGGGTGTCTCTAGAGAGAGCAAAGTTGGTGGTCTCCCTCCCTCTTTTTCTTACCCGTGTGTGCCTCCTAGAGAGAGAAGAAAGAGAACTAGTGCATGTGTTTCAAAACCGTGTGTGTGAGTCCCAGGTGCATGCATGTGTGAGTGTCTGTGTGCTGGGTGTGTGTGTGACAAGAGAGTGAGTGAGATGCCGAGAGGTTGAGAGAGAGCTCTGTTAGAGAGTTGTGCACCGGGTCTCCTCTCCCTCTCCCGTGGGTGTTCAATTTAGAGAGAGAGGGAGCCCCGTGCTTGTGTGTGCATGTGGGTGTTTAGAGAGTTGTGGGTTTAGAGAGAGGAGAGAGAGCAGGGAGCCCCCGTGAGTCTTGTTGTGTGTGTATGTGTTTGAGCTGCTCTCCCGTGCGTCTGTGTCCGACTGTGTGTAGTGTGTATGTGTTAATGGTGGCTGAGTTGGTGGTGTCTCTCCTCTTCCTCTCCCCAAGCGAGAGAGAGAGAGAGGTTGTCTTGAGAGAGAGATCGTCTTGAGAGAGAGAGCCCGTGGGTCTCCCCCGTGGGTGTGGTGCTGTGTAGTTGTGAGTGAATGTATCAGTGTGCTATGTTAGGTGTGAGTGTGTGTCGTGTTTGGAGAGTGAGTGAGGTGTGTGTATGGATTATGCATGGTCTGTGATGGTGTATCAGTGTGCTATGTTCGGTGAATGGTTGCTGGGTTTCAGTGTGTTTGTGGGAGGTGTATGGTCCCCTCCATCCTCTCTCTAAACCTGTGTATATGGTGTCCGTGGTGTGTGTGTGTCCTATAGCCCTGTGTCAATGGTAGAGAGAGCCCCCCCCATTATCTATTCTCCCCTTTTCTTTTTTTATTCCCCCCTCCACCCTCTCATGCTCTCCACTCGTGTATATCCCATGTGCATGGTGTGCCTTGTGTCTTTGAGTGTGTGTGACTCGTGGGTTGATGGAGCCACCTTTTTCTTTTTTTCTTTTTATCATTCTAACTCTCTTTTTGTTTAAACAAATCAAATATGCTTTCACCATCCAAAAACACTCATCATCATTATTCCCTGACCCTTCTCTCTCTTTATATATATATATATATATATTTTTTATATTTATTTATTATTATTATTATTTTTTTAATTTTCTTTTTTTATTTTTTATTTTCTTTTGTTTATAAAATAGTTATCAATTTATATAAAACACACTTAAAAGATATGCACACACATACAATTATAAAATACTACAAATTAACAAAATATTATTGATGGCCAAAATGGGTGATGTTTGGAATTAAAGCTTCAATTTGATTTTTCGGTTGAGAAATTCATAAAATGGCATTTTCCAATTTTCATCAGCGGGTGGTCAAAACAAAGTGCCCAAGTCTTAGGGCCGGTCAAAATGGGGTGTCTACAGTAAGTTCTATACCTTTGAAGCAAAGCACAATTCAGCCACAAATTCAAGCTCAAACCCCCTTCCTAAGCTCAAACACAACTCCAAGGGACCTCAGCTCAATGGTGGTCAAGTTTGGTTAAGGGTTAGTGTGTAAAAGTGTAGAGAAAACTAATTACAAAGCACAAAATATCAAGTGAGAGAGGGAATTTGCACGAGGCGCACCGGAGGACCTCTTATTGCACGAGCCGGAGTCACATTTATCTCATGGCACCTCTGAGGTATACACTTCTTCTTCATTTTCGGCAATGCACGTTGCATTTCTTGCATAGCTCACACTGTCTTTCATCTGTTCATCGCAGACGCATGTATGCACTGTATTTCTTACACTTCCTTGCATCTGCTTGTCCCGAACGTACTCTTGCACTGTATTTCTTATGATGCTTTTCATCTGCTTGTCCTGATCATAGGGGGATTCACGCGCCATCCAAGGATACGGGACCACCTTCGCGAGGGAGTGGTACGTGGAGCTCCCTGACGACATTTGCCACATCATTGACGAGGCCGGCTTCAGCTCATTCTGTATGGGGCTCTCACGCCTCATAGCGAGCCGGCCTTTATTAGGTGCTTTGGTAGAGAGGTGGAGGGATACCATCGATTCCTTTCACTTCTCTACCGCAGGGGAGATGACGATGACTCCCTTGGACTTTTCTATGCTCACCGGCATAGAGGTGGGGGGTCATCCAATTTCTTATGACACTAATATGGGTGAGTGGGAGGCTGCTTAGATTTACCTGTTGTGGATTCACCCACCGATCTCCCGATTAGGGATGGTTCGATACTCCTAGTTTGCAGACCACTACAGAGGGATGGCACCTGTGACCTGAGAGGAGACCAAGCAGTATGTGCGAGGTTTTCTGATGTTCTTGTTTGGCACTACCCTATTCACCGATTGGGTGAACACCGTCAGGCTATACCTCATGAGTGCCCTGGTGGACCTGTCTCATGTCCAACTCTACGGTTGGGGCGGCGCTAGCTTGGCCACCTTATACGGGTACATGAGTTCGACCTCCTGCAGGAGTAGACATCTGATAAGAGGCTACTGGAGGGCCTAGGAGGTATGCCTTACTTCTCTATTTTGCATTTCCTGTTGCGATTTCCGCTTAGAATTCTTTGTTTATTGCACACACTGCACACCATACATACACAATCTGCTTTCTGCTTTGCATACTCTGTACACCACACACTGTACACACACAATCTACTTTCTTCTTTGCATACATTTATCTATTGTATACTCACTGTTGCCCTTTCGCCTTCTGCAGCTATGGGTGTACGCCTACTTTCCGAGACTCGCGCCAGAGCCTGAGGTGGAGATGCCGCCTGTTGTGCCGTACTCTCACCGGTACGACAGGAGGTGCCAGCGGAGGTCTCGCGAGTCCTTCCCTTTCTTTCGCCGATACTTCGATACTGTGACCGCGGCTGAGGTAACTCAAGCTTCTCCGCTATTTCCGTTTTCCTTTGATTCTGACTCATATCGCAATATCTGATGATAGCTAACAATTTGCACATTCTCGATTTATAGATTACTTGGCAACCCTAGGTGACGATGCCTGAGGGAGTCAGGGATTAGTTCATTGGTGCCCGAGAGGCTTCTCGCTTCCGGATCCTGCTCGAAGGCCCGATTTGTCGAGCATGGTTCTTAGGGGAGCGATTCTTGCGCCAGACCATCGGCTTGCCTAAGCCGGTAGTTCCGATGCCGCCTCTGACGTATATGAGAGCCACAGAGAAATACACTAGAGGCTGGGATGCTGACTTCTTCCGAGTCGATGGTGATTACACAGCCTTTATCCAGACATACCTTATGCCACCTCTGACTGGGGCCCGTGGAGATGAGAGAGCGAGGGCTCCAGCTGCGGAAGAGAGAGACAGAGGGGCGGGGGCGACCAGGACCCATAGCAGGAGAGGTTCTGGGGTGAGAAAGAGGACTGGGTGGCCAGAGCTGCCTACTACACTCACCTACCGGCGACATACTGGGAAGGCTTGCCAGATTCCCATTGAGCCTGCACCAGCCGGGCATGAGCTTGTCGGGGTTTGAGGCTCAACTCCAGTATGTACCACACTTTACATTTTGCATATTTATTTCATTTCAGTTATGCTTTATAGAACACTAATCCTCTCAATGCACTTATAGGCACCCATAGAGTACACCGTGATGGCCCTCGAGCTAGTGGCTTCCCTGACGGAGATGGTACAAAGGAGCATGAACCTACTTAGCCACTACAAGATTCTGGTAATTTCCTTTAGTTCACACTTCATGCCATTAAACTTCCTGTCGATACATCAGCATTTCAAACATAATCTATTCCACACTGTACTGATCTGGCACACTGCATTTGGACATTGCACTCAGATATTGCATTCAAATACTGCATTCAAACATTGCTTTCAAACACTGCATTCAAACACTGCATTCAAACACTGCTTTCAAATACTGCTTTCAAACATTGCATTTTGTATATCATTTTTGTGTCAGGTTTACACTGCGACTGATGTATTTGATAAATTGCCCTTTTCAGATCCCTGGCACATTGGACGTTCTAGCGAGAGCTGCAATAGGACCATCTGTACCCCCTTCGGCAGCAGGAAGAGATAGACGGGAGGCTCCAGCTCGCAGCTGAGGCAGAGCTAGAGGCACCCGTGATGAGAGTGGCCCTTCAAAGCCCGTTCTAGACGATGATGATGATGAGATGAGTGAGGATGAGGAGGCAGCGAGTCCACAGTCAGAGTCATCTGAGGACGGAGAGAGTGTGTAGACACCCCATTTTTGACCGCCCTTAAGACTTGGGCGCTACTGATTGTTTACTTAGTAATGCAGGCTATGTTATGCAAAGGGTCGATTTCTTTGGCAAGGAGAGTGTCAAATCCAAACCTCACACCCCTTTTTTGGACCAAAACTATTTTGAATAGTTTTTAGACCTTAAGGCCCTCTCTTTCAAAATATTTTGAAAAAGGTTTCTGTGATGCTCCGAGGCTCACATTTCGTTAAATGTTGCGCTTTTCGATAAACCGAGCAAGGACAAAGTGGAAATGAATGAAAGAGAGATGAAATCTTTGAAAAAATCTTTCAAAACACCTTGTTTAGGGGTTTGGAGTTGAAGAAAATAAGAGAAGAGGGAAGATACCAAGTTGGGGAAGAAGATGGTCATGAATCGCTACAGAGAGTCGAGCGGCCCTCGCTAAATCAGGCCTATCTGTTTGTACACTTGGATTTTAGCTATGAGGCCACCACCGTTGGAAAGAAGACTTCTGGGGATTCATTTTGTACTCAAGAATCTTCTCAAGTCAAGGCCAGATAAGGGAGATATGGCTAGTTGAAATTTGGCATCAATCCAGTTGGCCCGAAACTGAGCAGTCTTCACTAAAAGAGGGATATCTCTTAGCATAGTTGGAATTTTGATGTGAGGCTACCACCATTGGAAAGAAGACTTCCAGGGCTATAGTTTAGGCTCAAGAATGACCTGAAAAGGCATCCAGATGAAGGATTTATGCTTGCTTCAAGTCGGGGACCAGGACTAATTTTTGCTGCCAACCACTAAGGAAGTGTGCCGACCAAAAATGGAGCATGCCGACCATATGCCGACCAAAAATGATCCTGCTGACCAGAAAAAGTGGTCAGTCGACCAGTTGAGGTGGTCGATCGGCCAGAAATTTCCAGAAAGCCCAGAATCTGTAGATATTTTGCTCCAGCTGTTCCAGGCTGTCCTGGATATTTCTGAATTGAGATATTTTGACCAAAGCTCTTGTATATTGCTATATATGAGCCATTTTCTCTTATATTCAAGGGTTGGCAATTGTGGGAGCTTCTCACACTAAAAGTCCTCTCTCTCTAGAAATTTTAGAGCTGAAAACTCTCTCCCTATCTAGAATTCTCTCATTCTCCTCTTGTTTTTGAGCCTTAAGCTTAGAATTCTCTACACTTTTGCAAAGAGACCCTTAACCAAAGTTGATCACAATTCGGCTGAGGTCCCTTGGAACCTATTTTTGGGCTGTTGGAAGGTTGTTTGGCTTAGAAAAGAGGCTGATTTGCTGCTGTGCTTCAAAGGTAACCTCTTATCCCTTTTAAGCTCTTTGTGCACTATTGTTTTGCCATAGTTTTCAACCACTTTGGGGCTGTTTTTGGGGTGGTGTTGAACTAAAAAAAACCTCTATTTTTTCCTCTATTCTGTGTTGGTTTGAGCCTTGTTTTGCTAGGGGGTTGTTCTCCCTTTTTGTTCCTTGGCTTGTGAGGCCTTTTGTGCAACTTCTCATCACCTTCAAATCCAACTTTTTTGGCCTTTTTGCCACTGAAAATCAGAGGTATTTCAGTGGTGAAAACCACGTTTTGAGGTCCAAAATAGGAGGGGGTAGTCCCCTCTCCTCTTGTCTTGTTAGCATGTATTGTTGGCCTATCAAATGAGCATGTATTTCTCCCTTCTTGAGGCTTATTTTGAGCATGTTTTTGTGACTTTTTTAACATGTTATAACTCTGTTTTCAGTTGGTTTGATCACTTGTTGCATGCTTCTTACACTTGTAGTGTAAATCCTCTTTGCTAGCCTTGCATGCCTAATGAGTTAGCTTGTTATTCTAGCATGTTTTGGCTTGGTCTCAGCCCATTTTTGGTGTTGTTTTGGCATGCCATAACTCTTTTTTTAGTTGGTGGGGTCACCTCTTGCTTGGTTTTTGCACTTATAGTGCAATCATGCTCATTAGCCTAGTGTACTTGGTGTTTTGGCATTCCATTCTAGCATGCGTTAGCTATACTCCATGCATGTTTTTGGCATTGTTTTGACATGCTTTAGTACTGTTTTGGGTGTCCTTGGCCTTATGGGGCTTGCTTTGTATAGCTATGGTGTAAATGGCTTTACTAGTCTTGAGTTTTGAGGCCCCTACCATGCTATACTTGTGATGTTTGCATACCTTGGCATCATTTGGCATGGTATTTTAGAGCTTATATCTTTGCCATACTCTCATGTTTATCACTCTTTAATTGTGTTTAAGAGTTGTGCCTTTATGACTTGTTTATGAGCCATCATATGAGCATGCATTTCTAGCTTCTTATGCCCACGTCTCAGGATGTTTTGGCCTCTATTTTGGCATGGTTTGGGTCTGTCCATAGTTGGTTTAGTCATTTAGGCTTTGTATTGCATGCCCCTTGTGAAATGCTCTTTACTAGCTTTGATGTTCTTGGCCTCTGAGCATGTCTTGCATGCATTGTTTTCATGCTTTGATGTCATTTAACATCCTATTTCAATGCTGAAATGTATGCCATTGCATGCCATCTTTCATTTGTTGTATCACTTTGAAAGAGGTCTGAAGCCCTTTGTTGGTTTGAGTGTGAAATCGAGGCGTTCATGCCTAATGGTTTTAGCCTTCTTTTGAAGGTTTCTACTAATCAACGGCATGATGCTTCTTTCATGCTCAAGAAGTGTATGGCTTGGTCTGTCCTTCCAATTAGAGGACTTCTCACTTTTGGACTTAACCAATTAAAGGATGGATTGGTAATCTAAAATGAGTAAACAAAAATGAATCTAAGTAAAACATGCCAAGATAACATGCTTGTGTTGCCTTGCATGTGTTTGGATCGGACGTTAATCCAAACAACGAGAAATGAGAGACGTTTCATACTTGAAGTGATGAAACGTGCCTCGTTTCTTGGTCGCCGACCCTCTTGATCAAGCATGATAGAGGTAGAGGCCCTTATGTGTTATTTGTGCATTCATTGACATTGACTTGTGCAAACTTGGCTTCTCGGCCATTGTGCATTGCGAAGCTCGGTTGGTGGCCCAAGAGTCAAGTACCGCACTTCCTTGAGCTTGAGAAATGATAGGGAGGGTGGTTGTGCACACATATCTTGCAAATACACTGCTATGCCCCTTGTTGTTCTTTGTTGCAGCAAAGCTGGAGCTTGGCAAATTAACTGGTTAGCCAACCAGTAAGGGTGGTCGACCGACCACTTTTTCTGGTCTACAACCAGTTTTTCTGGTCTACAGCCCCCTTTTCTGGTCGGTAGCCCACCAGGAGGTCCCCATGTTGGAGCAGAAGCAATCTGGAAGTTAGTGCACTTTGCAGAGATCAAATCAAATGCAAACAAAGGCAATTCTGGGCATAGCGATGGATTTCCGAGCGAGGTGATCGAGCATGTGTGCACCCCTCGCCCTGAGGACCTCTTTTAACTGCCTTAGCTGCTTTACTTAGTTAGCTAATTCATCGGTTTTGTACTTAATTAGTTAATGTGCTTAATTAGTTGCTTTGTTTTGTAATAATTAGTTAACTAGGAATAGTTAATCAGTTTTGGTTTGTAATAATTAGTTTAATTAGCGTAGCTAGTCAACTTATTATTCGGACCCTCCGTCGAGAGGGCAAATTTTGTAATAAGTGTGCGTGTCTGTGATGCATGTCTCCCAACCCCCATTTCTTTCTCCCTTTTACTTATTAGCATTTGATGGTTAGTTTAGGGCATATTTCAATTAGCATCCTTATGCTTGCATGCGTTCATCATTCATTTGTCTTGCATGCACCGGGCTCGACGCATCATTCAAACTACATTGCATTTCAATACTTACTTGAATACGTGTTTAACAACATGTTATCAAGTGTTGCATTCATATGCCAGCTTAGATAGTCGAGCCTACTTAGTTGCATTTTGCATGTGTTGCATTAGGCATTGTTGACATTGCTAGGATCATGCATTGATTACTAACTAGCTTTTGTTTTGGCTCGGAGTACACTGTAAGTGTTTACGCTTTAACATCCTTGCAAGTGTGTAAGTGACTGCCATGATAGCATGTTTGCCATGAGGCTAACTGCTTAAGTGTTTAACTGCATGAATGCCTGTGGATGAAGGCTTCATTGCTTGAATTGGAACAATTCATCAAAATGTGCGTTTTAAGCCCACTTGAGAGTGGCAAATCATGTTTTCTAAGCCCACTTGAGGGTGACAAATCCGCGTCTTAGCCTACTTGAGGGTAGCATCTTTCAAACCATTTTCGAAAAAAAAAACATGAGATGTTTTGTTCCAATTCTTGCGATTGAGTCTATACTTGTGTGTTGTGCGCATCACATAGTAAGGTTGGCTAATAAACCGGAATAAGAATACACGTGTTTCCAAAAACAACATATCATGTTAGTAAAGGCCGATCTTTGATCGGGCGAGCGGGGGTGCTCATTTCATGACCTTCCCCTCTCATACCCAAGTTCTCGAGCCGAGGCAACTTTGGTGATGACGGACACGTGGCCTTAGGCACGAGTCAAGGTTTCCTAAATTTTCCAAAATAAAATATTTAGGTGGCGACTCTGAAATCTGGCAAAACAATCCATGTTTGGCACTTCTTGATTAAAATCGATTTTCCAAAATGATTTACCGGATTTGGACTCTTTGGTGATTTATCAGTCTTACATTGCACTTTGTGAGATTAGATTTATAACCGTGATAGGAGTCCGAACTATAGTAGCAAGAACACATTTCGCGCCCTCGCGCGTAGAGGAAGTTCGGGCGGTCTACAGAGTGATGCCGGCTCAGATTCTGAGGGTGGAGATGATGCTGAGGCTGGTTCAGCAGCTAGCTCAGACACGGGGGCCTCTGACAGTGGCACCGATGGTGATAGCTCTAAGTCCATGCCCAGGAAGAGGACGAAAAGGGCCTCTCGATCTTGAGGTGGACGGCATTGATTTAGATGTTTTTTTGCTTAGTTTCTTTTTGCTAGTAGTGTTAGCACATTGTACAGTTTTATTTTCCTAAAAACTTGTACTCTTTTGTAAAAAGAAAACATAATTGAAATGAAAAATTAGCTTTTGACGAAGCAAGTGTTGCATTTCTTCTCTTTTTTTTTTGCATTCTGAGCATCACATTGCACCATTTTACACAAAAACAAGATTTGATGAAAATTGAATATTGTACATTGTATTGGCAACATCTTGATCAGGTAATGAACTGACCAACACATAACAAACAGAGTAAAACAACTCAATGAACAACTAATGCAACAACTCGATAAACAAAACAACAACTCGATAAGCAAAAGAACATCAATACAACTCAATAAACAACAACAAAACAACTCGATAAACAAAGCGAAAACAATATAAAAAATGACTCAACAAAACTCTTAAAGCAAGGCTGCAAAATGCACCAAGAGTAGAACAAAACACAGGCTCCCAGCACTCCCAACACATAGGAAAACCATAAGAATTATGTCGGCTATAGGCAGAGGTTGTCGGCCACTAGCACTGGCCGGTAGGCTAAAAAAGTGGCCGGTCGGCCACTAGTGAAGGGAACCTCTAGATTGCTACCACCTGTCTTCCACTCAGCACCTTATCTTCTACAAAAGTTGGGACTTTATAGTTTCTTCATTCCAGCTATGTTTTTGCCACAAATGGAGCCATTCTTCACCGAAAAACTCTCAATTTCGATTGCAACTCTGGATGGCTCGGAAAAAGTGAATTTTTGGGGTTTCAGAATAAACGCACTATTCTCGCTAAGTCGTACCCCGCTATGTTTTCCGTTCCTTCATGCCCGCGGCTAGATGTTGGAACTCGGTTACACATGTGTTTAGCTTTGGAGGACAAAAGCTATGCCCTACGATTGAAGAATTCCAACTTTTGATGGAATCTCGGCGTGACGAGGAAATCCTGCCCCAGTCCCGTTTTAGTCACATCCAAGCTTTAGGACGGATGTGTGGGCTCACTTTATATGATGCTCGATCTTTACTTCACAACGGAGAACTAGAAATTCCCAATTTGATTCATCAATCTTCTGACGCCGGCGACTGAGGTGACCGTCTTTGGCAAGGTTTTCGGCAGCATGCCCTCTGCTTGTGTATGTTGGCCCATCTCCTGCTTGCCCCTGGCTTCGGAGGGTCTAGCATTCGCTTGATCGAAGTTGCCCAAGGCTTGAAAGAGGGCAAGAATTGCATTGGCTTGACACTAGCTGAGACTTTGATGGGCTTGGATGCTTTCCATCGCCGGGAGACAACCAAGTTCGCAGGAAGTCCACTACTCTTGCAGGTAATGTTTCCCACCCTGCTCCCATGTGTTTCTCACATCACTCGGCCCTCAAGCTCTGTTTTTCTCTCTAAAACCCTTTCTCGCATTTTCTCTCCACATACATCTCTCTATTCTTTAATCTCTCTTATTTTTTATCTCTCCCCAGATATGGCTCATGGACAGGTTGAAGGTAGTGGACTCTTGCCCTGCATACTCAGCATGAGGCTATTTCTTTCGCCAACGGCTAGTTGATTTCCCAAACGAGGGGTGGTGGTGCCATTGGATGTGTAACAGGTCTACTGCTGACATTGCTTGGCGTTGCCCCTGGTTTAATCTGTCCGAGATGAGCTATAGCATGTCTCGACAACCTGACATTCAGTTGAACGGCTTGACACACTGTGTCTTCTATTTTCCATTCTGGTTCAGGCGTCAGTTCGGACATGACCAAACTTGCCCAGAAGAGGGGGTAGAGTACCCGGCTTCATTTTTGAACTTCTGGCTCCCGTTCCCAATTTTAGTTGCGCCCTTTCTGGCAAATGCATAGCTTGGCTTGAAGATGAGGTGCAAACTGGGCCTACTTTAGCATATGAAGCTTCCACAAGCTCTGGGAGGGGACGCAGGAACACCTGACTCATCAATGCCCCAAGTTTATTGCTTAGATCTAACTTTCAAGTTTTCCTTTTAAATGTAATAAAAAAGTAACTTTGATTTGTATCGAGAGTTGGAGAACTCCGTATTGAAATCAATGAAATTGAAGGCTGTGGGCACTAAAAATTTTCCTTTCAGTCCAAAAATGGTCTAAGTTGTAAAAAGATTAATTTGAACAAAATCAACTTTTACTAAAACTTTTCAAAACCATTTTCGATAAGGATCACAACTGGACACACGTGGAATCTATCCTTGAGATGTACAACCCCAAATCTAGCAACTGAAAATTACCCCTTGTCTGAAGAGCACTGCACTGTACTCTAACCAACTCTCATAGTAAAGACCACAATCGAACTCTTGGATACAGAAAAGACAAAGATGACCAGAACAATCTCATGGACACAGTTGATTTGGAAGTGTTTACGGCTACACTTCGGAATGAAGTTGCCTACGTATCCCAAAGATGGGAATCAAGCCTTACGTAGTACGGTTCGGGTTCACTCGGGTATTAACACTCCTTTTGCGCTCTAACTTTTGCCAAGGCCGCCCTTTCTGGGTTTTCAACCTTGCGAGCTCAATTTTTCTTATTTCAATTTTTTTGTGCTCTAACTTTTGGCTAGGTCGCCCTTTCAGGTTTTCGGCCTAGCAAGCCACTCAAGGGTAGTATTTCTTCAACTTGTCCATGTTGATTGGTTGGGAGAATTCGAGGCCATCTAGGTCCATAAGAATGACAGCTCCACCCGACCAAATTGATTTGATGATGTAAGGACCAGTCCAATTAGGTCTGAACTTGCCCCTAGGGTCATGGATGGGAGCTCTGTTGTCTTTGAGCACCAAATCCCCTTCTTTCAGTTTCCTGGACTTAACTTTCTTGTTGAAAGCCTTGGCGATTCTGCATTGATAACCTTGGACATGGTACAGTGCTTTCAGCCTCCTCTCGTCGAATAGCATAAGTTCCTCAAACCTGCTCTGTTGCCAATCCGCTTCTGCTATCTGGCACTCAGCTATAACTCACAGCGACGGAACCTCAACTTCAATCGGCAGAATAGCTTCCATCCCATAAACTAGAGAATACGGAGTCGCCCCAGTTGATATCTGAATTGATGTCCTGTAGCCCCAGAGAGCAAATGGCAACTTGTCTGGCCTTCCATCATCTTCTGTAGAATGTGCTTGATGTTCTTGTTAGCGGCCTCAACAGCTCCGTTGGTTTGTGGCCCATATGTGGATGACTTATGAATGCCACATTGTATTTCTCCAACAAGTAGATCACTTCTTTCATGAAGTGGGAACCATTGTTCGAAATGATCTCATTCGGGAGCCCATAACGACAGATGATGTTATTCCTAATGAACTTGGCTACGTGCGACACTTTCAGCACTGCATAGGATTGGGCTTCGACCTACTTTGTAAAATAGTCTATTACCACCAGGATATACTCATGCCCATTTGACCCCTTCGGAGTAACTACCCCAACAACACCAATTTCCCAGAATGAAAATGGCCATGGTGAAGTCATGTTGTACAGCTTCGATGGCGGGATATTCATGCGATTTGCATGAATTTGGCATTTGTGGCATCGCCGAACAAAACTAATACAATCCCTCTCCATGGTTGACCAGTAATAACCCTGTCTGAGAATCTTCCGAGCTAGCATTACTCCACTCATATGTGATCCGTGTTGTCCTCCGTGGATGGCCTCCATTAGGCACTTCGACTCTTCTGCATCAACACACAGCTTGTGCATTCCCAGATGGCCTCGTTTGTACAATTTACCCCCGCAGATGATAATCTGAGCAGCCATTCGCCGTATTGCCCTCTTATCTTTGCATTTGTCCCTAGTGGATAAGCCTCCTTCTCCAAGAAGTTCCAGATGTCATGATACTAAGGGTTTTGATCTTGTACTTCTTCTATTGAGGTAATCAACTCGTAGGCCGGCACATATCTCTCTAATCAATAATGATCGGACACATCCAGACTCCCAAAGGGATGTCTATCATGGAAGATAGAGTTGATAAAGCGTCAGTGAACCTGTTGTTCTCTCTTAGCAGATGCGTGAAAGTTAACTTCTCAAACCTAGGAATCAGGATGTCCAGGGTTTGGTGATAGATTTTCATCCTTTCTTCCTTAACGTTCCAGTCTCCTTTTGCTTGAGACAACCAAGTTCAAGTCCCCAATGACATCCAACCGTTTTGCCACTAGTTCCAGGGCGGCTTCCAATCCAGCGATACATGCCTCGTATTCTGCTTCGTTGTTAGATACCTTAAACTAGAGTTTGAAAGCTGAAGGTATGTGGGAATTGTCAGATGCTATCAGCAACACCCCTATCCCATAACCGTACTGGTTAGGCGCTCTGTCAAAGTACATGGTCCAAATCTCTGCCTTAACTTGCAGAATACCCTCGTTTGGGAACAAATACTCTACTGCTTCATCTCCCTCCACTGGGTGGTCGGCTAGGAACTCCGCTACCGCTCTCACCTTCACAGACTTGCGAGTCATATACTTCAAATCAAATTGAGAGAAGAAGCAACCAACGAGCTAGCCTATCCATAAGCACTGGTTTCTCGAAGAGATATTTGATAGGATCTAATCTCGAAACTAGAATTACAGAGTGAGCTAACAAGTAGTGCTTCAACTTCCTGGTAGCCCATACTAAGGCCAAGCAAGCCTTCTCCAACGGGGTGTAACGGGTCTCATATTCCAGCATCTTTTTACTCAGGTAATAGATGGCTTTCTCCACTCTATCCTCAGATTCTTGTACAAGCATGCAACCCATAGTTGTGTCGATTTCTGACATATACAAAATCAATGGCTTCCTCGGCTCTAGCGGTGACAACACAGGTGGGTTCTATGGATACTGCTTGATCTGCTCAAAAGCAACCTGGCATTGGTCATCCCATTAAAATTTCTTTCCTTTCTTCAGGAGACCAAATAGTGGTTCACAAGTCAAGGTTAATTTTGCAATAAACCATCTTATGAATTGCACTTTACCCAGAAAGTCTCGCACTTTCTTTTTAGTCCTTGGTGGTGGCATTTCTAGGATGGCCTTGATTTTGGAAGGATCAACCTCAATGCCCCTTTGTGTAATCAAGAACCCTAGCATCTTCCCTGTTGTGACACCAAAAGTGCACTTCTGTGGATTCAGTTACAACCAATATTCTCTAATCCGTTGGAAAAATTTCTTCAAGGCGGTGTAGTGGCCCTCTCATTCCTTGGACTTGACAATCTTGTCGTCCACATATACCTCAACCTCTTTGTGGATCATATCATGCAAGATCGTGGTTGCAGCCCGTTGATAAGTAGCCCCAGTATTTTTCAGACCGAACGGCATCACCCTGTAGCAGTAGGTTCCCCACGGCATGGTGAAGGCAGTTTTCTCCCTATCCTTGGGTGCCATTAAAATCTGGTTGTACTCGGAAAACCCATCCATAAAGGAGAGGAACGCATAGCCTGCGGTGAAGTCCACCAATTCATCAATATGCGGTAGAGGAAAGTCGTCCTTCGGACTGGCTTTGTTCAAATCTCTGAAATCCACACACACCCGAATTCTGCCATCTTTCTTCGGCATCGGAACAATTTTGGCCAACCAAGTAGGATACTTAGATACTAGCAAGAACCTTGCATCTATCTGCTTGGTGATCTCTTCCTTGATTTTCAAAGCCCAATCCGAGCGTATTCTCCGAAGCTTCTGCTTGACGGGTCGGGCCTCAGGGTCAAGAGGGATCCAGTGCTGTACAATCTCAGGATCGATTCCAGGTATGTCTTCGTAGGACCACGCGAAAACATCTTTGAAATCTTTTAATAAAGCGACTAAGCGCTCGCGTTCCTCCGAAGACAACGTGGACCTGATCTGGACCAGACGCGGATCC
The DNA here is from genome assembly GCA_030407325.1 of Camellia japonica. Classification (NCBI taxonomy): domain Eukaryota; kingdom Viridiplantae; phylum Streptophyta; class Magnoliopsida; order Ericales; family Theaceae; genus Camellia; species Camellia japonica. Next base: position 19,443,695 of record JAPPVO010000002.1, read on the forward strand.
TTCTCAGTACCCACATTAATTGCAACGATTTCATCAACTAGGGGTTTTACAAACCTCTCCTCCTCTCGATTAATCAAATGTTTCAAAACCAGAGGAATTCCTTCCTCGTCGTTTTTATCAAGATTTTGAAAGTCATGATCAATGCAATATACAAGTGGCACAGAAAAGTACTCAGAAACAACAGCGGTACCATTCTCATTAAAAGCTTCTAGCTCGTCTAATTCCTCGATTACAACCAACTCAAAAGAAAAGGAAAAGATGACCTAGACAAAAAACAACATCCAGGTTATCAACCCAAGAATACCGGACTCCGACTCAGAAGAATTAGAATTTGATTCCGACTCCACATACTCTGTGGAATCAGATTTCGGTTCACTACCTGATTCAGAATTGCTGGACAAAAAGCCCTCCTCGAACTGCCAAACGAGGGAGGGTGCGATAGATGCATCCAGAATACCACCAGAAGGGTCCACAGCTGATTGATCTCCAATCATGGAAAAGGTGAATTCATCCCCCAAGCTCTCCGGTTTGATCTGAGGATCCGAAAGGAGACAAGACAACGTTGCTCCTATCTCAAGTTCTATGCCATCAGACTCATCCTCTGTACACTATTCAGCCTCAGCTGGTAGGTCAGTCTGTTCCTCTGCAACTTCATCCCCTTGCAGCTGTAGGTCGAAGAAGATCTCAAAGCCGAGCAAATGCCACTTCTCAGAGTTTAACCATGGCTTTCCCATGGGGGTACTTCAGCATCTGATGTAGAGTGGAAGAGACAGCTCTCGCTTAGTGCAGCCAAGGCCGTCCAAGGAGTAAGTTAAAAGTGCCGAACAACCAGGACATGAATTCAATGTCTTGTTGCGCCGGTTCAAGCTGGGTTCTGCTCCGAACTGTCCCCATCACTTCCCGGCTTGTATTGTCATAAGCCCGAATCACCTGGGCCATTAGTACACAGTCTGCCGACTTCAAGCCAATAGCATAGGCCATGCGCGATGGACACACATTAATTACAGACCCGGTATCAACCAAGACGACTGGTATCCACTTCTCTTTACACTCAACAGAGATGTATAGTGGTTTGTTATGCTCAGAGCCCTCAGGTGGCAATTCCTTATCTGTAAAAGTCAAAGTTGGCGAAGGCTCTCCCGGGAAGACCAGTCCTACTAACTGCTCGGGGGTTGTGTCGATAGAGAGCTTAGCCTTATCTATTGCTGATAGGACAGCTTGTCTGTGCACCCGTGAAGCCATGAGCAATCCCTAAATGGATATGTCTGCTTGAATTTTCTTTAGCTGCTTCAGTATAGCTTCTTCTTCTAGCAGTTTATCCTTTTGTTTCTCAGCTTCCTTATCTTTCCCCGATGCTTCTGGTTAGTCCAGGTGTGGGGGCTTAAAAGTACCGCCCACTCTTGGTCATGTGATCCACTTCTTCGGAATACTAAGTATCATCTGGCAGATTTTGTCCCCAATCTTCATCTGTGTGGGCGAGATGCAAATCATCATCTTCCCACCACATTCCTTCGACAACCGATAAGCAACTATCCAGTTCCGTTGTAAGCACTCCTGTATCCACAACACAGTCAGTCCCCGCAGGGCCTTTGGTTTTTCTGGCCTTCTGATCATTCTCAATTCTTTCATGCTCGAGCCGCTTCAGCGCGCCTTCTGTTCCGTATCGGCTGTAATAACACTACTCAACTTCTGAGCACAATTCTTAGTACCGGTGCTCTCCGGCAACTCTCCCTTGTCGTCGACCATTCTGGCCATTGCAACAATTCTCGTTTCTAGCTGTTCCTTCTTTGGTTGAGACCCCTCATCAACATCCAGTTCATCACTAAGCCACCCCGTATTATCCGTTGATCTGTTTATATCAAACCAGCTAATCTGTACATTCCCCAGATCTTGTTCATCGAAGAATTGCAGATTACTGAAGTCCTCCTCAAGCTCGGCTAAGTCATCCAGTCCCTGGCTTGGTCCATCCTCCCGGACTACATTAACCTCCATTCCCGTTGGCAATTCTACCTCTGGTCTGGCCTAACTTGTTGGCACAATGTAGCGGCACGGGTTGTATTCCTCTTCAGTTAAGCTCATGGAGCCCTCAAGCATGTCTTCTTCTACCACAGCCCCCACCACAGGTTCGGGTTGGGATATGGACGCGCTCATCATGCACAAGTCTGTGCTCTCTGAGATGAACAACGCCGACTTAGGTAGGTAGGAGGGGGTGATGTATATACTGGGATCATATAGGACGGCCAGTGTTTAGATAAGGTTATTTGCCGGGTGGAGGGGTTTGGTTATGTAGTGGAGAGGATTTGTAGGGACGTTAGGCTTTTGAGGAGGCACTATCTGTTAAACCCTGTATTTTGGAGGTATTAATATTTTAGTGAGAGATATTAGTGGTAGTTTGGTGGTGAGATTCTTAGATAAGCATCTAACCTATTTTTCTCCATTTATTTTATCTCTTTTTCTCTCCACCTCATTATTATTCATCTCCTTTGTTTTTTAATATTTTTTTTTCATTATTATTAGGCACCAAGTAAATTTCCTTTCTTTGACCCCAAGTTAGTACCATTGTATATACATATATATTTGTACCTCTTATTCATCAAATCTTTTTGTACACAATATCTATGGAATTTGTACACAAAATAAATAGGAAAATCTCCCTAAATCTTGAGCACGTGCTAGCCATCACACCTCCTAGACTATAATCATTGTACTTTAGTACAAACAAATCCCTTGAAATCTTAGAGCAATGATGACCTTGGTACCAATTATATATATATATATATACATTGGAATATGTCCATAGTACTCATATAATGAATAAAATATTCTCCAGTTCCCTTCCCCATAGCCGGCCAACCTAGGAGAGCGTGAGGGATCAATTCTCAAGGCTTGTAATCATGCATTCTAAAAGCAAAGTACCAAGTACACCCCTTTCTTGCCCACCAAGTAAACTTTATTTTATTATTTTTTCTTTTCTTTTGTCCCAAGCATCCTTGCCTATAAATTGAGCTCACCTCTCAACCATTTCTATCATTCTTCTTCTTGGTCCATCCATATCTCTATCTCTCTCATTTTGTTCTCTCTTAAATTATAGAAATTTTGAGTTTAGATTAAGAGTGTATAGAGTGAGTGTAAGCATTTTCGTAAAGGAAGAGAGTTGTAGAATCTTACATACCTTATGCCACTTTGGAGATTCATGGAGAAATATCAAGATTCAAGTGTTGGAGATGGAGAAGATTGATTTGAGGTAATTCGGGTGGTATACAATATGTTTCTCTAAATCTCTTTGCAAAGAGTGTTTATTTCAATTACCGTAAATTTGTACTCCTCTTGATTATTCTGGTCGTTGATGAACTCTATGAAATTATTCGTTGTTGATTCATTTGATTACTCTAGTCATTTGATGAACTCTGTGTAGTTATTCTATGTTGGAAATGTTGATTTGTCTGGCTAAATGACATGGAAATGCTCCGTACATGGATCGAGTGGACTTTGCCAATATGCTCTGTACCAATAGCCCCGATAAGCGGTTGTGCTTGGGTGAGGGGGGTGAGGCTAGTCACTGGTTATGTACCGAGTAGGACTGGGTATTTGGTTCTGGATAAATTATCATATGTCGAGTTGACTTGTTTGTGCAATTTGGTAAATTGCTTGATTATCAAATCTAATCGGTTGTGTAATTGTTGGATCTCTGTTGATTTATTTTCTGTCTAAGCCTTGTTATTCCTGTTGTATTGTATACTTCCCGAATTAATTTATTTTTCAGGCGTGGAGCAAATTTAGTGGCGATTTGGGTTGAAGCATCTAAAGAGATTATTTGAGTTGGAGAATTTTTTTTGTTTAGTCCACAACTATATATTATTTTTGGAAATTTGTATAATTATGTTTTGGAGACATTTGAGTTAATTATTTGGAGACGATTTGTATATTTGAGATTATAAGTTATCTACAATTATACATTTGAGGTTGATTTGATTTATTAACGGCCCGGAAGTTGGGGCGTTACACTATCACTTTGTTGTCAATGAGATCCTGAATCTCATGACACAATCTAAAGCATAGGTCGGTATCATGACCATGCTGCTGGTGGAAGGTGCAGTACTTGGCCGGGTTGTGTGTAGGAGGGAGGGGATTAGGCAATGGGCATGGCTCTAGGGGCTTCAGATGCCCCTTTTTTATTAGGACCCTCAAGGCCGCAGATAAAGACATGTAAAGTGTGATGAAAACCCTCTGGCCTCGGGTTTGGTGCTTTGCAGGTTGTTAAATGGTTTCGGATGTACAGGCAAATAGGGTGGCTGTTCTCGGTGTGGTGGTGACCATACCAACTTCAGAGGTCCATGCAGCTGCATTACTACTTGTAGCCGCATTGGAACCGTATGTAAAAGCCCTCTTAGGCTGCTCTTTCTCATCGTCTATCAGACCCTGTTTCATTGCATCCTCTATCTGCACCCCTATCTCATGAAGGTCAGCAAATGTAGGTAGAGGTAAGACTATCATCTTTTGTAGCAGCCTCGGTTACAGATTACGGACGACCATTCTTATCTGGTCCTTTTTAGCTGGCCGGGTGGTCATTATGGAGGCCTTGGCCCTCCATCGAGTGACAAAATCGGAGAAGCCCTCCTTCGGCTCTTGGCGAGTTGCTTTGAGATCATGAGTTATGACCTCGATTTGAGTACTATAAGAGAATTGAGCAATAAAGGCCTCAGCCATCTCTTCCCAATCCCTCTTTACAGAATCCTCAAGTTTTGCGTACCAAATGGCCGCGATACCCGACAGGGTCCGGCCAAAGAGGGATAACTTCTGCAGTTTAGATAGGCCCATCGACCACAGAATGTCTGAAAATAGTCGCAAGTGGACCATAGGATCACCCGAGCCATCAAAGCGGTCTATATGTGGCATTTTAAACCTATCTGGTAAGGTCACCGCTGCATCGGTATAGCCATCCTCTATATCTGGGATCAAATTGACACCCTGAGCTCGTTTATAAAGCTTCTCAAGCTTGCTCACTTTTAGCGCGGTAGGGTCGACCTCAAACTCAAACGGTGCCTCCGTTGGGTAAACCGATGCTTTGGAAGTCTGGGGTGGAATCGGATCCACTGGGATGTCCGCATTTTCCTGGACATTGGTTGTGGGAGCAGAAGCTCTGGTTACTGGAATGTTTGCAGGAGATGGATGGGATGTAGAAGCTGTTGCTTGTTGCGACTGTTGTTGATGTAGCCTAGCAATCAACTCAGCCTGCTGGGCTGTAATTTTCACTTGGCGGGCAGCATCCAACTGCATATTCTCGATAATCTGTTAAAGTTGGCGCATCATATCTCCCATATTAGCTGAGGGGTGCTGATTTATCAGAACTGGTGCGTCCTCCCTTTCTGAAGTTGAAGCAGATAACTGGGTTCGACTGAGCACAGGTGAAGTAGTCAGTAACTGCTGATTTGGCGACTGCTGAACCGGTAAGCTGTGCCTAACTCTCCTCCGTTTGGTAACCGGGGGTAGCGAAGCAAACACTGGTTGTCCTCCAATAAGATCCTCAAATCGATAAATCCACCTTACTCGAGTCCAGAGTGCTCGGGGGTAACTGCCTCATTTGAAGCAATTGTGAAACACTGCCTTGTAAAAAGAAAAATAAAGCAAAAAAAAAAAAAAAAACAAAAATCAGAAAACGCACAGCATCTCGGCTCAGACAGTAACAACACACAGTTGCAATCTTAAGCTGGATAGCTAAATTCAAACACTGATTTCTGCCCCAAATTTTCTGCCTCAAAATTGATACCCTCAAACTGATACCCAGACTTGCAACTGATACATACATTCTTGCAGAGTTACACTCTAAAAGCACATACCAAGCAAGTGAGAGCCAAAACACCCCTATGATGGGGTAGGGTTACCCTGTCCTAATCTCGTCAGGAGCTAGGGATTCACTACGCAAACAAGCGGTTTCATACAATCCTGCATTTGGAATCCTATCCTAGTTTGGAACAGTCTCTATGGCTTCCGATATGCAACTAGGTCGATTGGTCAAAAAGGGTACTTCAGCAAGACTACCAAATATACCTCTCACACCTAACACCGAGAAGTGAAGGAGGATCAAATGGTATAGCGGTAGTCCAGATCCAAGGGTTGTGTTCCCATCGTGGCAGAGCCCGCAACCGGTCAGCCTTATGGCAAGCTTTTCCAAGTAAGCCTCCGGCAAACCGCTCAGGAATAGCAGATGGCAAACATTGTGACTTAGGCGCACCAATGCAAATGCAATGCAAAGAAACACATAAGTGTAAATAAAACAACATATCATGAGTTCGAGTCAAGTTCTCTAAATCCCCAGCAGAGTCACTAGAAATTGTGGGCTCGCCTTTTTCCGCGCCCCCGCCTTTTCGGAAAGGGTTTGAAAAGAAAGGCCCTCACAGTTCAAACTCTATTGCGATTCTGAATATAGTCTCACAAGTGCAATGTGAAACTGATAAACACCAAAGACTCTAAATCCGGCAAATCATTTTGGAAAACTAATTTTGAATCAAATAATGCCAAAACTAGACTGTTTTGCCAGATTACAGAGTCGCCACCTAAATATTTTGTTTTTGGGAAATTTAGGAAATCTTGACTCGTGCCAAAGGCCACGTGTCCGTCATCACCAAAGTTGCCTCGGCTCGGGAACTTGGGTATGAGGGGGGAAGGTCATGAATTGAGCACCTCCGCTCGCTCGATCAAAGATCGGCCTCCACTAATCATGATATGTTGTTTTATAAACCTTATGTGTTCTTATTCTGGTTATTAGCTAACTTTACTATTGACGCACACAAGCAAGTATAGACTAGGATCGCAAGAATTGGAACAACTCAACTCGTGTTTGTTTTCAAAAATGGTTTGAATTTGCCACCTCAAGTGGGCTTAGAAATACAGATTTGCCACCTCAAGTGGGCTTAAAACATGATTTTGCCACTTTGCAAAGTGGCCTTAAAAACGCACATTCGTTGAATTGTTCCAATTCAAACAACAAAGCCTTCATCCACAGGCATTCATGCAGTTTAGTAAGTAAGCACATAGCCTCATGACAAGCATGCGAAACATGGCAATATGGCAATCGCACTCATGCAAGTATGCTAAAGCGTAAAAGCTTACCGAGTACTTCAAGCCAAAACAAAAACTAGTTAGAAAGATGCATAATCCTAACTATGCTAAGTGTCTAATGCAACACATGCAATATGCAATTAATAGGCTCAGTTACTAATATGGCATATGAAGCAACTTGAACAACATGCGATAAACAAGTATTCAAAGAAGATATTGAAACAACAATGCAGTTTGAATGATGCACCGAGCCTCGGTGCATGCAAGACAAAGGAATGAATGCAAGCATGCAAGCATAAGGTATGCTAATCGAAATATGATTCCTAATCTAACCATCGAAAGCGATTAAATAAAAAGGAGAAAAACGTGGGGTTGGAAGACATGCACACACGAACGCACACTTATTACAACAATATGCCCTCGTGAAGGAGGGTTCGAATGAATAAGCTAACTAGCTACGCTAATTAAGCTAAGCTATTATAACACAATTGATCAACTAACTTATTCTAAGCTAATTAATATTACAAACCGAAATTGAAGAATTAGTAACACTAACTAATTAAGTACAACATTTGAATTGAATAATTAGCTATGCTAACTAGTTAAAGCAATTAAATGGCCTCGAGGCCAAGGGAGGCATGCACGCTTGGTTGGTTTCCTCCCGAAAATCCACCGCCTTGCCATCGGACACCTCTGTTTGCATTTGTTTTGACCACTGAAAATTACACCAACTTCCAGCACACCTCTGCTCCACTTTAGGAACACACTGAGCAAACTTTTCATTAATGGCCAGTTGGCTACAATTGGTGGCTGTCGGCCACTTCTGGTGGCCGATCGGCCACTATTGGTGGCTGTCGGCCATTACTGGTGGCCATTCGGCGACCCCTTTCTTGGACTTCTCTTTTTTACTCTTGAAGCACAAGACAATTTTAGGCATAAATTCAAGCTCAAAACCCTTTCTAAGGCTCCAAGAAGACCTCCTAGAACTCAGCTCTAAGGTAGTCAAGATTGATCAAGGGTCTATATGCAAAAGTGCAGGAAAAGCTAACTACAAGCACAAAATAAGAAGAGAGAGAGAGAGAATTTTGATCAAAATTGTCTAACCTTCCAAAATGGGGGAGAGACCCCCTATATATAGAAAAACAAGCTTAGAGCTTGTATTCATCCTACCATACACGTGTATGGGGATGCATTTCAGTGAACAACAACTGGCACAGCTGGCAAACAAATATCTGAAAAGGATAAAAATGGCCGTCAGCCATCAATGTGGCCGACCGGCCACCACTGATGGCCGGCAGGCACAAGCCATGGCCGATGGACTGTAGGGATGGCCGATAGGCCACCCTCTCCTCCAGACTTGAAGCAACAAGCTCTTGGTCCACAACCAAGCACAAAATAGACAAGTTGAGAGGCTCAAAGGCAAGGCTCTCGGCCAAAAACTTCACGCACTCAAAATGAACACAAGCACACAAAACCATCGAGTGTTCAAACGATGACATCCAGGTCTTGAGGATGGTCAAAAATGGGGTGTCTACAGCTGGTAAGCATCCTATGGAGTCTAAGGCAAATGTGATGGAATATGCTCCAAAAGCAAAGAAACGAAAGGTTTCTGGAGAACGTTCATCACAGGGCTCTAAAGGAGAGGAATTAAAAAGTACAAGTTTAATGGCAAGTGTTACATCTGTCGCAAAGAGGGACATCGGGCTAAAGATTGTCGTAGCAAAGGCAAAAGCAAAAGCAAAAGAAGAACAAGCAAGAAGCCTGCTCAAGCCTATATGACCGAAGTGGACAATATTGCCAATGGTGTAGATGACATCAATCTTTCTGCAGTTGTTTCCGAGGCAAATCTCGTTGGAAATCCTAAAGAATGGTGGGTGGACACTGGTGCTACCCGCCATATTTGTGCCGACAAAAAGATGTTCACATCTTATTGTACAGTGGACAATGGTGAACAACTTTTTATGGGCAACTCCTCAACTTTCAAAGTTGAAAGACAAGGAAAGATTGTACTTAAGATGACATATGGAAAGGAACTCACTCTCAACAATGTGCTGCATGTACCAGACATTCGCAAGAATCTTGTTTTCGGATCTTTGTTGAGTAAGAATGGGTTTAGGCTAGTGTTTGAGAGTGATAAATTCGTACTTACTAAGAATGGGATGTATTTAGGAAAATGTTACATGTCTGATGGCCTTTTCAAGATGAATGTAATGACCATTGTAACCTCAGTTATTAATAAACATACATCTTCTTCTTACTTACTTAAGTCTTCAAATTTATGACATGGTAGACTTGGACATGTTAATTATGGATCTTTACATAGATTAATTAATATGGAATGTTTACCTAAATTTGACATTGATTCAGATCATAAATGTGAAATTTGTGTTGAGACAAAATTATCCAAAACTCCTTTTTCATTCAATTGAAAGAAGTTTGGAACCACTTGAATTAATTCATAGTGACATTTGTGATTTTAAATCAATTCAAACTAGAGGTGGGAAAAAATATTTTATCACTTTTATAGATGACTATACTAGATATAGTTATGTTTATTTAATTCGAACCAAGGATGAAGCTTTGGAAACTTTCATTCAATATAAGAATGAAGTTGAAAATCAACTTGGTAAGAAAATCAAAAAAACAAAGAAGTGATAGAGGGGGTGAATATGAATCACCTTTTGGTGAGTTTTGTAAAGAACATGGAATAATTCATCAAACCACCGCTCCTTACTCACCTCAGCAAAATGGAATTGCTGAAAGGAAAAATAGGACTTTAAAAGAAATGATGAATGCCATGTTAATAAGTTCTGGATTACCGCAGAACTTGTGGGGGGAAGCAATACTTAGTCCAAATTATATTTTAAATAAAGTGCCCCGAAAGAAAGTGAATCAAACATCTTATGAATTGTGGCATGGAAGAGTACCATCCTACAAATACTTAAAAGTGTGGGGGTGTTTGGCTAAAGTGGCTATTTGTAGACACCCCATTTTTGACCGACCTCAAGACTTTGATGTCATCGTTTGTGCACTCAATGATTGCGCATGTTTGTGCTCATTTTGAGTCTCCGGAGCTTTCGGCTGAGCGCCTTGTCTTGGGGCCTCTTAACTCTCTTTTTTTTGGTTTGTTTTTGTACCAGGCCTTAGTGCCCTTGCCTGGAGGGAGAGGGAGGCCTGTCAGCCACTTTTTGTAGCTGTAGGCTACTTTTCCCTATTGTAGGCCACTTGAAGTAGCCTATAGGCTAGTGGACGTGGCCGGTCGGCCACCTAAAGTGGCCGATGGCCACTTTTCTGGTTTTTTAGCCTTGTTGGCCACTTTTGGAACCTTGTCGGCCACTTTTCTCCCTTGTAGGCCACTTGGAGTGGCCCGTAGGCTAGTGGAAGTGGCCGGTTGACCACCTTGAGTGGCCGACGGCCATTTTTCTATTTTTGTAGATATTTTTAGTGCAAGCTGTGCCAGTTGTTGGCCACTGAAGCTATCCTCCATACACGTGTATGGAGGGATTGGAACAAGCTCTAAACTTGTCAAGCAAGCTCTTGCTTGCATTTCTATAAAAGGGGAGGTGCCTCTCCCTTCTTGCAGGTTCAAATTTTTTAGAGCAAAAAATTCACTCTCTCTCTCTATATATATTTTTGTGCTTGAAAGTGCTTGAAAGTGGGAATTCTTTGTGCATTTGCAAAGAGACCCTAGGCCAAACACCTCTACCTTTGGGCTGAGGTTCTTGGAGGTCTTATTTGAGCTCTCAAAGCTGGTTTTGGCTCAGATTTTGGCTGGTTTTGCTGTGTGCTTCAACGGTGAGCATCTCCCTCTTTTAAGCTTATTTTTGTACACAATCTTGACCACCTTTGCATGCTGATTTTGGTCTAGTTGTCAACTACAAAAACCTCTATTTTTTAAGTGTTTAAAATAATGGTTTGAGGCCTCTTTGAAGTTAGGGGTGGTTCACCCTCCTTTGTTGCTTATTTGCTAAGTGTTGAGCCATCTTTTAAAGCCTTTAAAATCATATCTTTTTGACCCTTTAACTACTGAATTCCAGAGGAATTTCAGTGGTAGAAAACTTGTTTTGAGGTCCCAAATAGGAGGGGGTGGTCCCCCTTCCTCTTGTTTTGTTAGCATGTGTTGATGGCCCACCAAATGAGCATGTGTTTCTATCCTTTTGTGGCGTAGTTCAAGTACTTTTTTGTGACTTTTTGGACCTGCCATAACTCTGTTTTTGGCTGGTTTGGTCACCTCTTGCATGCTTCATACACTTGTAGTGTAATCTTACTAGCTAGCCTAACATGCTTCATGTCTTAACCTATAATTCTAGCATGTATTGGCTCCAATCCAGCATGTTTTTGGCCATTATTTAACATGCTCTAACTCTGATTTTAGTTGGTTGAGTCACCTCTTGCTTGGTTTTTAGACTTGTAGTGCAATCTCGCTCATTAGCCTTGCGTGCTTTGTGTTTTGGCCTATTGTTCTAGCTTGTTTTAGCTATATTTCAGTATGCTTTTGGCCTTGTTTTAGCATGCTTAAACTCTATTCCATGTGGTCTTGGTCATGTATGGCTTGCCTTGTAGGGCTATAGTGTAATTGGCTTTGCTAGTCTTGTGTTTTGAGACCCCTAGCATGCCTTATTTGTGATGTGTGTATGATATGGAATCATTTGGTATGTAATTTCAGAGCTTATATATTTGCCATACTTCCACTTAAATCACTCTTTCAATGCTTTCGAGAAGTTGAGCATTATGCCTTGTTTGTAAGCCAATACATGAGCTTATTTTTCTTGCCATCTATGCTGCAAGTCTAGCATGTTTTTGCTACTATTTTGACCTGCCTTAGATCTGTTTTGAATGGTTAGGGTCATTTGAGCATTGCTTAGTATGGTTATAGTCTAAAGGGCCTTGACTAGCTTTGAGTTTTGGGGCCTTTACCATGTCGTGTATGTGATGTTTGCATGGTATGGCACCATTTGGCATGTAATTTCAGTGCATATAGTGTAGTCACACTCTCATACACTTCACTTCATCATAGCTTTTGAGGGTTGTGTATTATGCCTTGCTCATAGGCCAACATGTGTGCATGTTCTTCTAGCATTTTGAGCTCCCATTTCAGCATGTCTAGGCCATTGTTTTGGCATGTTTAACCTCTGTCCAGGGTTGGTTTGGTCATTTAAGCTTGGTATTGCATGCCTCTTGTGAAATGCTCTTTACTAGCTTTGATGTTTTTGGCCTTCAACATGTTATGCTTGCATTGTTTGCATCCCATTTCAGTGCTGAAATGTATACCATTGCATGCCATCTTTCATTTGTTGTATCACTTTGAAAGTGGTCTTAAGCCCTTTGTCGGTTTGAGCACGAAATTGAGGCGTTCATGCCTAATGGTTTTAGCCTTCTCTTGAGGGTTTCTACTAACCAACGGCATGATGCTTCTTTCATGCTCAAGAAGCTTGTGGCTTGGACCCTCTTTCCAATTAGAGGACTTCTCACTTTTGGACTTAACCGATTAAAGGATTAATCAGTAATCTAAAACGAGTAAACAAAATGAATCAAAGTAAAATATGCCAAGATAACATGTTTGTGTTGCATTGCATGTGTTTGGATTGGAAGTTAATCCAAACACGAGAAATGAGGGGCGTTTCATACTCAAAGTGATGAAACGTGCCTCATTTCTTGGTCGCCGTCCCCCTTAATTGTGCATGATAGGGTGGAGGCCTCTTGAGTCTTGTGTGTTGTTTGTGCATTCATTGAATTGTACAAACTTGGCTTATCAGCATCGTACATTGCGATGCTCGGTTGGTGGCCCGAGAGCTAAGTACCACACTCATTTGAGCTTGAGAAATGATAAGGAGGGTGGTTGTACACACATACCCTGTAAATACCTTGCTTTGCCCCTGTTGTATTCTGTTTGCAGCAAAATTGGAGTGTGTAGGAGCAGGTGGCCGACCGGCCAGAGCAAGTGGCCGACCGGCTAACAGAAGTGGCCTACAGCCTCCTTAAGTGGCCGACAGTTCTCAGGCTCAGAGGTGGTCCAAAGTTATTCTGGTTCTGGAGCAGAAACAACCTAGAGATTGGTTCGGTGTTTAGGAATCAAGGCAAATGCAAACAGAGGCAACCGGTGACAAGGCGATGGATTTTTGGAAGGAAGCCGATCAAGCATGCATGCATCCCTCGCCCCGAGGCCTTTTAACTATTTTGCTTAGTTGGTTAATTCGTTGGTTCTGTACTTAAATAATGTGCTTAGCCAATTGGTTTGTGTTGTAATAATTAGTTAACTAGAATAGTTAATTAGTTTGATTTGTAATAATTAGCTTAGCTTAGTGTAACTTAGCTTATTTATTTGGACCCTCCGTCGAGAGAGCAAATGTTGTAATAAGTGTGTGTGTGTGTGTGTGAATGTTTTCCAACCCCACGTCTTTCTCCCTTTTATTTATCTGCTTTCATTGGTTAGATTAGGGCATATTTTGATTAGCATACCTTATGCTTGCATGTTTGCATCCATTCATTTGTATTGCATGCACCGGGCTCGGCGTATCATTCAAACTGCATCGTATTTCAATACCAATTTGAATACATGTATCAATTGTTGCATTCATATGGCATCTTAGATAACCAAGCCTATTTGGTTGCATTATTGCATGTGTTGCATTAGGCAATGTTAACATAGCTAGGATCATACATTGATTTCTAACTAGTTTTCTGTTTTGGCTCGAAGTATACTGTAAGTGTTTACGCTTTAGCATATTGCATGAGTGTGAGTGTTGCCATGTTAGCATGCTTGTCACGAGGCTATTTGCTTAAGTGATTAATTGCATGAATGCCTGTGGATGGAGACTTTATTGCTTGAATTGGAACGATTCATCAAATGTGAGTTTAAGCCCACTTGTTTGTGGCAAATCGTGTTTTAACCCCACTTGACGGTGGCAAATCCGCATTTTAGCCCACTTGCGAGTGGCAAATTCAAACCATTTTCAAAAACAAACATGAGATGTTCTGTTCCAAATTGAGTGATTTAGTCTATACTTGTATGCTGTGCGCATCACATAGTAATGTTAGATTAATAACCGGAACAAGAACACATGAGGTTTATGAAACAACATATCATGCTTAGTAGAGGCCGATCCTTTGATCGGGCGAGCGGGGGGTGCTCATTTCAAGACCTTCCCCTCTCGTACCCAAGTTCCCAAGCCGAGGCAACTTTGGTGATGACGGACACGTGGCCTTAGGCACGAGTCAGGGTTTCCTAAATTTCCCAAAATAAAATATTTAGGTGGCGACTCTATACTCTGGCAAAGCAGTCCATGTGTTGGTGCTTTTTGATTAAAATTGATTTTTCAAAACGATTTGTCGGATTTGGACTCTTTGGTGATTTATCAGTCTTACATTGCACTTTGTGAGATTAGATTCAGAACCATGACAGGAGTCCGAACTATAGTAGCTAAGAACCCAATCTGTGCCCTCTCCGAAAGGGGGGCTGTAGACCGCCCGAACTTCCTCCGCGCGCCCCCCTTTCGGAGAGGGCGTAGATTGGGTTCCCAGCTACTACAGTTCAGACTCTTGTCACGGTTCTGAATCTAATCTCACAAAGTGCAATGCAAGACTGATAAATCACCAAAGAGTCCAATCCGGCAAATCATTTTGGAAAATCAGATTTTGAATCAAAAATGCCAAACTGGACTGCTTTGCCAGATTACAGAGTCGCCACCTAAATATTTTGTTTTTGAAAAATTTAGAAAACCCTGACTCGTGCCAAAGGCCACGTGTCCGTCATCACCAAAGTTGCCTTGGCTCGGGAACTTGGGTACGAGGGGGGAAGGTCATGAAATGAGCACCCCCGCTCGCCTGATCAAAGGATCGGCCTCTACTATCATGATATGTTGTTTTATAGACACATGCGTTCTTATTCGATTATTAACCTAACATTACTATGTGATGCACACAGTATACAAGTATAGACTAAATCGCTCAATTTGGAACAAAATATCTCATGTTTGTTTTTCGAAAATGGTTTGAAGTTGCTACTCGCAAGTAGGCTAAAGCGCGGATTTGCCACCCTCAAGTGGGCTTAAAACATGATGATTTGCCACTTCAAGTGGGCTTAAAACGCACATTTTGATGAATTGTTCCAATTCAAGTAATGAAGCCTTCATCCATAGGCATTCATGTAGTTAATCACTTAAGCACATAGCCTCATGGCAAGCATGCTAAACATGGAAATCACTCACACTCATGCAAGGATGCTAAAGCATAGACACTTACAGTGTACTCCAAGCTAAAACAGAGAACTAGTTAGAAATTATGCATGATGCTGGCTATGTCAAGATGCCTAATGCAACACATGCAAAAATGCAACTAAATAGGCTCGACTATCTAAGATGTAATATGAATGCAACACTTGATAACATGCTTTGAAACACGTATTCAAGCAAAGTATTGAAATACAATGCAGTTTGTATGATGTGCCGAGCCCGATGCATGCAAGACAAATGAATGATGCAAACATGCAATTATAAGGTATGCTAATCGAAATATGCCCTAATCTAACCACTGAAAGCGGATAAATAAAAGGGAGAAAGACGTGGGGTTGGAAGACATTCACACACACACGCACACTTATTACAACATTGCCCTCACGAAGGAGGGTCCAAATAAATGAGCTAAGCTACACTAAGCTAAGCTAACAAACTAATCTAATTAAACTAATTAGACTAATTATTACAAACCAATGAAGAAATAGCTAAACTAAGCTACTTAATTATTACAACACTTTAACTAATTAACAAATTAATTAAGTCACAAAATCAACCAAGCATGAAAAAGAAGCTAAATTAGGCTGCCACAGCTCCGCCTTGAATAATGAACATGCATGCACTCGGTTTCTCGCCCCGAAAAGCTCTCCGATTTGCTCTCAAGAGGCTCTGTTTGCAGGGTCACTCCCAGAACTTGTTGCTGAACCTTACCAAATCACTGCTGGGGAGTGCACTAGTGGCCTACCGGCCATGAGAAGCTGCTGCCGACCCCCATGCCGACCAAGGATGCACACTGCCGGCCACAGATGAAAGGGTGCCGGCTAACAATGAAGAACTGCCGGCCACTGGTGTGCTGTGACACCAAGCTGCAACAGAGCACAAAACAGAGGAAATGGAGGGTCTCCTAAGGACATGTACGTACTATGCCCCTCCATATCATCTCAAAACATCAAGGAAGAGGCACAATTGGATCCAAAACCATTAATCAAGCATTGCAATGCATGATGACCAAAGATCCAACTTGCACAAATTCAATAAATGCAATACAAATAGGACTCTAGATCCACTACCTCATCATGGATAATCAAAGCCAATGGAGACAAAGGGGATTGGTTCACTTTCATCACTTTGAGTATGAAGTGGACCAATTCGCCTTGTGTTCAACACAACGACCGGTTGAACACGATGCAATGCAAACAACATGCTATGCAAACAACATGCTAATCTTGACATGTTAATGTGGTATGCACAAGACTCTAACATGCAAACACTCATGCACAACATACTAAAACACTTAAGCATTAAAAACTAGTGAAGGATACAACACTAGGACCATGCAACACAATGCCCAATGGACTAAACCAACACCAAACAGGCCTCATACATGCCAAAACAGTGGCCAAAATGATCTGAAATGATAGCATGAACGGCAAGAGAATGATGCTGTAGACGCGCCCTTGGGCCTCACCCCTACAGTTCGGATTCCCTTTTGTTGTCACGGTTCTAAATCTGAACCAAAGAGTCCAAATCCGGCAAATCGTTTTGAGAAAAACAGATTTTGAAAGAAGTGCCAAACATGGACTGCTTTGCCAGATACAGAGTCGCCACCTAAATATTTTTTAATGGGGAAATTTAGGAAACCCTGACTCGGTGCCAAAGGCCACGTGTCCGTCATCACCAAAGTTGCCTCGGCTTGGGAACTTGGGTACGATTGGGGAAGGTCAGCTATGAGCACCCCCTCTCGCCCGGTCCGAAGACCGGCCTCTACTAACCGTGATATCTTGTTTTGAAAATGTTATGTGTTCTTATTCCGGTTATTAACCTAGATTTACTATGTTATGCGCACAGCAAAACAAGTATAGACCGAATCGCCTAAATTGAAACAAAGTATTGCATATCCGTTTGTTTGGAAAATGGTTTGCTACTCGCAAGTAGGCTAAAATATAGATTTCAACGAGTTGTTCCAACTCAAACAATCCAACCTTCACCCACAGGCATTCAGGCAGTTTATAACACATAAGCAATTAGCCACATGGTAAGCGTGCTGTCATGCTAACATTCACACTCATGCGAGATGCTAAAACATAAATACTTACGTCGTACTCCGTGCCAAAACAAGAACATGTTAGTAATCAATGCATGATCCAAGTCCATGTTAAGTGCCTAATGCATTGCATACAAAATGTCACTAGAATAGGCTCGGCTAATCTAAGGATGAAATGTACAAGTAGCACGTACTCACATTGTTTTGAAATACAATGCAATTAGCATGATGCGCCGAGCCCGGTGCATGTAATACTGATGAATGATGCACGCATGCATGGCATAGGATATGCTAAAGTAAACATGCTCTAATACTAACCATCAAAGCAGGTAAGTAAAAGGGAGAAAGAAGTGGGGGTTGGAAGACATGCACACACTCACCCACACTTATTACAAATTCGCCCTTGCTTGGAGGGGCAGAAAGAAGAATATACAAATCAAATAATGAATTAACTGTCCTAGCTAATTAATTATTACAGGCCAACTAAATTAATTAAGCAAATTAATTAATCTAATAAAGCAATAAACAGCAGCCTCGGGGAGAGGCTCGATGCATGCGTGCTCGGTTCCGCCCGGAAATCCACTGTCATGCCCAAGATGCCTCTGTTTTCCCTGCTCTGCTCCTCTGATGACTGCCAAAGTCTCAGGATTTGCTCTATGGATGCCAGGGAACACCACCGGCTGGGGGAGAACACCACCGGCCATCCAGAATGGTCACGGCCACGACTTTGATCCATCGGCCAACAATGATGGCCGGTCGGCACTAACTGTGGTCGGTCGGACAAAAGTTCCTGCAGAAACTGGTTTGACAGCAGCAGAGGGCAATACTTGGCATGCAATGCATTTCAAGTAATGTATGCACCAATCACACCCCATATCATATTTATGACTCAAAGGGGCATGAATCTTGATTCTCGAACCACCAATCGCGCATTTTCATGCATGATGGCCCAAGAAATCAAGTGTGCACATTTGATGTTTAATGCAATGCACATAATCAAACAAAGGGGGACTTAACCTCTATCATGGATAGTCAAGAGGCAAAGCATGCATACCAATGCAATATAACCTAAGCATGTTAACTAGGCATGCAATATGGCAATGCAAATGAGCATGCAAGACAGCAAGGCATAGAACAATGCAACCAACAAGTTTTGCAAGGCTAATGTAGGTATTCAGCATGCAAGCCAACACGTGACTTCATTCAATCATGTAAGTTCAAACATGCGACATGCTCACCAATACGCTACAACATACAAGGAGCATATGCAACAAGCAAAGAGATGACTTAAACAAGATTTAGACAGCCCTAACTAGGCCAAAACAGGCCAAAAGCTCAAGAAAGGGGACCCAAACACACACACATGCACATGTTGATAGGCCAAAACTTAAGCACAAAGGCAACTTTCAAGCACACTTAAAGAGGCAAACATGGACAAATGGCCTGCAATATTAAGCTCTGAAAATCATGCTATAAGAGGTGCCAAACCAACTTAAACAAGACAAACATTAGCATGCAAATGGTCCAAGTACTTGAAGCAAGTCAAGGAGACTTAAACATGGCTAAGCCAATCAAACCTCACAAGGCCAAGGAGGCTTAAAACAGGTTCAAGGTAGACCTAGACCATGCAAAAGGGACGCCTAGATAGCGTCTAGGTGGCTTAGATTCAGAGCGTGCACAATGGCCAAAAACATGGAGCATATAACACAAGCTTTCAAAGCATTAAAGAGGCATCCAAGGCAAGCATACAAGCATGTTAAAGGGACTGAAATAACATGAAAAAATGATCCCAACCCACTAAATTAAAGCAAGTAATGCATGCTATACACTCACACACTTAAGGCCAACAAACCAAAAATGCAAAGGGGCTAAATAATGCATGCCATGGCCGACCAAAATGACTAAGGACAGACCTTAAACATGGCAAAATAAACATGAAAGCTTCACAAAGCCAAGCCTGAAACATGCTAGAACAATGGTTTACAACCTGAGGCATGTTAAGGGAACAAAATGGCATTACAAGGCATGTATGCTAAGCAAGCATGGTGTACCAAAACCAACTTAAAACAATGCTATATCATGGCATAATAAGCATAAAAGGCAGCCAAGGCATGGCCAACACACACTTAGACTAGGTGCTCCTTAAGAGGCAAAATGGGTCCTTTTTAAAGACAACAAGGAGATGGGGTGGCCCTCTCCTTCTTGGGACTTCAAGGTACCATCCTCACCACTGAAATCCCTCAAGATTTCAGTGGTGAGGAGGCCCAAGCACCAAAGTCCCGGAGCTCACTCAAAATAGCACAAAAACAAGGGCCAAACAAGGCTTAAGAGGGGTCAAACAACCCCAAAGCCTAAAACAACCTTAACAAACTATTTAGAGGCCTTAAAATAGAACTTTTATGTATTATACACAAAGCCAAAAAATAGTTGCAAGATAGGTAGAAAAGCTTTGCAAAAATGGGGAATAAAAGAGTAAGTGCTTACCCTTGAAGACCCTCTTCACAAACAATGCTCCAGCAGCCTTCCTTGGCTTGAATCCACTCAAGAACTTCAATCTCAACCCTTTGGTGCCTCAGCAACCAAGATAAGGTGTGATGGTGTGTGTTTGTGTGCAAATCTAAGCCTAAACACACACAAGAGAGAGATATAGAGATGGGAAATGAGCAAACCCTAACCCTAGAACTCAAACCCTAAAAAACTGTCTAAAATGTCTAACCCTTAACAAGAGGGAAGACCTCTCTTTTATAGAGCTTCTTGTCTTGTAAAGCTTACAAGACAAGCCTCTAAAGGGAGAGATCCCTCCATACACGTGTATGGAGGGGAGTCAAATGCAAGACAGCTGTGACAAAATATCTGCAAAAGCAGATGCACAGTAGTCGGCCGGCAAAAGTGATTTTGGCCAAAACTTATGGCCGGTCGGCCAAAAATAGTGCCGGTCGGCCAAACATTTGGCCGATGGCAGCAAAAGACAGCCGGTGGCCTCAAGCCATGGCCGGTGGTGTATAGGGATGCCTCAAAAGGCATTCCCTGCCCCTTAAAGGCAAAACACAAGTGTTTGGTGTCAAACCAACCACAAAACAGTCGAGTCGAGAGGTCCTTAGACGAGGCGCGCTGTCAAGGCTTCCGGGAACTCAAGACGAACACAAACAAGGGTGATCACTGAGTGTTCAATCAGTGACGTCCAAATCTTGAGGACGGTCAAAAATGGGGTGTCTACAGATGCTCATGCATTGGCTCACAAACAAGGCATAAAGGTGCAACTCTCAAGAGCACTTAAAGAGTGAAAAATATGAGAGTATAACAAGGTTATATGCTCTGAAATTATGTGTTAAATGATGCCCTATCATAGAAACAACACAAATAAGACATGCTAGAGGGCCTAAGGCACAAGACTAGTAAAGGGCACTATACAAGGAGCATGCAACACATAGCCCAAACAACCAAACCAGCTCTGGACAGAGCTTAACCATACCAAATCAAAGGCTAAAAACATGCTAAAATGATAGCCCAAAAGCTTAGACAAGCATGCATACGTATTGGCTCACAAACAAGGCATAAGGCACATCTCTCAAAAGCATTTAAAGAGTGGAACATGTGAGAATGTGACCATGCTATATACACTAAAATCATGTGAGAAATGAGCCTAAGGCATGCAAACACCACAAGTAAAGCTTGCTAGAGACTTTGAAACTCAAAGCTAGTGAGCAAGATTGCACTATGGCTATACAAAGCAAGTCCCAAATGATCAAGAGCACTAAAAAAAGAGTTGCAGCATGCTAAAATATGAGCAAAAACATGCTGAAGTGTAACCAAAATGAGCGAGAATAATAGGCCAAAATAGTAAGCATATTGAGCTAGCAAGCAAAATTTACACTACAAGTGTAAGAAGCATGCAAGAAGTGGCCAAGCTAGCCACAAACAGAGCTAAAACATGTTAAAAAAGTCACAGAAACATGCTTAGATCAAGTCAAGGTATGGTAGAAAAACATGCTCAAGTATGAGGCCATCAACACAAGCAATCATGACACAAGGAGAGGGGATGACCCCCTCCTATTTGGGGCCTCAAAAGTACCTTTCCACCACAGAAATTCCTTTGGAATTCAATGGTTAGAAGGCCAAAAAGAGATGATCTCGAAGGCCTTGAGGGATGGCACAAAGCAAGGCAAAACAAGCCACCAAAGGAGGTAGACCACCCCTAACTCAAACAAGGCCTTAAACAACAACTTTAAACACTTGAAAATAAAGCTTTTGTAGTTGAAAGCTAGGCCTAAAATAGCATGCAAAGGTGCTAAGCTTGTATAGAAAAATAAGCTTAAAGGAGGATAAAGGGATTACCTTTGAAGCACAGCAACAACAACAACTTCTGGAGCCAAAAACTAACTTTTAGGCTCCAAACAAGACCCTCAAGCACCTCAACAACAAAGTAGGAGTGTTTGGCTAGGTGTTCCTTTGCAAAAATGTGAAGAAAACACACTTTAAGGCACTATTGAGCACAATATAGAGAGAGAGTATGAGAATTCTAGAGAGAGAGAGAGATTTTGTCTCCCAAAATTTTAGAACCTCTGGAAAGGGAGAGAGGCCTCCCTTTATATAGAGAAATGCAATACAAAGCTTGTTTGACAAGCTTAAACTTGCCTCCATCCCTCTATACACGTGTATGGAGGATGGCTGAGTGAGCCACAGCTGGCTCAAAATATCTAAAATAATATCTGTTGAAATGAATGGTGGCCGGCCGGCCATCAGTGGTGGCCAGCAGTGCCTCATTGATGGCCGGCAGGCCATTGTGAACATCAACAAGAAGGGACCAAGGCATGGTCCAAAAATGAGACAGAATGGAAATAGGGTCTTGAAGGATCAAACCTGGGGCATTCTATCGCGGCGAAAGTTAAGCGCTCAGCGAGCAATCAAACTTGTCACCGGATGTACCTGCAAGAACTTCCAAGTCTTAAGGACGGTCAAAAATGGGGTGTCTATAGTTGCCCCTCTTTGACAAAACTCGAAAGTCATGAAATGACGAGAGTGAATGTCAAAGCCCAAAGACGACCCATTTTTGACAAGGCCGAAGACTCAAACAAACAATCAATATAACAATATAGATGCGCCTGCAGGCTGGGGCAGAATGCAAATGACATGCACGATACAAGAGCATAACTTATGATTATGCAAAGAGGGCTGTAATAAAACATCTGAATGCAAAAGTTATGCAAAGCAATGCTACAGTAAACTCACACATAAGCAGGAAAACACGAACCGAACTACATCTCATGCAGAAAGGATGTAAGAAAATCATACAATCTTCACTGCGTCTCATGCAGGAAAGGCTAAAAGCGACTATCGGGAACACCCAAAGTCTTAAACAAAACACCTCCAAACGTATCAAACGTGAAAGGAGAAAGGTATGTCCAAACGCATGTCAAACGCGAGAGGAGAAAGGTACGTCCAAATGCATGTCAAATGCGAGAGGAGAAAAGTACGTCCAAACGCATGTCAAATGCGAGAGGAGAAAGGTTGCTGTGCAAACACCGGCAAATGGTATGAACCTCGGGGCACTCGTCCCAAAGTCTCTAACTGAATGAAGAGAGTTCAAAGGGGCAGGAATGATCTTACCTGGAGTTCCTCCAAATGAACCGCACACACCATATTGTCTGGTTGCACCAGCTTCAAATGAACCGTACATACAATATCATGCCTACATAAAAGAGAAACTTTGACAGGTACAATATAGTAGGGATGTAGATTCAACGTTATATCAGGATACAATTTCAATGCGAGATAAACGCGCACATATACAGTGCAAATGAAAAGGTGCATAACAATGCATGGGGGACGTGCATAACAATGTATGGGGGATGTGCATAACAATGCAAGTGAAAAGGTGCATAACAATGCATGAGAGGCGTGCATAACAATGCAAGTAGAACATGCATATCAATGCAAATGAAGTGTGCATAACAATGCAGGTGGATTGTGCATAACAATGCAAGTGGAACAGTGCATAATAATGCAAGTAGAACAGTGCATAACAATCCAAGTGAAATGGTGCATAACAATGCAAGTGAAGTGTGCATAACAATGCAACTGGAACGTGCATAACAATGCAAGTGAAGTGTGCATAACAATGCAAGTGAAACGGTGCATAACAATGCAACTGAAGTGTGCATAACAATGCGAGAATTCAAAACACACATTCCATGTAACAACAAAACAACGTATGCCCTACGCAGCAGCCGAAGCACGTATGATGAAGGCCACTCAACAATAGCTTCCGATTTACCTATCGGAGATTTACAACATGTTAAAAAGGATACACCTCGCATGTGTTAATGAGTGATGGCCATTGCGCATCATGAGCGCCATTCTGAGCTTCTGCGGAGGCACTTCGAATCAAATTTTGCACATCTCTTGCATAATTTGTAATCCAACGACACATATCAAGGAAACAGAGGCCTAGGAATCTTGTAGGACCCCGCCGGCTGTGGTGGAATGCCGCCGGCCACCCACCGGCCATCGGTGACAACCGCTGACCATCAATGAAGGGGTGCCGGCCATCGATGTGCCACTGACGGCCATCGTTGGCAGACTCGGGCAAATTGGTCTTTTCGGCCGTGGGTCTTCATATACACTCAAAATGGCCCCATTTCCTTACAAACCCTTCCATAAAAAACATTTCCCTTGCTCTCTAGGTGTGCCTTCTCTCTAGATTCGCGCGTTCTACGCGTTTCCCAACACCCTAAACAACCTTGAATCGTTAAAACCCCTTTGTTCTCTTCGATTTGAACCGATCAGAATTTGATTCTGAGGCCTGTTTCGTCATTTCCACCATTCAAGGATCATTTCCCCCGAGTTTCTCTCAAGGTTAGTTCACTTTTCCCAGGTTTTTTATTTTCTTTGACTTTTCTCTCTCTTAGGGTTTGATTTGTTCAAAGTTCACCATTTTTCGCATTTTGGCTCATTTTGCATCTATTTCAGATGGCTGACGATATCCCGCATGATGGGGGCTTCCCCGCATTACTTCCAGTAGAGTTTACAGCGGACTTCGAGGCTAAGCCTACTATTGAGCCTCAGCCTTTATCACCGAGCATACGCCCATTTGACCCCGCGAGGTATCACCCCGAGACGCACATTATACCAGTTGCAGGAGGCATCAACGCCTTCACTGATTTCGATGAGGATGCACCAGACGACCTCTTACTGAGAGAGCCCATGTCTCACTTGTCGGCCATTGCTGTGGAGGTACCAACTCTGCTTTTCTGCAGTACTACTTTCAACTATTTGCATTTATTGCACTGTTTTGATCTGATTGCATCACATACCTTGATCTGACTGTATTTCATACATTGCTGCTTCGCATTCAGCTATACTTCACACATCACTGCTCTGCATGCAACTGTACTTCATGCATTACTGCTCTGCATTCAACTGTATTTTCAATACATCACTGATCTGCGTTCAAATGTACTTTCAACTGTACTTTTGTCACTTGTTCTAATTACATCACGTGCACTGCCACAGGACGGATCCCGCTCCTTCAGAGGCTATGGTGCGACGACGGCTCGGGATTAGTATGATGAGCTTCCTGCGAGGGTCCGCGCAATCATTGACGGGACCGGCTTCGGCTTATTCTGCTCCAGCTTGACACGGGTTATAGCGAGTCACCTTCTCCTAGGGGCTCTTGTGGAGAGGTGGTGGGACACCACCAACTCCTCCCACTTCTCCTCGACGGAGAGATGACGATGACTCCCCTCGACTTCGCCATGATCACTGGCCTGAACGTAGGAGGTGATCCGATTCCTCTTGATCCTAACATGGGAGAGTGGGTGGCCGCATGGGATACACTACTTGGGGCTCGCCCACCGACACTTCGATCAGGCATGGTCAGGTATACTTGGTTCGAGGAGCGTTACATGGGGGGGATCCCAAGACTGTTGAGGAGGTGGAGCAGTACGCTAGGGGCTTCCTCCTGTTCCTTTTTGGTACCACCTTGTTTTCGAACAGGTGGAATACCGTGGGTTTATACTTCCTGAGCACCCTAGTGGTGCTCCAGCCGGTCCATTTCTATGATTGGGGTGCAGCCGGCCTTACCACTTTATATGGATACATGAGCTCAACCTCTAGGATGTGTGGGACTCTGATCGGCGGCTATTGGCAAGCTTGTGAGGTACACAGCTTAGTTCCCTCTTTTCATTGTTTGCTTAGCATTTTCTGCTTTACACTTGTTCAACACTTGTGCTTTCTGCATTCTCTATATCTGCTTAGCATTTTATGCACACCATACATACTGCACACTGTATACCATACACTGCACACACAAAGTCTAATCTCTGCTCTGGATTTGCACTCCTTATGCATTGTACTGCGTTCTGCTTTCTGCATTTTCCATACTCTATTCATACGCTGTACTGATCACATTTTCTTTACAGCTGTGGGTGTACGCATACTTTCCGACACTTGCTCCTGAGCTTGTAGAGGAGAGCCCAGTGACAGTCCCATTCTCGCAGGTATACGACGAGCAGCTCCGTCATCGGACCCGAGAGAGCTTTATATTCTTCCGGCAGTACTTCGACACGGTCACGGCACGCAAGGTAATTCTGCAACGAAGTTATTTCAATTAACCTGATGCACCCACATTAGTTACTTGACGACTAATCATTTTGTTCATTCTCTTTTCCTTAGATCACGTGGCAGTCGTGGGATACGATACCATCAGGGCTCCGAGGCCAGTACAACACCGCCAGGATTGTCTCCCGTTATCATATTCTCTTTGAGGGTCCGATATGCCATGCTTGGTTTTTGAGTGAGCGCTTCGCACGCCAGACCTTGGGCTTGCCTATCCCGTTCATACCGATGGCACCTCCCGCGTCTATGAGAGAGACACACAGGCTTTTTGAGGAGGAGGTGATCGAGTTCATGGTAGGACTAGATGCAGACCTTTTTCGCATGGAGGGAACTATGCGACCTTCATTCAGACGCATCTGATGCCGCCTCTGACCGGCGTTTGCGAAGGTGATGGAGCGAGAGCTCCAGCTGCGAGAGGGAGAGGTAGAGCGACCAGATCTCGTAGGAGGAGAGATCCTGAGGCGAGGCAGGAGACTGGGTGGCCAGAGCTGCCGACTACAGTGAGTTACCGAAGACGTTCTAGAAAGGCTTGCCAGATCCCCATTGAGCCTGCACCAGCTAGTCGCGCACTTGTCGGGATTCGAGGCCCGACTCCAGTATGTACCAAACTTTACATTTTGCATATTTTCTTCCTTTCAACTATGCTTTATAGAAGACTGATCCCTTCAATGCAGTTACAGGCACCTATTGAGTACACAGGGCAGGCCCTTGAGCTCGTGGCTTCCTTGACAGACATGGTGCAGACGAGCTTAGATGTGCTCAGCCTCTACCGGATCCCAATAATTTTCAATTTGCATTTCATGTCACAAAGTCTTTTATCTAACATATTAGCACTGCAGCTGCTCCAAGCTTCACTGATCTGATACACTGCACTAAAACACTACATCGACACACTGTTAATGCACACTACCCACGACATACATACACGGCAAATCCACTGTTCACAGCACATCATCTACAATCATTTACTGCTCACGGCACATACAATGCAATCATCCATTTATTCACAGCAAATACACTGCAATCATCCACTATTTATAGCTCATCATCTTTTGCATCCCATGTACACAGACTAATGCGTTCTCATAAATTGCCCTTTTCAGATTCCTTTCAAGATGCCAGCCCCGTCACCCATTCCAACAGGAGCAGAGGCAGGACCTTTAGCACCTCCCTCATCAGCAGAAATGAGAGGGAGACAAGCTCAGGCACATAGCCGAGGTAGAGGCAGAGGCACCCACAGAGAGAGTGGCCTTTCAGAGCCCGTGCTGAATGATGATGATGACGAGACGAGCGAGGAGGTTGAGGTAGCGAGTCAACGGTCGGAGTCATCTGAGGAGGGAGACGACGATGGTTCCAGGTCAGACAGCGGTGCCGATGGCGAAGGTGCTGCAGAGTCCACTCCATTGAGGAAGAGGATGAAGAGAGCTTCTGAGTCCTGAGCTAGTTGGCACTGATGTAGTTGTTTTTGCTTTGTTTTCTTTTTGCTGGTAGTGTTAGCACATTATACAGCC
The DNA here is from genome assembly GCA_030407325.1 of Camellia japonica. Classification (NCBI taxonomy): domain Eukaryota; kingdom Viridiplantae; phylum Streptophyta; class Magnoliopsida; order Ericales; family Theaceae; genus Camellia; species Camellia japonica. The sequence continues at coordinate 19,471,156 of JAPPVO010000002.1, forward strand.
TTAGCCAGTTTTTTTTTTTTTTTTTAAAAAAACTTGTACTCTTTTGTAAAAAAGAATCCATGATGGAATGAAAATAGCTTTTTGATCAAAAGTGTTGTATTTTGTATTTTAAGCATCGCATCACATCGTACAGCATGAAAATGAGATTGATCTTTGTTTGAAAATTGTGCATGCATTTGTCTGAATCAGGTAGTTAGCCGACTAACAACTGAAATAAACAAAACAACTCAATAAACAACAGCAAGACCTTAACAAGTTTACAACTCGATAAGCAAATTACAACAACTCGATAAGTAACAAAATACAACTCAAAAACACCCAATGATTACAACTTAAACAAATAAACTTAAGCCAAAAAGGGATCAAAACAAGACCTCAAAAGGTGCAAATAACAAGATTCCACTGCAGCAAACAACTAGATCTTCACCAAGAAGGTCAGTGAGCATGAGGGAAAGGCCACCGGCCATGGGGAATGTCCTGCCGGCCATCAATGCACCCCTGCCAGCCATTGCTGAGCTACTGCTGGCCATCGATGACAGAACCTCCGAAACGTCGACATCTGTCCTCCACTCACTGCCTTATCTTCTATAAAGGTTCCAGCCTCGTGGTTTCTTCATTTTAACTCCATTTTTGCCCCAAATGGAACCATTTGTTGCCCAAAGACTCTCCAATTGGCTCGCAGCTTTGGATGGCTCGGAAAAGTTGAATTTTCGGGGTTTCGGAATGAATGCACTATTCACGCTTAGCCGCACCCTGCTGCGTTTTTCGTTCCTCCACGCCGCAACTAGGCATTGGAATCCGGTGACTCATGTTTTTAGCTTTGGGGTTCAAGAGATGTGCCCCACTTTTGAAGATTTCCAAGCCTTGATGGAATCCCGGCGCGATGAAGAAGTTTTGCCCCAACTCCGTTTTGGCCATATCCAAGCTTTGGGGCGGATGTGTGGGCTTACTATGCATGATGCTCGATCGTTGATTCGCGATGGAGAGTTGGATATTCCGAGCTTCATTCATCGATTTTCTGACGCCAGTGACCACGGCAACCATGGCGACCATTTTTGGCAGAGTTTTCGACAACATGCCCTCTGCTTGTGCATGTTGTCTCATTTCTTGCTTGCCCCAGGCTCTGGAGGGTCTAGCGTCCGTTTGATTGAGGTTGCCCAAGGCTTAAAAGAGGGAAAGAGCTGCATTGCTATGACATTAGCTGAAACACTGATGGGTTTGGATGCCTTCCATCGCCGGGAGAGAACTAGATTCGCGGGGAGTCCACTACTGCTGCAGGTAATGTTTCCCACCCTTCTCACATGTGTATTCCTCACGTCACTCGGCCCTCAGTCTCTGTTTTTCTCTCAAAACCCTTTTCTCTCTTTTCTCTCCACGTACACCTCTCTATTCTTTAATCTCTCTTGTTTTTCATACCTCCCCAGATATGGCTGATGGATAAGTTGAAAGTAGTGGACTCATGCCCAGCATATTCAACATGCGGCTATTTCTTCCGGCAACGACTAGTTGATGCCCCAGATGAGGGATGGTGGTGCGAATAGATGCGCAACCGATCCGCGGATCACATTGCTTGGCGCTGCCCTTGGTTTAATTTGCCGAAGATGAGTTACAGCATGTCCCGGCAGCCTGACATCCAGTTGATTGGCCTAACACACTGCGTGTTCTACTTTCCGTTCCGGTTCCAGCGCCAGTTTGGACACAGCCAGACATGCCTAGAGGAGGGGGTGGAATACCCAGCTTCATTTCTGATCAAAGGCTCACATTTAGCTCGGTATGCCACAGCATGGAGGACGAGAGAGATCCTGGCCCCCGCTCCTTCTTTCAATTGCACTCTTTCTGATGAGTGCATAGTTTGGCTTAATGAAGAGGCGCAAACTCGGCCTACTTTGGCACCCGAAGCTTCCACGAGCTCGGGGAGGAGGTACAACAACACCTGACTTGACTATGCCCCAAGTTTATTGCTTTTAATCTGTACTTTCAAGTTTTCTTTTTGAGTGTAATAAAAGCAACTTCAATTTGTAACGAGAGTGGGAGAACTCTGTATTTGAAATTAATGAAATTGAAGGTTATGGGTACTGAAAATTTTCTGTTTGGTCCAAAAATGGTCTAAGTTGTAAAAAGATTAATTTGAACAAAATCAACTTTTATTAAAACTTTTCAAAACCATTTTCGATATGGATCACAACTGGACACACCCGAGATCTATCACTGAGATGTACAACCCCAGATCCAATAACTGGAAAATTGCCCCTTGTCTGAACGGAGCTGCACTGTATCATATCCGGCAACTGGAAAGTTGCCCCTTGTCTAAATGGCACCTCAACATACTGTAGCTGACAACTGAACTTTCATATATAGAGAAGACAAAGATGGCTAGAACAATCACATGGACACAGTTGATTTGGAAGTGTTTATGGCTAGACTTCAAAATGAAGTTGCCTATGTATCCCAAAGATGGGAATCAAGCCATACGTATTTCTCATCCGGGTTCACTCGGGTTTTAACACTCTCCTTTTGTGCTCTAACTTTTGCCAAGGCCGCCCTTTCTGGGTTTTCAACCTTACGAGCTCAGTTTTTCTTTTTCTCAAATTTTTCATGCTCTAACTTTTTCCTAGGTCGCCCTTTTGGGTTTTCGGCCTAGCGAGCCACTCAAGGATAGTATTTCTTCAACTTGTCCATGTTGATTGGTTGAGAGAATTCAAGGCCATCTAGGTCCATCAAAACGACAACTCCACCCAACCAGATAGACTTGATGATGCAAGGACCAGTCCAATTAGGTATGAACTTGCCGCTAGGATCGTGGATGGGAGCTCGGTTGTCTTTGAGCACCAAATCTCCTTCTTTCAGATTCCTGGACTTAACTTTCTTGTTGAAAGCCCTAGCAATCCTGCGTTGATAACCTTGAACATGATACAGTGCTTTCAGCCTTCTTTCATCAAACAGCATGAGTTCTTCGAATCTGCTCTATTGTCAATCTGCTTCCGCTATCTGGCACTCAGCCATGACCCTAATGACGGAACCTCAATTCGATCGGCAGAACAGCCTCCATCCCATAGACCAAGGAATACGGAGTTGCCCCAATAGAAGTTCGAATCGAGGTCCGGTAGCCCCAAAGAGCAAATGGCAACTTGTCTGGCCAGTCTCTATAGGTTTCCACCATCTTCTGCAGAATGTGCTTGATGTTCTTGTTGGCGGCCTCAACAGCTCCGTTGGTTTGTGGCCGATAGGTAGATGACTTATGAAAAGCCACGTTGTATTTCTCCAACAAGTCAATTACTTCCTTCTTGAAGTGTAAACCATTGTCTGAAATAATCTCATTCAGGACTCCATAGTGACAGATAATGTTGTTCTTGATGAACCTAGCAACATATGACGCTTTCAACACCGCGTAAGATTAGGCTTCAACCCACTTCGTAAAATAGTCTATTGCTACCAAGATGTACTCATGTCCATTCGATCCTTTCGGAGTAACTGCCCCAATCACATCAATTCCCCAAACTGAAAAAGGCCACGGAGAAGTCATGTTGTATAGCTTCGACGGTGGAATGTTCATGCGGTTTGCATGGATTTGACACTTGTGGTATCGCCGAACAAAACTGATACAATCCTCTTCCATGGTTGACCAGTAGTAACCTTGTCTAAGAATTTTTTGAGCTAGCATTACCCCGCTCATATGTGCTCCACACTCTCCTCCATGGATGGCCTCCATCAGGCGCTTTGACTCTTCTTCATCAACACATAACTTGTGCATCCCCAGATGACCATGTTTATACAATTTCCCTTCATAGATGATGAATTGAGTAGCCATTCGTCGAATTGCCCTCTTGTCCTTAGCATTTGCCCCTGGTGGATAAGCCTCTTTCTCCAAGAAGTTCCAGATATCATAATACTAGGGGTTCTGGTCATGTACTTCGTCTATGGCAGCAATCAGCTCGTAGGCCGGCACAAATTTCTGTTCGATGATGATCGAACGCATCCGGACTCCGAAAGGGATGTCTATCATAGAAGATAAAGTTGCTAAAGAATCGGCGAACCTGTTGTTCTCTCTTAACAGATGGGCGAAGTTCAGCTTCTCAAACCGAGGAATCAAAACATCCAAGGTCTGGTGATAAATTTTCATTCTTTCTTCTTTAACTTTCCAATCGCCTTTCACTTGACATACAACCAGGTTCGAGTCCCCGATGACGGCCAACCTTTTTGCCCCTAGTTCTAGGGTGGCTTCTAGTCTAGAAATACATGCCTCATACTCTACTTCATTATTCGATACTTTGAACTGGTGCTTGAAAGCTAAAGGTATGAGGGAATTGTCGGGTGCTATCAACAACACCCCTATCTCATACCCGTACTTGTTTGACGCTCCATCAAAGTACATAGTCCAAGTTTCTTCTTCAACATGCAGAATGGCCTCATCTGGGAACAGATACTCTACTGTTTCATCTCCCTCCACTGGCTGGTCGGTTAGGAACTCCGCTACCGCTCTCCCTTTCACTGACTTGCGCGTTATGTACTTCAGATCAAATTCGGAAAGCAGAAGCAACCAACGGGCTAGCCTACCCGTAAGTGTCGTTTCTCGAAGAGATATTTGATGGGATCTAATCTCGAAACCAGTATTACAGAGTGAGCTAACAGATAGTGCCTCAACTTCCTGGTAGCCCATACCAAGGCCAGACAAGCCTTTTCCAGCGGAGTGTAGCGGGTCTCGTAGTCCAGCATTTTCTTGCTCAGGTAGTAGATATCTTTCTCCACTTTATCCTCAGATTCCTGCGCAAGCATGTAGCCCATTGTCGTTTCGGTCAATGATAGGTACCGAATCAACGGTTACCCCGACTCAGGCGGTGACAACACAGGTGGGTTCTGTAAATATTGCTTGATCTGCTTGAAAGCTACTTGGCATCGGTCATCCCATTGGAACTTCTTTCCTTTCTTCAGGAGACCAAATAGTGGTTCACAAGTCAAGGTTAATTTTGCAATAAACCGTCTTATGAATTGCACTTTACCCAGAAAACCTCGCACCTCCTTCTCAGTCCTTGGTGGTGGCATTTCTAAGATGGCCTTAATCTTGGAAGGATCAACCTCAATACCCCTTTGTGTGATCAAAAACCCCAGCATTTTCCCTGCTGTAACACCGAAAGTACATTTCTGAGGATTCAGCCGCAATCGATATTCTCTGATCCGTTGGAAAATTTCTTCAGGGCGGTGTAGTGGCCCTCTCTTTTCTTGGACTTGACAATCATGTCGTCCACGTACACCTCGACCTCTTTGTGATCATATCATGCAAGATCGTAGTTGCAGCCCGCTGATAAGTTGCCCCAACATTCTTCAAACTGAATGGCATTACCCTGTAACAGTAAGTTCCCCACGGGGTGGTGAAAGCAGTCTTTTCCCTGTCTTCGGGCGCCATCAAAATCTGATTATAGCCTGAAAACCCATCCATGAACGAGAGCAGCGCATGCCCAGTAGTGAAGTCCACCAATTCGTCAATGTGTGGTAATGGAAAGTCGTCCTTCGGACTGGCTTTATTCAGATCCCTGAAATGCATGCACACTCGAATTCTGCCATCTTTCTTCGGCACCGGAACAATGTTGGCCAACCAAGTAGGATACTCAGATACTAACAAAAACCCTGCATCAATCTGCTTGGTGACCTCTTCTTTGATTTTCAAAGCCTAGTCCGGGCGGATCCTTCAGAGTTTCTGCTTAATGGGTCGGGCCTCTGGGTCAAGAGGGATCCGGTGCTGTACAATCTCAAGATCGATTCCAGGCATGTCTTCGTAGGACCACGCGAAAACATCATTGAAATCTTTTAATAAAGCGACTAAGCGCTCGTGTTCCTCAGAAGACAACGTGGACCTGATCTGGACCAGCCGCGGATCCTTCTTAGGACCAACATTAATTAAAGTGATTTCATCCACCAAAGGTTTCACAAACCTCTCCTCCTCTCGTTCAATCAAATGTTTCAAAACCGGATGAATTTATTCCTCGTCGTTTTCATCAAAGTTTTGAAAGTCCTGATTAATACAATAAACAAGAGGCATAGAAAAGTACTCAGAAACCACAGCATCATCATTCTCATTGATAACATCCAGTTCGTCTGATCCTTCGGTTACAACAGACTCAAAGGAAATGAAAAAGACGACCGGACAGGACAACGGCATCCTAGTTATCACACCCAGGAATGCCGGACTCTGACTCTGACCGCGAGGAACTAGAATTTGATTTTGACTCCACAGACTCTGTGGAATCAGATTCTGGTTCATCACCCGACTCAGAACTGCCAGACAAAAAGCCTTCCTCGTATTACCAGACGAGGGAAGGTGCGATAGATGCGTCCAAAATGCGAGAAGAAGGGCCCGTAGCCATTTGATCTCCAATCATGGAAACTGAGAAGTTATCCCCCAAGCACTCTGGTATGATCTGAGGATCTGAGAGGAGACAAGCCAGTGCTACCCCCATTTCAAGTTCAGTTCCCTCGGACTCATCCTCTGTACACTGTTTAGCCTCAGCTGATAGGTCAGTCTGCTCTCCTGCAACTTCATCCCTTGATAACTGAAGGTCGAAGAAGATCTCGAAGCTGGGCAAGCGCTGCTTCTCTGAATTCATCCAAGGCTCCAGAAAGCCACAAAAGGGGAAGTCTTCCCCCTCCTGGACAAAGCATCCGTTTAGGGTTCCGGTAATAGGTCGATGCACCAGCTCGTAGTGCTTCCCAGTCTACCTTGCTCTGTCTCTTCTAGCCATTTCTTTCCCCTTTCTCACCCAATCGTCTCTGGTAGGCGTCTAACCTAAACCAAAGGTATGGGGATTATGTAGCACTCCGGCCAACTCAACTACGCCCTTCCAGCCACTCCTGCCCAGTCCCATTCCTGGCATGTGTTGAAGCTTGTTCATGAGGTATACTGACTGCGCGCTGACATACAATCCCTCATCAATAGCTATAATGTTCTGCACTACCCGAGCCTCAGCTAAGGTGAATCCTGACAAAAGACATCCTCCGTGCCATGTTTAATTTCCAGAACCGGTATAGAAACCTCTGGTGGCGGATGTATTGAGGAGTTCCCAAAAATGATTGCCACCCCCTTCCCATGGGGGTACTTCAGCATCTGCTGTAAGGTGGAAGAGACAGCTCTCACTTGGTGTAGCCACGGCAGCCCAAGGAGTAAATTGAAGGTGGCTAGAACATCCAAGATATGGAACTCGATGTCCTGTTGCCCCGGGCCAACCTGAGTTTTGATCTGTACCGTCCCCATCACCTCTCGACTGGTGTTATCATAAGCCCGAATTACCTGGGCTGGAGGCACAAAATCTGCGGGCTTCAACCAGATAGCATATGCTGTTCGCGACGAACATACATTGATTGCCGATCCAGTATCAACCAGGACCACCGGCACCCATTTTCCCTTGCATTCTACGGAGATATACAGCGGCTTGTTATGCTCAGCGCCCTCAGGCGGCAGTTCCTTGTCTGTAAAAGTTAAAGTCGGTGAAGCTCCACCCAGAAAAACCAACCCCACCAACTGCTCGGGCGTTGTATCAATTGAAAGCTTAGCCTTGTCCATGGCTGAAAGGACAACTTGTCTATGTACCCTTGAGGCCATAAGCAGTCCCCAGATGGAGATGTCTGCTTGAATTTTCTTTAGCTGCTTCAGCACAATTTCCTTCTCTAGCAATTTGTCCTTCTGCTTTTCTGTTTCCTTGTCCTTCCCGGACGCTTCTGGCTGGTCCAAGTCTAGGGGCTTGAAGTACCGCCCACTTCTGGTCATATGGTCCACTTCTTCGGCGTACCATGTATTGTCTGGCAGAGATTGTCCCCAGTCTTCGTCAGTGTACGTAAAACACAAGTCGTCGTCGTCCCACCACATTTCCTCGGCAACCGATAAACAGTTGTCCGGTTCTGCTATAACTATTCCCGTATTCTCAACAGATTTTGCCCCCTCAGGTGCTTTGGATTTTCTAGCCCTGCTAACATTCTCGATCCTTTCTTGCTCAAACCGCTTCAGCGCGGCTTCCTACTCCGTGTCGGCTGTGCACAAACTGCCCAAATCCTGAGCAAAATTCTCCGCACTGGTGCTCTCCAGTGATTCTTTCTTGTTCTCAACCATTCCGGCCACTGTAGATGTTCCAATTTCAGACTGCCCCTGTTTTGGCTGGGACTCTTCAATAACATCCGACTCATCACTGAGTGACCCTGTATCATCTGTCGCTCCATTCAGGTCAAACCAGTTGACGCTCACATCCCCTGGATCTTGCTCGTTAAAGAACTACAGATTGGCAATGTCCTCCTCCAACTTTGCCAGGTCATCTAGCCTGTGACTTGGCCCGTCTTCCCGAACCACATTGACCTCTGCCCCAGTCGGCAACTCTACTCTCGACTTTGCCTGATCTGTTGACACAATATAACCGCATGGGTTGTATGCTTCCTCAGTAAAGCTCCCAGATCTGTCGGGTTTTGAACTAACATTCTCATTCTCCTCGAAAGTCATCCCAGTTCTGTCTTCAACAGTCACCACCACTGGCTCGGGTTGGTTTAGGGAGGTGCCCACCATGTACAAGTCTGTGTTGTCCAGGATGAACACCTTAGGCTTGGGTAGGTGGAAGGGTGTGGTGTATATGCTTGGGTCATATAGAATGGTCGTGGTTTGGATCAGGTTGATATGCTTGGGTGGTGGAGCTTGGTCATGTGGTGGGAGAGGGTTGGTAGTAACATTTGGTTTTTCTGGAGGTGCTATTACCTTATTGTCAATAAGATCTTGGATCTCATGACGCAGTCTGTAGCAAGAGTCGGTGTCATGACCGTGCTATTGGTGAAAGGCGCAATATTTGGCTAGGTTATGGGAAGAAGGGAGTTTGTCTGGTAATGACCGCGACTCTAGGGGCTTCAAATGCCCTTTCCTGATTAGAACCCCCAGAGCTTTGGACAGAGGCATGTACAGTGGAGTAAAAGTCCTCTGGCCTCGGGGTGGATATTTGGTTGTTTGTGAGTTGGTTCCAGACACACCGGTGAAGGGTGTAGCTGTTTTTGATGTGGTGGTGGTGACCATGCTTACATCAGAAGTTCTTGCGGCTGCACTACTACTGGTAGCTGTATTCGAACCGCGTGCAAATGCCCTCATGGACTGCTCTTTTTTCAAGTCGATCAGACCTTGCTTCATAGCGTCCTCAATCTGTACCCCGATCTCATGTAAGTCTGCAAAGGTGGGGAGGGTAAGACGATCATTTTTTGCATCAGCTAGGCTTGGAGGTTGCGAACAACCATTCTTATCTAATCTTTCTCGAGTGGCCAAGTTGTCATCATGGAGGCCTTGGCCCTCCATCGAGTAACAAAATCAGAAAAGCCCTCTTTTGGCTCCTGCCGAGCCATCTCAAGATCACGAGTTGTGACCTCGATTTGCGTGTTGTATGAATACTAGGCGACAAAAGCCTCTGCCATCTCCTCCCAACTCCATTTCACAGAGTCCTCCAGCTTGGCGTACCAAATGGCCGCAATACCCGACAGGGTACGACCGAAAAGAGATAATTTCTAGAGTCTCGTCAAGCCCATCGGGCGCAGAATATCAGAAAACAGCCTCAAATGAACCATTGGGTCGCCCGAGCCGTCAAAGCGATCTGTGTGAGGCATCTTGAACCTGTCCGGCAATGTCACCGCCGAATCAGTGTATCCATCTTCTATGTCCGGGATTGAATTAACTCCCTGGGCTCGCTTGAACAACTTTTCAAGCTTACTTACTTTTAATGCAGTTGGATCCGCTTCAAACTCAAAAGAGGCCTCAATTGGGTAGGCCTGTGCTTTGGATGTCTGAGGTGGAGTAGGATCCACGAGGATGTCCACATTCTCCTGGACATTGGTTGCAGGGGCAGGAGCCCTTGGTGCAAGGATTTCCATTGGGGGTGGATGGGATGCAGAAGATGCCCCTGTTGTGTTTGTTGTTGTTGTTGTAGCCTGGCAATGAGTTCTGCCTGTTGAGTTACAACTTCTGCCTGGCAGGCAGCATCCCGCTGCATGACCTGCATGGTCTCTTGGAGCTGACGTATCATGTCCTCCATTTCGACTGTAAAGTGCTGATCTGACTGAGTAGGTGTGTTTTCTCTTTCTAAGATAGGAGCAGGGATCTGAACCCAACTGTGCACAGGCGAAGTAGACAAGGACCACTAAACTGAAAACTGTGGAACTGATGGCCTGTGCCTGACTGATCTCCGTCTAGTAACTGGGGGTAGCGAAATGAACACTGGTTGTCCACCAATTAGATCCTCAAATCGGGAAAGTATCCTTCCTCTGATCCAGAGTGCTCAGGGGGTATCTGTTTGTTCAGAAGCAATTGTGCTAAACTAACTTGCAAAAAGAAAATAAAGCAAAAGAAAAGAAAACATCCATCAGAAAATGGACACCATTTCGGCTTAGATGGAGACAACACACAATTGTAATCATAAGCTGGAAAAACTGTTCTCTAACACTGATTTTTGCCCCTAAATTCTATGCCTCAAATCTGATATCCCCAAATATTGATGTCCTCAGACTAATACCCAGACTTGCAAACTGATACATGCATTCCTGTAGAGACACACTCTAAAAGCACATAGCAAGCAAGAGTGAGCCAAAACATCCCTATGATGGGGTAGGGTTTCCCTGTCCTAATTTTGTCAAGAACTAAGGGTTCGCTACGCAAGCAAACAGTTTCAAACAACCTACATTCGGGTAAGCAACCTATCCTAGTTTGGAATGATCTCTAGGGATTCCGATATGCAACTAGGTCAAATGGTCAAAAAGGGTGCCTCAGTAAAATGGAGGTTTGTGTTCCTATCGTGGCAGAGCCTGTAACCGGTCAACCTTATGGCACGCTTTTTCAAGCAAGCCTCCGACAAACCATTCAGGAATAGCAGACGGCAAACACTGTGACTTAGGTGCACCAATGCAAATGCAATGCAAAGAAACACATAAATTTAAATAAAACAACATATCATGAGTTCGAGTCAAGTTCTCTAAGTCCCCAGCAGAGTTGCCAGAAACTGTAGACTGCCCCAACTTCCTTCACGCGCCCCCCTTTTGGAGAGGGCGCGGATTGGGTTCCAAGCTACTACAGTTCGGACTCTTGCCACGGTTTTGAATCTAATCTCACAAAGTGCAATGCAAGACTGATAAATCACCAAAGTCCAATCCAGCAAATCATTTTAGAAAATCAGATTTTGAATCAAAAATGCCAAACTGGACTGCTTTGCCAGATTACAGAGTCGCCACCTAAATATTTTGTTTTTGGGAAATTTAGGAAACCCTGACTCGTACCAAAGGTCACGTGTCCGTCATCACCAAAGTTGCCTCAGCTCAGGAACTTGGGTACGAGGGGGGAAGGTCATGAAATGAGCACCCCCGCTCGCTCGATCAAAGGATCGGCCTCTACTATCATGATATGTTGTTTTATAGATACATGCGTTCTTATCCGATTATTAACCTAACATTACTATGTGATGCGCACAGCATACAAGTATAGACAAAATCGCTCAATTTGGAACAAAACATCTCATGTTTGTTTTTCGAAAATGGTTTGAAGTTGCTATTTGTAAGTAGGCTAAAGTGCGGATTTGCCACCCTCAAGTGGGCTTAAAACATGATGATTTGCCACTTCAAGTGGGCTTAAAACGCACATTTTGATGAATTGTTCCAATTCAAGTAATGAAGCCTTCATCCACAGGCATTCATGCAGAAAAACCTCTGTTTTTCAATCCTAAAAACGGTGGTTTAGGCCTTTTTTGTGTTAGGGGGTTGTCTCTCCCTTTTGTTCCTTAGCTTTTATAGCTTTTGAGCCATCTTCTAAGGCCTTTCAAAACAAATTTTTGTGGCCTTTTAACCACTGAAATCCAAAGGATTTTCAGTGGTAAAAACCCTATTTTGAGGGCTCAAATAGGAGAGGGTGGTCCCCTCTTCTCTTGTCTTGCTTGCTAGTGTTGATGGCCAACCAAATGAGCATGTGTTTTACTTCTCTATGGCTTTGTTTAGGCTCATTTTTGTGACTTATTAGACCTGGCATATCACTGTTTTGGCTTGGTTTGATCACCTTATGCATGCTTTATACACTAGTAGTGTAATTCTTGCAAACTAGCTTTGTGTGCCTTATGAAGTAGCATGTCTTTCTAGCATGTTTTGGCTCCATCTCAGCTTGTTTTTGGTGTTGTTTTAGCATGCCATGACTCTATTTTGGGTTGGTTTGATAGCCCCTTGCATGTCCCTTGCACTTGTAGTGCAATTCCATTCATTGGCCTAACCTACATCATGCTTTTGACTATCATTCTAGCATGATTTTGGCTTAACTCTGAGAAGCTTTTGGTCATGTTTTAGCATGCTCTAGGTCTGATTTGTGTTTTTTTGGTCATGCATGCATTGCTTTGTATAGCCATGGTTCAATCTTACTCACTAGCTTTGTGTATTGAGTCTACTAGCATGCATTGCTTGGACTATCTTCATGATTTGACATCATTTTTTATGTGATTTCAGAGCATATTTCATGATCATGCACTCACATCTTTCACTCTTTTAATGCATTGGAGAGTTTGTGCTTTATGACTTAAATATGAGCCCTATATGTATGCCATCATGCCTAAGCTTTTGGGATGCCATCTCAGTGGGTTTTTGGTCTTATTTTGTCATGGTCTAACTCTGTTTTTGGTTGGTTAGGGCATCCCTCATTTGCTTCTTACACTTGTAGTGTAAGTCCTCTTTGCTAGCCTTGCATGCCTAATGAGTGAGCTTGTTATTCTAGCATGTGTTGACTTGGTATTAGCCCATTTTTGGTGTTATTTTGACATGCCATAACTGTGATTTTTATTGGTAAAGTCATCCCATGCTTCGCTTTGGTAGGTGTAATGCAATCATCCTTATTGGCCTTGTATGCGTCATGTTTTGTGTCTTCCATTCTAGCATGAGTTAGCCCTATTCAAGCATGTTTCTAGCCTTGTTTTGGCCTACCTTGGGACTATTTTGAGTCACCTTGGCCCTTTGGGGCTTTCTTGTTATGGCCATGGTGTGAGTCCCTTGGCTAGCTTTAAGCTTTGAGCCCACTAGCATGCATTATTTGTCATATATGCATGATTTAGCATCCTTTGGAATGTAATTTCAGAGCTTACTTCATTGCTACATTCTCACATTTATCACCTCTTCATCATGTTTGAGAGTTGTACTATTATGCTTAAGTCATGGGCCAATTCATTGAACATGCATTTCCTTACTTTTCAAGCCATCATTTTTGCATTATGGCCACTGTTTTGGCATGACTGAGGTCCGTCCATATTCAGTTTAAGTCCATTGAGCATGTTTGTTTGCATGTTGTTTGCATGCTTGTGTTGCATTGCATGTTTGCATGCTTGACATTGCATTGTGTATGCCATGTTATTTGTTGCATTGTTGTTTGGATATGGTGTTAGTCCAAACACGAGAAACGAGGGACGTTTCATACTTGAAGTGATGAAACGTGCCTCAATTCTCGGTCGCCGACACTCTTGATCATACATGATAGAGATCAAGGCATTTATGTGTTTTTGTACATTCATTTGACATTGATTTGTGCACACTCGGCTTCTTTGGCCATCATGCATTAAGATGCATGATTGATGGCTCGAGGGCCGAGCACTACACTCCTTTGAGGCTTAGACATGATAAGGAGTGTGGTTGCACACATATTTTCTTGTAAATACATTGGCATGCCTCTGTTAGTACTTTGTTGCAGCAAAAGAAGAATTTGCAGGAATCAGTGGCCGATCGACCACTTAGTCTGCCGATCGACCATCAAATCTGCCGATCGGCTATCAAAATTGGTCGATAGCCATAAACACTGGCCGATGGCCATTCCTCTTGGCCGACCACCTCTCAGCATGGTCCTAAGGTGGATCAGAATCATCTTGGAAGTTGGCACAATTTTCAGAAGTACAGAAGAGTCCAAACAGAGGCAACATGAGGCACAGTAGTGGATTTCAGAGCGAAGCCGACCGAGCATGCATACACCCCTCCCCGCGAGGCCATTTTTACTGCTTTATTAGCTAGTTGTGGTTGATTACTTGTCTTGTAATTAATTAGTTTAATCCATGTTGTAATATTCTAATTAGCTTAGTATAGCTAGTTTCAATTCGGTTTGTAATTAATTAGCTTAGTGTAGCTAGTTAGTTGATTCATTCGAACCCTCCGTCGAGAGGGCACAACTGTTCTAATAAGCGTGCGTGTGTGTGATGCATGTCTTCCAACCCCCATTTCTTTCTCCCTTTTATTTACCAGCTTTCGACGGTTAGTTTTAGGGCATGTTTCAATTAGCATACTTATGCTCGCATGTTTGCATTCATTCATCTGTCTTGCATGCACCGGGCTCGGCGTATCATACAAACTGCATCGTATTTCAATACCAATTTGAATACATGTATCAATTGTCGCATTCATATGCCATGTTAGAATAGCCGAGCCTATCTTAGTTGCATTTTGCATGTGTTGCATTAGGCATTGTTAACATAGCTAGGATCATGCATTGATTACTAACTAGCTTCTTTTTTGGCTCGGAGTACTAGGTAAGCTTTTATGCTTTAGCATCCTTGCATGCGTGTAAGTGTTGTCATGTTTAGCATGCTTGCCATGAGGCTATATGCTTAACTGCTATAACTGTTTGAATGCCTGTGGATGGAGGCTTGATTGCCTGAATTGGAACAACTCAATGATTGTGAGTTCTAAGCCCACTTGAGGGTGGCAAAATCCACAACTTAGCCTACTTGCGAGTAGCACCTCTGAACCGCTTTCAAACAAACAAACATGAGATGTTTTGTTCCAATTTGAGTGATTTAGTCTATACTTGTATGTTGTGCGCATCACATAGTAAGGTTAGCTAATAAACCAGAATAAGAACACATGCGTTTTCAAAAACAACATATCATGTTAGTAGAGGCCGATCCTTTGATCGGGCGAGCGGGGGTGCTCATTGCATGACCTTCCCCTCTCGTACCCAAGTTCCCGAGCCGAGGCAACTTTGGTGATGACGGACATGTGGCCTTAGGCATGAGTCAGGGTTTCCTAAATTTTCCAAAATAAAATATTTAGGTGGCGACTCTGTATCTGGCAAAGCAGTCCATGTTTGGCACTTCTTTATAAAAATCAGTTTTCCAAAACGATTTGCCGGATTTGGACTCTTTGGTGATTTATTGGTCTTGCATTGCACTTTGCGAGATTAGATTCAGAACCATGACATTGAGTCCGAATTGTAGTAGCTTAAGAACAAAACAATTCGCGCCCTCGCGGCGCGGAGAGCGGAGTTCCAGGCGGTCTACAGGAAGCTTGAGGCATTTCATACTCATTAGTGATGAAATGGTTCAAGTTTCTGAGGTCACCACTTCCCTTGATCAATTCATGAAAGGGAGGAGGTTTGAGTCTTCGTTTTGTTGAACTCGTTGAACTTGCATACTTTGGTCCACAAGCCATCATGCAATGAAATTGCTTGAGTTGGTGGTTTACGCACCAAGTTTTGTCTCTTCTTTAAGCTGTTCGATGATAAGGAGGGGTAAGTTGTGCAAACAACCCTTGAGAATACCCTGTGCATGCTCTGTCTGCTCTCTATTGCAGCAAGATGAACCCCGCAGCAGTGGCCGGCAAGCCACTTTTTATGGCCGGAAGGCCACCATTGGTGCTGGTAGGCCATCACTGGTGGACGGCAGTCCATCACTCCTGGTCGGCCGGCCACCACTGCAGAATTCAGCAGTGTATTTTTGAAGCAGAGTAGAGCTATTCTAGACGTGGACAACAGTGTAAGTGTTTTATTATACAACAGAGACTTCCCAGAAGCAAAACAGTGGCCTTTTCGGGTGGAGACCGAGCACGTGCATGAGCAGTCCTTGCGTACCGAGCCGATTAGTTTAAATACTTAGCATACATATTTTTGTAATTAATTAGTTATAGCTAGTTAATTTTGTAAAGTGTTGTAAATAATTAGTTAGCTAGAATAGTTAATTAATTTGTTGTAATAATTAGTTAAGTAGCTTAGCTAATTTATTCATTTGGGTTTGTAATAGGTAGTTAACTAGCTTAGCTTTAATTAGTTAGCTAGTTTATTCATTCGAACCCTCCTGCGTGAAGGCGCAAATGTTGTAATAATGTGTATGTCCTCCGACCCCACATCTTTCTCCCTTTTATTTACTTGCTTACGATGGTTAGCTTAGAACATCATATTTCATTTAGCATATCTCATGTTTGCATCCACTTGTGTTGCATGCACCGAGGCTCGGTTCATCATTCTAACTTGCATCGTTAGCTAAACATTTTTTTGAATACGTGCTTAGACCGCATGCTATCAAATTGATTCAATGTTACGTTAAGTAGCCAAGCCTATTTAGATTGCATATCGCATGTGTTGCATTAGTCATATTTCATAGTTAGGATCATGCATTTTTCTAACTCTTTCATCTTTTTTGGCTTGGAGTACTAGATGAGACTTTATTTGCTTTAGCATATTGCATTGTGTGTTAGTGTTGCCATGTCAAAGCATGATTACCCTGAGACTAAGTGCTTATCTGATAAATTGTTTGAATGACTGTGAATGAAGGCTAATTGCTTGAATTGGGATGATTTGATTAAATGTATATTTAAGCCCACTTTTTCAAGTGGCAAATTCACAAACTCTTTTTCGAAAATAAACATGAAATTGAAATGTTCCAATTTTTTCAATTTAGTCTATACTTGTGTGTGCGTCACATAGTAATATAGCTAATAATCGGAACAAGAGCATATACTGTAAATAAGAATCACATCATGATTAGTAGAGGCCGATCTTTAATCGGGTGAGTGGGAGTGCTCAATTCATGACCTTTCCCTCTCGGACCTAAGTTCCCGAGCCGAGACAACTTTAGTGATGACGGACATGTGGCCTTTGGCACAAGTCTTGGGTTTCCAAAATTTCGCAAAAATATTTAGGTGGCGACTCTGTATCTAGCAAAACAGTCCATTTTTTGGCATTTTGATTCAAAATTGATTTCCAAAAAGATTTGCGGGATTTAGACTCTTTGGTGTTTATCTATTTCATATTGCACTTGTGAGATCAAATTCAGAACCGCGAGAGTCTGATACTGTAGGGCTTATTCGTCTTCCGAAAGAGGGCACAAAAAAATCGGGCTATAGTTTATGGCGACTCTGCTGGGGACTTTAGAGAATTTGACTTGGAATTCATGATGTTAGTTTTTATCTACACTTAAATGTTTCTTTGCATTGCATTTGCATTGGTGTGCTTAAGTCACTGTGTTTGCCATCTGCTATTCTTGAATGGTTTGCCGGAGGCTTGCCAAAAAGCTTGCCAAAAGGCTGACCGGTCGTGGGTTCTACCATGATGGGTACACAACCCTTGGATCTAGACTACCGCTATACCGTTTGATCATCCTTTCACTTCTTAGTGTTAGGTCTGAGAGGTATATTAGGTAGTCTTGCTAAGGTACCCTTTTTGACCATTTGGCTTAGTTGCATATCGAAAAGCCATAAAGACTGTTCCAAACTAGGACAAGATGCTTGCCCGAATACAGGACTGCGTGAAACCACTTGATTGAAATAGTGAACCCTAGTTCTTGACAAAGCTAGGACAAGGTAACCCTACCCCCTCATAGGGGTGTTTTGGCTCTCTTTAACTAGTATGTGCTTTATAATGAAACTATTCGGAATATGCATACCAGTTGTACAGTGGTATCTATTTTGGAGGCAAAATTCAGTGTTGAGTGCAATCCTACAGCTTTGATTACATCTGTTGGTAACATCACTAGCTGAGGTGTTGTGCGGTTTCTAATTACTACTTTCTTTTTGTTTTATTTCTTTTTGCTAGGTAGCATAATACCATAGCTTCAGAAAGTTCGGATATCCCCCAAATGCTCTGGACCTGAGTCAGAAGGCTTTGCAAAGCCGAGGATCTTGTCCGAGGACAACCTGTGTTTACCTCACTCCCACCGGTTACAAGATGGAGGAGAATCAGGCAGACTTCACCAGTTTATTTTTACGGCAGTCACCCCTCAGTTCACACGGTATCCAGTCAAGATCAATGACAGTCTTCTGCTTCTAGTCTAGCATGAGATCACTCGTCTATTCCGATGACCCAATACCCATCAGTCAGTATGGAAGAATTGATACATCATTTGCAGCAGATAATTGAAACCCTACAGCAGGATGCGGTCCATCAAGCTGAGGTCATAACTTGACTACAGCAGCAGTAACCCCAGCCGGCTACAGCCTCTGTATCTCATGCACCTCCGACAACTATCCCAGTACCCGGAGCTACCGCTCAGTCTGCCAATGTCCAAGAAAACCAAGGCCATCAAGCGGATCCAATTCTAGCACAAGCCTCCAAAGCACCTGTGTATCAGACTGAGGCTCCATTTGAGTTTGAGGTAGACCCAACAATGCTTAAGGTTAATAAGCTGGAGAAGTTATTCAAAAGCGTACAAGGTGTTAACTTCATCCCAGATATAGAGGACAGGTATACCGATTCTACAGTGACCTTGCCAGGCCAGTTCAAAATGCCGCACATCGATCAATTCGACGACTTCGGAGATCCCATGGTTCACCTTTGGCTATTTTCGGATATCCTACGACCGATGGGCCTAACTAGACTGCAAAAGTTGTCTCTCCTTGGCCGGACCATGTCGGGTATATCCGCTCATATGGTATGCAAAGTTGGAGGATTTCGTTAAGCAAAAATGGGAGGAAATGGCCGAGGCCTTTGTTGCTCAATACTCGTATAACACGTAAATCGACGTCATAACTCGTGATCTTGAAGCAACACGTCAAGAGCCGAAGGAGGGCTTTTCTGAATTTCTCACAAGGTAAAGAGCTAAGGCCTCGATGATGACCACAAGGCCATCCGAGAAGGATCAGATTAGAATGGTTGTTCGCAACCTGCATGGGAAGTTGTTACAGAAAATGATCGTCCTACCTTTGTTCACATTTATCGAGCTCCATGAGATGGGAGTGCAAATCGAAGATGCCATGAAGCAGGGGTTGATTACAGATGAGAAGGAGTTCGCAAAAAGGCCTTTTGTGCGCAGTTCCAATGCTACCACCAGTGGTAGCATAGTTGCGAGGCCGCCAGATGTGAGTGTTGTCACCACTACAACCAAGACTGCCAATCCCTTCGCCAACACAGCTCCACAAACCTCAGCCAACCCTACCTGAACTCAGAGAACCTTCACCCAACTCTACATGACCCTCTCTCAAGCCATGAAGGTTTTGATCAAAAAAGGGCACCTCAAACCATTAGAACCCCACCCATTGCCTGATCCTCTTCCACCCAAACACAACCCCACAAAATACTGTGCGTTTCACCAACAACATGGTTATGATACCGACCAGTGCTTTTGACTGTGTCATGAGATTCAAGATCTCATCGACAACAAGGTGATCGCTCCACCTCAGAAACCAAACGTAACCACAAATCCACTCCTTGCCAATAATCAAGCTCCCCACTTCAAAATCTCAACATGATCCATACATTGGCCATCCCTTACGAACCTAGCATATATATCACCCCTTCCTACCTACCAAAACTGATAGGTTTCAATCCTAAAAGCATATATCTGTGCATGATGAACACGTTCGCACTTCAACCTAAGTCTGTGGTGTTAATAGTTACAGAAGAAGGGAGGTCGACTTTGGAGGAGGGTATTAGTCTATTGCCGGAGTGTTTGAAGGATTCTGATGAGGTGTATGATCCAAACTGCTACATTGTACCAATTGGTTAAACAAGCCGGAGGTGGTGTTGCCAACTGTGGTAGAGATTAATGTGGTAAGGGAGGACGGCTTGAGCTAAGGGCTGGATGACTTAGCAAATCTTGAGGAGGATTTAGATAATTTGCAGTTCATTAACGAATAAGATCAGGGGGATGTGCAGATTGGCTGGTTCGACTTGAACAGGGCAACTGACAACTCTGGATGGCTGAATGATGAACCAGATAAGGAGGAAGGAACTGAAATGAAATTAGAAGGAAAAGAAGCAGGGATTGCTGTAGTGGCTAGAATGGCCGATGGAAAAGGAAAGCTGTCGGAGAACACTGGCATGGAAAATTCAGCTCAGGAACTAGGCGCCATGAGCATTGTGGACACGGAACAGGAAGCTGCGCTGAAGCAGTTTGAACGAGAAAGAGTTAAAGACCACCAGGAAGCTGTAGTGGCCCAACACTCTGTGGGGGAGAACAATGATGTGAAGTTGATACAAACGAAGCTAGACAACTATTTGTCGATTGCTGAAGGTATATGATGGGACGATAATGATCTGTATCTAGCCCACACCGATGAAGATTGGGGCGGGTGCCTTCCAGACAACATATGGTATACTGAAGAAATAGATCACATGACAAGAAGTGAGCGGTATTTCAAACCACCGCACTTAGATCAGGCAGAAACATCTGGGAAGGATAGAGAGGTTGAGAAATAGAAAGGGAAACAATTGGAAGAAGGGGCAGTGTTGAAAAAAAACTAAAGAAAATCCAAGCTGACATCTCCGTCTGGGGTCTCCTTATGGCCTCCAAGGTACATAGACAGGCAGTGTTATCAGCGATGGACAAGGCCAAACTGTCCATTGACACTACCCTCGAACAGCTTATGGGATTGGTTTTTCCAAGTGGCACCAAGCCAACCCTGACCTTCTCTGACAAAGAATTGCTTCTGGAATGCTCAACTCATAATAAACCTTTTGTACATATCTGTGGAGTGCAGAGAGAAATGGTTGTCGGTAATGTTGGTGGATATCGGCTCAGCCATCAATGTTTGTCCTTCTCGCACTGCCTATGCAATTGGCCTTAAACCAGCTGATTTTGTTCCCACAGCCCAAGTAATTTGGGTGTATGATAATGCAAGTAGAGAAGTCATGGGCACGGTGCAAATCAGAGTTCAGGTGGGTCCAGCTGAGCAAGATGTCGAGTTCTATGTACTTCATGTGCCGGCTACCTTCAATTTGCTGTTACAGAGGCCCTGGTTGCTTCATGCGAAACCTGTCTCCTCCACTCTCCACCAAGAGTTGAAGTACCCTCATGGGGAAGGAATAGCAACTATTTTGGGAATTCCTCCATCCACCCACTGCCAGAGATAACTACACCAATCCTGGAGATCACCTATGGCAAGGAGGATGTATTGCCCTCGGGCTTTACTCTAGCTGAGGCCCGGGTAGTGCAGACTATTTGGCTGCAGACAAGGGCATGTATGTCAGCGCCCAGTCTATCTATTTCATGAACAAACTGCAGCATATGTCGGGAATGGGGCTTGGAAGAAGTGGCCAGAAAGGCGTTGTAGCCCTGATAGATGTGTCGCACAACCCACATCCTTTGGACTAGGCTATGTGCCCACTAATGAAGATTGTGTCAGGAAGGGGGAAGAAATGAAAGGGCAGAGTCAGGCTAAACAGACCGAGAAACGCTATGAGCTAGTCCATAGACCAATCCAGGGAACACTGAATGGCCGTTTTGTTTGAGAGGGAGAAGATTTCCCCTTTTGCGGCTTTCCTGAGCCCTGGGTGAATTCCACGAAACAGTGTGTCCCTGGGTTTGAGATCTTTTTTGACCAGCAGCTATAGGATAGTGATGATGAGGAGAGGACTGAATCAGACATCAAAGCTGAATAGAGCATGGAAAGTGACTTAGACAATAGTGAACCAGGAGTAGGCAGCACTGGCTTGTCTCTTGACAGATCCTGCGACCGACTCAGAGAACTTGGGGGATGACCTTACTATCTCTGTGATCAGGGAGGAACCGGTGTAAACCCAACCAGCAGCATTTTGGATGCATCAGGGGCACCATCTCTTACCTGGCAGCTGGAGGAAGGTTATCTGTCAAGTTCTAAGTCGGGTAATGAGCTAGAATCTGATTCCCCTGAGTTTGTGGGGTCGGGATTAGATTCCAGTTCTTCTAAGTCTGAGTCTGGTATTTCTAAGGGTGGTAACCCAGATACCAAGGTCTTGTCTAGGTCTTCATTTAGCTTTTCTTTTGAGTCTGTAACCGAAGATCTAAGCCTTTTGAATGAGAACTCTGCAGATTCTGTGTACAAAAGCCGTTGGTTTATTATATTGACTAGGATTTTCAGAATTTTAATGAAAATGAAGAGGAAGGAATTCCTTCGGTTTTGAAAAACTTGATTAATTGAGAGGAGAAGAGATTTGCTAAACCCTGTGCTGATGAAATCATTGCTATTAATGTGGGTACTGAGAAGGATTCGCGTCTGGTCGGGATCGGGTCCACGTTGTCTCCGAAGGAGCGTGCGCACTTAGTTGCTTTGTTAAAAGATTTCAAAGATGTTTTTGTGTGGTCCTACGAAGACATGCCTGGAATCAATCCTGAGATTGTACAGCATCAGATCCCTTTTGACCCCGAGGCCTGACCAGTCAAGCAGAAGTTGTAAAGAATTCGCCCGGATTGGGCATTGAAAATCAAGGAGGAGGTCACCAAGAAGATCGAGGCAGGTTTCTTACTAGCATCTGAATATCTAACTTGGTTGGCCAACATCGTCCCAGTGCCGAAGAAGGATGGCAGAATCCGGTTGTGTAAAGACTTCAAGGATTTGAACAAAGCCAGTCCGAAGGACGACTTTCCTTTGCCGCACATAGATGAATTGGTGGACTTAACTGCGGGCCATGCACTGCTCTCGTTTATGGATGGGTTTTTCGGGTACAACCAGATTATGATGGCATCCGAGGACAGGGAGAAAACCTCATTCACCACTCTGTGGGGCACCTATTGCTACCGGGTTATGCCATTTGGGCTGAAGAATGCAAGGGTTACCTATCAGAGGACTGCAACTACCATTCTGCATGATATGATCCACAAAGAGGTCGAGGTGTACGTGGACGACATGATTGTCAAGTCTAAAGAACGAGAGGGCCACTACACCACCTTGAAGAAATTCTTCCAACGGATCAGCGAATACAAATTGAGGTTAAATCCGCAGAAGTGCACTTTCGAGGTAACAGCAGGAAAAATGCTAGGCTTTTTGATTACACAGAGAGGCATCGAGGTTGATCTTTCCAAGATTAAAGCCATCTTAGAAATGCCACCACCAAGGACTGAAAAGGAGGTGCATGGCTTTCTGGGTAAAGTGCAATTCATAAGACGGTTTATTTTCAAATTAACCTTGACTTGTGAACCACTATTTGGTCTCCTGAAGAAAGGAAAGAAATTCTGATGGGACGACTGATGCCAGTTTGCCTTCGAACAAGTGAAGCAGTACCTCCAGAATCTGCCTGTAATGTCACCGCTGGAGTTAGAAAAGCCTTTGATTTTGTATCTATCAGTAACGGAGTCAACTATAGGATGCATGCTTGCTCAAGAATCTAAAGATAGGGTGGAGAAAGCCATTTATTATTTGAGCAAGAAAATGCTAGACTATGAGACCCGTTACACTTCCTTGGAGAAAGCTTGCTTAGCTTTGGTATGGGCCAGCAGGAAGTTGAGGCACTACCTGTTAGCTCACTTTGTAATGTTGGTTTTGAGATTGGATCCTATCAAATATCTCTTTGAGAAACCAACGGTTATGGGTAGGCTAGCCCGTTAGTTGCTTCTTCTCTCCAAATTTGATCTGAAATATGTCACCCACAAGTCAGTCAAGGGGAGAGCTGTGGCGGAGTTCTTGGTAGATCACCCAGTAGAGGGAGATGATGCAGTGGAATACGTGTTCCCAGATGGGGATATTCTGCATGTCAAAGAGGAAACTTGGATGATGTACTTTAACAAAGCGTCTAATTAGTACGGTTATGAGATCAGTGTGTTGCCGATAGCGCCCGATGATTCCCATATGCCCTTAGCCTTCAAACTCGGTTCAAAGTGTCTAATAATGAAACAGGATACGAAGTGTGTATAGTTGGTTTGGAAGTTGCCTTGGAACTAGGGGCAATAAGATTGGATATTATCGAGGATTTGAACTTGGTTGTGTCTCAAGCAATGGGAGATTGGCAAGTCAAAGAAGAAAAGATGAAGGTTTATCATCAGACCCTGGATATGCTGATTCCGAGGTTTGAAAAGCTAACATTTACACACCTTTTGAGAGAGAACAACCGGTTCGCTGATGCTCTAGCAACTCTATCTTCTATGGTAGACATTCCACTTGGAGTCCGGATGTATCCGATTGTCATTGAACAGAAATACACGTTGGCCTATGAGACTATTACCGCAATAGATAAAGTGCCCAACAAAAAAACCCTAGTACTACGATATTTGGAATTTCTTGGAAAATGAGATCTATCCACCAGGGGCAAATGCCAAAGACAAAAGGGGTATACGGTGTCGAGCCGTTCAATTTATCATCCACAGAGATAAACTGTACAAGAGAGGTCATCTGGGAATGCACCAGTTGTGTATCAAAGAAGACGAAGCAAAGCGTTTGATGGAGGCCATTCTCGAGCTGAGTATTCAGGGCAAGGGCTCACCACCTTCAGCATATCCATCAACGATACTTGGTTAGGGATGAAAAATAAGAGAGATAAAAGAATAGAGAGATGTGCATGGAGAGAAAAGTAAGGAAAGGGTTTTGAGAGAAAATAGAGCGTGAGTGCCAAGTGATGTGCGAAGCATATATTAGAAAGGGTGGGAATAATACCTAGAGCAGTAGTGGACTCCCTGCGAATCTGGGCGTCTCTTGCCGATGCGTCTAAGCCCATCAGTGTCTCAACTAGGGCAAACCGATGCAACTCTTACCTTCTTTCAAGCGTTGTGCCACCTCAATTAGCTAGATGTTGGCTCCGCCATGGCTAGGGACAAGAAGGTAATGTGAAAGCATACACAAACAGAGGGCGTGTTGCCAAAAGCCTCGCTAGAGAAGGTCGCCCCTATTTCTGATGTCAGAAAAGCGATGAATTAAGCTGGGATGTCTAGCTCTCCGTTATGGGCCAAAGATCGAGCCTTGTGCAAAGCGAGCCCACACATCTATCCTAAGGCTTGGGCATGGCCAAAACGGGGCTGAGGCACGATTCTCTCATCGCGCCGGGATTCCATTAGTGCCTAAAATTGTTTAAGCGTCGGGCATATTTCTTGTCCTCTAAAATGACAGACGTGCGTAATCGGGTCCCAGCATCGAACCACGGTATAGAGAAACGAAAAATAAAGTGGAGTACGGCTCAATAGAATAAGTGTGTTTATGCTGAAATCCCAAAAATTTACCTTTTACGTGCTGTCCACAGTGGCTACCCAATTTGAGAGCTTTTCAGCGAGAAATAGCTCCATTTGTGGAAGAAATAGTAGGAAAATGAGGTTCTGGAGAAGAAATCATGAAGGAGAACCTTTTGTACAGCTGTCAGCAATCTGGAGGTTCTGCACATCAGTGGTCGGCAGGCCACTGCTGCCACCTCTTGTGGCCGGTAGGCCACCTCCATGGCCGACAGCTTCCTCCCCTGGCCAGCAGCCCTTCTCTCTAGCCTGCCGTCCACCTGTGTGCTAGGTAGTGTTGGCAGCATGTGTTTTGTTCCAATCTTTATGTTTTTAAGGTCTTGTTTTGAGTCTTTTTGTTTTAGCATTTGTTTATCTTTGTATTTTATGTTGTTTTTGCTTTGCTTATCGAATTGTATTTTGTTCTGGTTGTTGGTCGGCTCATTACCTGATTAAGAACATCGTGCCGATACATTTCATTTTCAAAATCGATTATGTGTCCATTTCATGCAAGTATGGTGCTCATGATACAAAATAACACTTTCATTTCATAAAAACTGCGGGGTTTTATTCCGATCATGGGTTTTTACAAAAGAGGAGTACAAGTTTCAAAAGCAAAATAAAGCCTATCTGAAGCTATTCATGTGCTAATGCTACCAAACAAAAGAAACTAAGCAAAAGTACAAAAATATCAGCTCCAGCCATTTTAGGCTCGAGAAGCCCTCTTCGTCCTCTTCCTCAGAGGGGAGGACTCAGGGGCATTATCTTCATCAGTGTTGTTGTCAGAATCAGACTCTGAATCGGAGTCGGTCGCATCTCCGCTCCCTGCCTTAGAGCCCGCCTCGGCATCGCCTCCGCTCTCTGACCGTGAGCCAGCATCATCATTTCAACTCTCGAATGACTCAGAATGTCGACTCGCTGCCTTCTCGGAGTCATTGGTCTCAGCATCATCCTTACTCAGAATGGGCTCCACAGGACTGCTCTGGCCTCGGGTGCCCCTAGCCCTGCCTCGATCCCGGCTCGCATCTCTGCCGCGAGCTGGGGTCTATATCTCTCTCTCTCTCTCTCTCTTCCTTGTTGCTAGAGGAGGTACTGCTAGTGCTGGTGCTGCTGCTGCTGGTGGTGTCCTCGGCGTAGATGGAATCTGGAAAAGTAGTTGTCAATATATCAGCATTAGTGTATGTATTATATATAGGTATGCAAAATTAGCATAATGCAGAAGTCAAATATAGTATGAGTACAGTGTGTCAATACAATGTATCAGTGCAGTTTGGGGAAAACTACAGGTGAAATACTGATGTATCAGTAAAAATATGATAAGTGTGGTACACAACAGAGTTAGGAATGAAATGCATACTAAACTGAAGGAAATTACCTGGATACCGTGGAGGCCAAGCAGCATCTCCCTCCGCTACACCATGCCTATCAGAGAAGTGATCAGCTCAAGGGTGCTCCCTGTATACTTTATAGATGCCTGCAAGTGTATTTGGATGATCAATGTTTGGAGTAAACATAATTGAAATAGCAAAGTGGAGTGCAAAAGGTAAAACGTGGTTCATACTGGTGATATGCCGCGAACTCCAACAAACTTGTGCCCTGCCTCTATTGGCTCAGTCGGAATCTGGTAGGCAGTCCCAGTTGTCCGCCAATATGTGAGCATAGTGGGAAGCTCTGGCCAATGAGTAATTTACTCAACAGAGAGAGCCCCTTTAGCATGGGCCCTAGTCGCCCGAGGCGCCTCGCCCACCGCAGGAGCTCCTGCTCCCTCGCCTACGTGAACGCCTATCAAATGAGGCATGAGGTGGGTCTGGATGAATGTTGTGTAGTTGCCCTCTCTTCTGAAGAAGTCATCGTCAAGTCCTACCATGAAATGAATGATGGCATCAGCAGGTAGGCTATCCGCTGTCCTCATCGACATTGGGGGAGGCATCGGGACAACTGGATCTGGTGAACCTATGGTCTGGTATATGAATCGCTCGCCCAAGAACCAAGCTTGGCAGACTGCGCCCTCCAGTAGAATCCAAAAGCGGGATGTGACCTATGCCCCCGCGTACTGGTCTCTCACACCAGTTGGCATCGTTGCCCAAGGCTGCCATAAGATCTGCAAACAGAGTGTATAGATTGTTAGTCATCATCAGTGGACGAAGTATGAATCAAAGTAAAGCGAAAATGACTATAAGTTTTGGGTTACCTTGCTAGCTGCCACCGTGTCAAAGTAATGGCGGAAGAAGGCAAAGGTCTCGCAACTCCGTCGTTGGCACTGACTGTCATACCATCGCGAGTATGGTACCATAAAGGGAATCTCCTCCATGGGCTCTGGGGCTAGAGCTGGGAAGTAGACGTAAACCCATAACTGTAAGGAAAGAGCAGTGTTTATGCATAAACAGATATGATACAGAAAGTGCAAAACAGAAAGCACAGTTTGAACATATATGATATAGAAAGTGCAAAGCAGAAAGCATAGCATGAACAGATACATAAAGTGCAAAGCAGAAAGCACAAGTGTTGAACAGATATTGGTACAGAAAATGCAAAAATAGAAATGTGTGGTACATACCTCCCAGGCTTTCTAGTATCCGCCAATTCGCTCTTCTCGCATCCATGACGTAGAGCTCATATATCTGTACAGGGTAGCAAGGCCAACTCTGCCCTAATCATAGAACCGCACCCGGGGCAGTGTCACCAGGGTACTCAGCAGATATAATCCTACAGTGTTCCATCTGTTCGCAAAAAAGGTGGAACCGAGCAGGAACATCAGAAAACCTCGGGCATACTGCGCTGTCTCCTCTGATGTCTCTAGCTCGCTCCATCGGAACTGCTTTGAGAACCAACTATATCGCACCATGGCCGGTCTATATAAGGATGGGCGTGCTCCCAATAGATGAATCCAGGCTGCCTCTCACTCACCCATATTGGTGTCGAAAAGGATCAGATCACCCTCTACTCCTAAGCCTGTGAGCATGGCAGAGTCGTAGAGAGTCATCGTCATCTCTCCGGTCATAGAGAGGTGAAAGGAGTTGGTTGTGTCCCACCACCTCTCTACCAATGCACCCAAAAGTGGTCGGCTCGCGATGAGGCATGTGAGCCCAAAGTAGAAAAGATCGAAGCCAGCTTCATCAACGATGTTGCGAACCTCGGTAGGGAGCTCGTCATACCAATCCCGCACCGTCATCGCACCATATCCCCTGATAGAACGAGAGTCTCACTGTGATAGATAAATATGCATCAGATGAAAGGCAATGAAATAATGTATCGGATGAAAGCCAGTGGAAGAAATGCAATTAAAAGAAAAGGTAAGAATGCATGAAAACAAAGTTCATACCTTGGTAATGCTGGACGATAGATGGGAGCCTGGCCCCCTTAGTAACAAATCCTCTGGCGCGCCACGTGTAAAGTCATTAAAATGTCTGATGCCTCCGGGGTGGCATAATGTGAGTGTGGAGATGGTATGTAGCCGGATCGAAGGGCCGCAAATGGCTCTGGCTCGAGCTCTGGAGCAAACTCTGCCTTAATATCAGCCTCAATGTCCTTCGCTACCTCGCCGGTCTCGGCAACTGCTGGCTCTTCCACCTCGGCTATGGGTGGAAACACGGGTGGAACCTCTAAAGGAACCCCGTCATGTGGGATATCATCTGCCATTTGGAAAATGGGTGAAAACTAGGTGAAAAATGAAGAAAAATGGAGAAAAGAGGATAAACTTGGAAAAAGTCAACCCTAGGAGAGAGAAAATTGAAGAAAAAGTCAAAACCCAGGAAAGTTCACGAAACCTGAGAGAAACTCGAGGGGAACAAGCCTAGAGGAGTGAAAATCCAAGAAAAAGTGTCGAAATCAAAATATGATCGGTTCAAAATGTTGAGAATCAAGAGGGTTTTACGAAAAAAGTTTGCATGGGGCGTTGGAAAGCGCGTATAAAGCACAAATCTAGAGAGAGGAAGCACCTAGAGAGAGAGAGAAGATTTTTAGACCTAGGGTTGTGTGGAAATGAAGTGTGGTGATGTATATTTAAAGACCTGTGGGTGAAAGGTCAAAACTGCCCCGAATTGACACGGGTGGCCTGCAGTGTCCATTTCTGGCCGGCAGATGGCCGGCAGGTGGCCTGTGGCTTTCTTCTGTGTCCTGGTGTTGTTCTGTGCCTTTGTTTCCCTACAGTGTGTGGGCGGATTCTTTTTTGGATCAAAGTTGGTCCTCAAGAGAATTCGAATTGGGTATCCAAAGGTGTTGTTCCAAGCTTTGCTGCTCCTTTGCTTAGCCATGCCCCAATATATGGACAAGGTGTATCCTTTTTGACCATGTTGCATAGTCTCCGAGTGGTACATTGGAGTTTATTGCTTTCATCACTTTTGCATATTCTATCAACTTACATATTGGTTCATATCCATTTATGTTGCACGCATGCCATGCATCATTCATGATTCATGCAATAGAGTGTGCTTTTTAATTACGCATAGAATATGCTCTTGTTTTATGCATAGAAGATGCTTTTGTTTCTTGCATAGAACATGCTTTCAATTAACATTATACGTCGGTTCTTTATTTTCCATGGAATATGCATTGTCACTTAATTGACTTGTTCTTTTGTGCATCTATCGCACTTGTTCACTTTGTGCATCTATTGCACACGTTCATTCCTTTTTGCATCTCTTGTATCTCAGGACGCGTCACATGCGGCTCTAGGTGTGTTTTATCTCGAGACGCATGAAATGCGAGCTCGAGCGATTTTTCTTGTATCTTAGGACACGTGATGCGCGGGCTCTGGGTGTGCTTTATCTCAGGACGTGTGAAGTGCAAGCTCGAGCGGTTTCTCTTGTATCTCAGGATGTGTGACGTGCTGCTGTGGGCGTGTTTTATCTTGAGACGCGTGATGCGCGGCTCTAAGCGTGTTTTATCTCGGGACACGTGAAGCGCGAGCTCGTGCGGTTCCTCTTGTTTCTCAGGACGCGTGAAGCGTGACCCTGAGTGGTTTTGTTTATCTCAGGACACGTGAAGCGCTACCTTGAGCGGTTCTATTTTTATCTCGGGACACGTGAAACGTGGCCTCGAGCGATTTTCGTTTCTCAAGACGTGTGAAACGCGACCCTGAGCGGTGTTTTCTTTCCTTGCTTCATGCTTTGGCGTGGTTAGAGTGTAGTTCTTTTCACATGTGAGTTGTGTTGGAACCTGTGTTGGTTTTAAGCTTGAAGCTGCTCATTCATATGTTGTTATCTTGCTTATCACATATGTTATTACTTATTGCATCATCGTGCATAATCATGAGTTCTCAAACTAGCCGACGTCGCGAGGCTTGTTAGTCCAGCTTTCAAGTGTTTTTGTGTATATCATTTGCATATTGCCCTAGAACTACGCTGGTTTGATTCATTGCAAAGGGATACGTAGGCAGCTTGTCAGTGCAACCATTTTACTTTATGTCTTGATTGTTTGTCCAATTGTTACGGCCTTGTCAAAATGGGTCGTCTTTAGGGCTTTGACATTCACTCATGTCATCTCATGACTCCGAGTTCTATCAAAGAGAGGCAATTATAGACACTCCATTTTTAACCGCCCTTACGACTTGGATGTCATCACTTGCACACCCAATGATGAAAGCATGTGCTTGTTAAGTGCTCAAAGTCCTCAGTAGAATGCCACGCCGTTGAGCCTTCAAACCCTACACATCTGTTACCGTGTTTTTGGATCAAAACCCTAACATTTCAAACCTGGAACACCTTGAGGCCTGCCGGCCACCCCTGTGGGCGGCGGCCACTGATGTGGCCTTCCAGCCAGGGATAGTGGCCTACCAACCACCAATGTGTTTTGCAGATATTTTTGCCAGGTGTGGCAGCTGTTTGCACAGATGCATGCATATGCTCCCACATGTATGGCTGGATGTTTCTGAAGGAAATTCATGTTCTCTATATATAGATGACCTCCCCTCTTGCTTGAGAGGTCTCTTTCTCTCTAGCAAATTTCTACACTTTAGCCTATATACTCTTCACCTTTGCCTATACACTTTTAACCAAACCTCTCCATCTTTGAGCTGAGGTGTCGTTGAGCCTTGTTTGAGCTCTTGAGGATGTGTTTTGTGTGATTTTATTGCTTGAAAGTGATCTCCTCTTCAAGAGATATAAGGCTTTGCTTCTTTACTTGCTTTAACAACTCTTTTTCCTACTGTTTTTCCACTGTTTTTGGGCTGTATAAACTCTTTATTTTTGGGCTAAAACTTGTGGTTTAAGGCCAATAAGGGTTGGGGGGTGGTTCACCTTTGTTTACACCTTGCTTTCAAGGCCTTTGCCCTTGTGTTTCCCATCTTTACATTATCTTTTTTTTTTTTTTTGAGCTTTTACACACTGATTTTTAGAGTCATTTCAGTGGCTAAAATCATGGTTTGAAGTCCAAAATTGGAGGGGTTACCCTCCCCTTCTTGCGTTTTGCTTACTAGCCTAGGAAGCACCATGTTTTAGCTTATTGTTCTAGCCTTTTTTGTCTTAATTCCAGCATGTTTTATGACTATTTTTAGGCTGTTATAGGACTTTTTTTGGTTGATCATTGCTTTTGAGCTTTATTTTGCATGCTTGTAGTGTAATTGTCCTCATAAGTTTGGTGTTTTAGGCAATAGGCACCATCTTGTTTAAGTTGATAGCATTTATTTATGGCTTTCCATACTTGTGATCACCTCTAATCACCTCTGCAACCTCCTTCCTTTCTTGGCTTTTGATTTGCTTTGAGAGTTGTTTCAAGCCTATTGTTCTTCTAAGCTTGAGATTGAGGTTGTCATGCTTAATGGTTTAATCCCTTTTAGGGGTTCATTATTAACGGCATGACATCTCTTTCATGCCTTAAACCAACTCTTGGTAGGAATGGCAACAGGGTGGGGCGGGGTCGGGGATCACACTCTCCATCCTCGACCCCGACCCTGATCCCTGACGGGAAACCTATCACCGTCCCCACCCCCACCCCCTAACGGGGATCGGGTTTCCCCGACCCTAAAAATTCCCCGCCCAAAAAAAAAAAAAATCAGTCCCAAATCTGATATTCAACCACAAATTAATATTCAACAACAACAACACACCAAATTTAGCAACAACAACAACAGATCTGCAGTTTAACAACAACAACACAACAGATTCTGTTCCAAAAAAAAAATAACAGATTTACAAAATAGAGAGAGAGAGAGAGAGTAGAAATGGCAAGAAAGAAAAAGAGAGATAGATCTGCAATGATGAGGCGATAGTGGAATGGTAGAGGCGGTGGTGGAGTAGTACTGCAGCGGTGAGAGAGAGAGGGGAGAGGAAATGCGATCGACTCTCATCGTCGAATGGCAGAGGCGATGGTGAAGCAACGGGTGAAAGAGAGAGGGAGAGGAGCTGCGATTGACTTCGATCTCCATGGTTTACTTCTTCCTTACTTCGATCGACGTGGGTTTGAGGTTAGGGTTTCAAACGATCGACGTGGGTTTGATTTGAGGTTAGGGTTTCGAATGTGTATGTGTGTGTATGTGTGTGTGTGTGCGTGAGAGAAAGAGAGAGAGTGACAAATCTGTGAGAGGAAGGAAGAGTGACAAATCTGTGAGAGAGAGGGGTATATATATATATATATATGAATGGATAGAGGGGCATAAAGGTAATTTTACTTCGAGGGGGGAAACGGGGCGGGGACGGGGCTGTGAAAGCTATCCTCGTCCCCGGGCCGAAATTGATTGGGGGTGCATTTTTTAATACCATCCCCGGTCCATGGGGAGTATTTTTCGGGGAATAACCATTGTAATCGGGGACGGGGGGTCGGATCCCCGTTGGGCCGGTTTCAAATTGCCATCCCTAACTCTTAGGTTTGGTACTTCGCTCCATTAGAGGACTTAAACTCACTTTTGGACTCAATGAATTAAAGAATTGCAAGGTAATCTAAAATGATGCAATTAAAATGAGACTAAAATGGTGCAACATAAGAATTTGGTTTTGTGTTCAATCGGACGTTAATTGAACACATGGAAACTTGAGACATTTCATACTCATTAGTGATGAAATGGTTCAAGTTTCTAAGGTCACCACTTCCCTTGATCAATTCATGAAAGGAAAGAGGTTTGAGTCTTTGTTTTGTTGCACTCATTGAACTTGCATACTTTGGTTCACAAGCCATTATGCAATGAAATTGCTTGAGTTGGTGGTTTGTGCACCAAGTTTTGTCCCTCATTTGAGCTGTTTGATGATAAGGAGGAGTAAGTTGTGCAGACAACCCTTGAGAATTCCCTGTGCATGCTCTGTTTGCTCTCTGTTGCAGCAAGATGAACCCCGTAGCAGTGGCCGGCAGGCCATCATTGGTGGACGGCAGGCCATCACTCCTGGCCGGCCGGCCACCTCTGCAAAATTCAGCAGTGTATTTTTAAGCAGAGCAGAGCTATTCTTGAGGTAGACACAGTGTAAGTGTTCTACTGTGCAATAGAGACTTCCCAGAAGCAAAACAGTGGCCTTTTCGGGTGGAAACTAAGCACGTGCATGAGCATTCCTTGTGTACCGAGCCAATTAGTTTAAATACTTAGCATACATATTTGTTGTAATTAATTAGTTATAACTAGTTAATTTTGTAAAGTGTTGTAATTAAATAAGTGTTGTAAATAATTAGTTAGCTAGAATAGTTAATTAATTTGTTGTAATAATTAGTTATGTAGCTTAGCTAATTTATTCATTTGGGTTTGTAACAGGTAATTAATTAGCTTAGTTTTAATTAGTTAGCTAGTTTATTCATTCGACCCTCCTGCGTGAGGGCGCAAATGTTGTAATAATGTGTATGTCTTCCAACCCCACGTCTTTCTCCCTTTTATTTACTAGCTTACGATGGTTATCTTAGAACAACATATTTCATTTAGCATATCTCATGTTTGCATCCATTTGTCTTGCATGCATCGAGGCTCGGTTCATCATTCTAACTTGCATCGTTAGCTAAACATTTCTTTGAACACGTGCTTAGATCGCATGCCATCAAATTGATTCACATGTTATGTTAAGTAGCCAAGCCTATTTAGATTGCATATCGCATGTACTGCATTAGTCATATTGCATAGTTAGGATCATGCATTTTTCTAACTCTTTTATCTTTTTTGGCTTGGAATACTAGATGAGACTTTATTTGCTTTAGCATATTGCATTGTGTGTTAGTGTTGCCATGTCAAAGCATGATTACCATGAGGCTAAGTGCTTAAACTGTTTGAATGCCTGCGAATGAAGGCTAATTGCTTGAATTGGAATGATTTGATTAAATGTATATTTAAGCCCACTTTTTCAAGTGGCAAATTCACAAACTCTTTTTCGAAAATAAACATGAAATTGAAATGTTCCAATTTTTGCAATTTAGTCTATACTTGTGTGTGCGTCACATAGTAATATAGCTAATAATCGGAACAAGAGCATATAATGTAAATAAAAATCACATCATGATTAGTAGAGTCTGATCTTTGATCGGGCGAGCGGGGTGCTCAATTCATGACCTTCCCCTCTCGTACTTAAGTTCCCGAGCCAAGACAACTTTGGTGATGACGGACATGTGGCCTTTGGCACGAGTCTTGGGTTTCCTAAATTTCTTAAAAATATTTAGGTGGCAACTTTGTATCTAGCAAAGCAATCCATTTTTGGCATTTTGATTCAAAATTGATTTTCCAAAAAGATTTGCCGGATTTGGACACTTTGGTGTTTATCTATTTCACATTGCACTTGTGAGATCAGATTTAGAACCGCGGGAGTCTGATACTGTAGGGCTTATTCGTCTTCCGAAAGGGGGCACGAAAAAGTCGGGCTACAGCAGGCCTTCGGTAATCACGGATTACTTGCCGGTTACGATGCTAAACACTCAATTAGACCATTTTGGCGATGGTTATTGTGTCATATGCTTTCTCAATTAGACCATATGACAACCGAAGCCTTCGCCCTTGAACCAGTTGTCATTTCCTTTTGACGATGACCCCCTAAGAAAACTCATATGCATGCATAAGCCATTTCCTCATTTCTCAAGACTTGTGAACTTGTAATATTTAATTACTAAGTTAATTAAATTTTGTATTGTAATTAATTAGTTAGAATAGGTAATTAACTTGGTGTTGTAATTAATTAATTAGCTAGATTAATTAATTAATTTCGCGTTGTAATTATTTAATTCGCTAGAATAGTTAGTTAAATTCGGTAATGTAATAATTAGTTAGTGTAATTAATTAGTTAATTTATAGTGTAGTTAATAATTAGCTAGTGTAGTTAATTTATTTTATTTGGTTTCTAATAGAGTAGTTAATTCGTAGTAATTAGCTAGGACATTTATTCGAACCATCCTACGTGAGGGCAACAATGTAATAATGTGTATGTCTTCCAACCCTACGTCTTTCTCCCTTTTATTTATGATGGATAGCATAGTACATCATATTTATTTTAGCATTTTCCATGTATAAAGCATCCATTAGTCTGTCATGCATGCAGTTCGGTTCATCATTCTAACAAGTATTGTCATTTGAATGCTTCTTTGAACACATGTTTAAAGCCGCATGCTATCAAATTGATTCACATGCCATGCTAGTAACCGGACTTCGTATTGCATATTGTATGTGTTGCATTAGTTATTTGCATCGTTAGGATCATGCATCTCTTCTAACTATTTCTTTCTTTTGGCTTGTTTCAGGAATTGGGGTAAGCATTTATTGCTTTAGCACGTTGCATGAGTGTGGTTGTCGCCATGTCGAGCATGCTTTCCATGAGGCTAAGTGCTTAAGTGATATACATGTCTGAATACCTGTGGATGAAGGCTAATTGCTCAAATTGGGATAATTTGATGCATGTACATATGAGATCACTTTTCCAAGCGGTACATATTCAAAACAATTTTCAAATAAACATGAAATCAAAGTGTTCTAAATTTTGCAAATTAGTTTATACTTGTGTGTATGTCGCATAGTAAGATAGCCTAATAAATCGGAACAAGAGCATATAATGTAAATAAGAATCACATCAAAATTAGTAGAGGCCGATCTTTGATCGGGCGAGCGGGGTGCTTAATTCATGACCTTCCCCTCTCGTACCTAAGTTCCCGAGCTGAGACATTTTGGTGATGACGGATAAGTGGCCTTTGGCACGAGTCTCGAGTTTCTTTAATTTTCCAAAAATATATTAGGTGGCGACTCTGTAATTTGGCAAAGCAATCCATTTTTGGCATTTTTGATTTAAAATCGATTTTCCAAAAGAATTGTTTGATTTGAACTCATTTGTGTTTATCTATTTCACATTGCACTTGTGAAATCAGATTCAGAACCACGAAAGTCCGAACTGTAGGGCTAGTCGTATCCGAAAGGAGCACGAAAAGCAAGCTACAACAGGTCTGGAACCCTTACACACTGAGACCTTTTGGTTATCAGAGGTCTCTCTCTTTTGTCTTCTCTCTCTCTCTAAAACTGTGCTAACTTGACTGTCGAAGGGGTATTTCGGCCATCATCTGCCAAGTAGCTCACCGTCTTTCTGTTCTCAAGTCGAGCGACATTACTTGAAACTTAGA
Source organism: Camellia japonica (assembly GCA_030407325.1). Taxonomy (NCBI): domain Eukaryota; kingdom Viridiplantae; phylum Streptophyta; class Magnoliopsida; order Ericales; family Theaceae; genus Camellia; species Camellia japonica. Next base: position 19,507,752 of record JAPPVO010000002.1, read on the forward strand.
TACGAGGAGTACGGAGAGCGACGAATATTTCCTTCCCATACAGCTTCTATATTAGTGGCACACAAATTTAAATTTTGAAATAATTGAGCATATTTTCCATTTAGAAATCGTTATTTATGGAAAAATTAGAATTTAAATGTTATGGTTAAATTAGAGTTAAGCAATAAATTTTTTAAAAATAAAAAACAATTAGATTTTTGTTAATTGCTTTCATATATAGTGACATACAAATTTAAATTTTGAAATAGTTGAGCATACTTTCCTTTTAAAAATCGTAATTTATAGAATATTTGGAATTTTATTGTTATGATTAAATGAGAGTTTAACCAATAGAATCTTTTTTATTATTTAAAAATCAAAAAATGATAAAATTTAGTTTAAGGGTTTAGAGCTCCCACAAATTTTGTCATTAGAAATCTCCTTTTACTTATATGATATAGAAAAATGTTTCAGACAACTAATTCAGCACCACTAATATACCACTAATGACGTGGCATCATGTAGACCCCACCACTAATGTGATAGTTTGCCCTTTGTTTTGTTTTGTTTTTCTGTTTTTTTTTTTTTTCCTTGCACTGCTAGTCCATTAGAGCTAATATTAGTACTACCATTTTAGAGTACTCAATCAGTGATGTATAATATATAGATAGATAGATGTTGAGAATTTATTCATTTTTCTATGGCAAATCATGTGAACATTGGGTCCGGCGTAGGCAATAATGAAATTCTTGCGTGATTTCGGAATGTTATGGGACAATGTCCACTTCACACAGTGTTTTTGATTAATGATATAATAATAAAATATTAATGAAATAATATATTACCCTATCTTAGCTATGAGACACAAACTATTCTAATTTTGTAGAAAAAATTTAAAAAAAAAAAAAAGTTAAAGTTTTAATCTTATAACAAAATAAATTATGAATTTTTTATTTTATTAATTTAAATCTTATTTTTATTTATTTATTTTCAATCTAAATCATTCATCTATTTCCATTAAGTAACATTGACAAAAACAATTTATTTTAGCTATTAGATTCAATGTATGTGTACAAAAAGTGTCTAAAATACCTAATTCAATAGAGTTTTTTTTTTTTTTTTTTTTTTTTTTTAATCCAATGTTTGGTCCAATTTACATGCCGATTCAATTGAGTTTAATGAATAAAAAATATATATATTTTTCGATAATTTTGTTACTTGACCAAATAGGCGAATGGTTTATATTGAAAAAAATAAAATATTAGAATTTAAATTACTTAAAATTTGTTTTAAAATTTCCCTAAATTTTTATTTATTAACAAAAAATACAACATAAATAATAGCAAAATACTCTCCATGGTACAATACTATTCCCCAAATTTTTTAGACTAAAAAACTCCTACCCCATCATCGTAGTGGGTAGAGGGCGGGCCCAAATCTTACACTTAGACAAATCGACCCAGATCAACTAAAGCAACCGAAACCTTCTCATTTCTTATACAAAAATGTGACATGTCTATAATACAAAGCCAGTTTTGTCCAAACAACGGTCAAGAAATTGATATCTAAATTCAAGAGAAGAAGCTCCAAAAGAGAGAAGAAAATTGAAATGAAGATCAAATCTTACCACCTCTATCTCTCTTGTCTTGCTTTTGATGGTTTTCCTAGATTTCTCTTTGGCTAAAGAGAGTAACTCAATGATGTCTTGAGGGTGCAATGCCACCATTACCGAATGCTTAGCAGATGGGAGAGCAGAAGAAGAGTTGTTGATGGAATCAGAGACGACTAAAAGGTTTTTTGCTTCTAACCAAGCTAAAATTTTGTATAGCACTCAACAGAAGTCTCCAGTATGTAACATAACTCTATACGCCAATTGCATCGTGCCCATCAATAACTACACTTAGCTTTGTACCACCTTTAATCGATGCAGTCACAGTTCCAACCTAGTTGAATTGTTGAAGCCACAATCACAATCACAATCACAATCACATGATTCATGGGACATCATGAGCAATTTGGAACACGTAAAATGGGAAGTTTGAGGCCTCTTGGTTCTTCTTGATTGATTTTTTTTTTTTTTTCCCTGATGATCGTAATGGTGTGTGTATGTCGTTAAATAACAATGTAATTAAATGCCATAATCATCCTTATTATTTTCCCCCGCTGTATCATTTATTTGATTAAGGAGCATATATATGAATATTTTACATCTTTGTTAGTTGTGTATCCGATAATCAAACCAATCTAACTTTTCTTCGTTGATCTTGGAAATTTGGATGCATCTATTAGTAATGTGTTTTCGTAATAAATATAGTAAAATTATAAAGTTATAATTATTATATTAATTTAATTTTTTTAAATAATTTACATATAAAACTTAATAAAATGAACCATTGAAATCATTAAAACAAGTCTCTTGAATCCCACAAGACCCAGCAACGTCTTTAATCGGAGACAAACATATCCCTTAGTATATTATGTTGAGGAATAATTCCTTTTGGTAGTAATTTATGCATTTTTCTATGGCAAACATGTGCACAATGGGTCCGGCTGAATGTTATGGGACAATATTCACACGATACTCTTAATTAATGATATAATAAATAAAATATTAATATAGTATCATATTTTAGCTATGTAAGAGACACAAAAGTACCCTACTTTTTTTTTTTTTTTTGAGAGAAATTACACATAAAACTTCAAAGTTTTAATCTTGTAACAAAATAAATTTTAAAATTTTAATTTTATAAATTTAACCGTTAATATTTTAATTTATTTTCAATCTAAATATTTGCCTTTTAATTATTAAACTCAATATAAGTGTACGAAAAGTGCCTAAAATACCTGATCCTATTGAGTTTAATGATTAAAATATATATTTTTTGATAATTTTACTTAATAAAAATAAGTGAATATATAGATAAAAAAAATCAAAACATTAAAATTTAAATTAATAAAATTAAATTTATTTTGTAACAAAATTCAAACTTTAAGAAGTGTTTTATAATTTTTATTATAAATAATACCAACTACTTGTGATACCCCTGTTCCGTAATATGCTAATTGGTCCCTAATACGTATGTATTATATGTTTTGATATGATTTTGTGTGTCATTATGTGGATATATGCGATTTTGGAATTCTACCTGTTCACCGTAGGAATATCTGTTTGAATAATCTGCTTTGGAAATTAAATTGAGGGCCTTATCGGCCACAGAACCCGAAATTGATTACGCCATTGTGATTGGCATAATTTTTAGAGCCTACGGTGAAATTTAATTAGAATTGATTCTGGTCAGATTAAACTGATTAAATTGATTAATTAAGTGCCCAAATATTTTATATTAGTGGGGCTTGTTATATGATAGCACTACACTCCCCTTTAACTCTTATGAACTCTAAAATTTGAGGGATTCAATTGTGAAAGAGTGAGGGCCGGCCTTAGTGAGAGAAAGGGAGAGAAATTGTGCAAATTGGCTTAAAGCTTGGGAATTTTGGAGATTTAGCTCAAGAATTGACTAGAGCTCAGAAGATTAAAGCTTCTCGGTGAGTAATTCTTGGATTATAGTTCGTAATTTTGTGTGTTCAAGCTAATTTGGTGATCAAGAGTAAGATTGAAATGAAATTGTGTTGGAATTGTTGAATTGAAGCTTAATATGTGCATGCATGTAAGAAATTACTTTGAAATTGCATGTTTGAGCACAAATGTGTGTAATCCATGTGAAATGTTAAAGGAAACTCATGTTTTGATCACCATTTGGGTTATCCAAGTTGAGAATGTGGCTAATTCATCACATGTATGTACAATTTGAGAAGATATGAGCTTGAATGCATGAATTTGTTATGTTGGTGTTGAGTTTGACATATTTTGGGCCATGCATGTAGATAAATCAAGAAATTGAGCTTCATAATGTTATAATCTTGCATTGGTACCATGTTGGTATGATTATATTTGAGATTTGAGCCATTGCATGCAAGTAATGTAGCTAGAAAATCAAATTGGAGCTCAAGAACTCAACCTGGGATTTCCAGAATTTTGCTGTCCGCTCGAGCGGGGGAACTGCCGCTTGAGCGGGAAAATCGTGCTCCCAGCACTTTTTGCAGACATGGCTCCCGCTCGAGTGGGGAATTTGACGCTCGAGCAGGGAGCTATGTAGACGGGCAGTCCGCTCGAGCGGTCGAGTTCACGCTCGAGCGGGAATTTGAGGTAACCAGCACTTTTGCAGGCTTAAGGGTCCGCTCGAGCGGGCAAGTCCACGCTCGAGCGGGACCCTGTTTTCTGAAATTCTGAAAATGTATTCTGTGTTCTGTTTTTCCGTTCTCTTTCACTTGTAAGCACTCTTAGGCATATATTAAGCATTGTAAATGAGTTAATGAGATAAGAATAAAGCCTAATAAGAAGTATGTGAATTAAAGAACGGATTGAACTGTTAGTGACCCTTTTGTGTTCATGAAATGTGTAGGGTCAAGCTCCAAGGCAAATCCACAAGCCGATCACGGTGAGTAATATCGATGTTCGAATGCTTGTGAATGTCCAATGGTTTACTCCCTTATAAGCTGTATGAGTTGCTAATTGGGATTCTGGACAAAAGTCTGACCTGAATAGATAAATGGACCAAAGGTTGTTTTGACAAACATAAATGGACCAAAAGTCGTTTTGATAAACATAAATGGACCAAAGGTCGTTCTGATAAACATAAATGGACCAAAGGTCGTTTTGATAGAACTGAATGGACCGAAGGTCGTTTTGATAGAAATGAACGGACCCGAGGTCGTTTTGACATATATGAATGGGCCGAAGGCCGTTTTGACATGAATGAGTGGGCTGAAGGCCGTTTTGACAGAAATGAGTGGGTCGAAGGCCGTTTTGACACAAATAAGTGGGCCGAAGGGTATGTGGGCCGAAGGCCGTTTTGACACGAATAAGTGGACCGAAGGCTGTTTTGAGATAAATGAATGGGCCGAAGGCCATTTTGACAAAAATGAACGGGCCGAAGGCCGTTTTGACAATAAATGAATGGGCCGAAGGCCGTTTGACATGAATGGAAATCTGAATGGGCCAAAGGCCAGAATGTTGAAACTATGGTCACTTGATTCGAATTTCATATAGTCATATATATCTGTTAAATAGAAATATGAATTGGGCCCAAGGCCGTTTGGAGCATGTTGTTCTACATCGTTATGTAGTTTCCATATTTGATATTATTCACTGGGCTATTGCTCACGCTCATTCATGTGTTTATAGGTGAGCCAAGAGAAGTTCAACCCAGCCCCAGTGAAGTCAGCCAGGAACAACATGAGTTTTGGACAGTCAGCCTTGTGTCTCACGCACGAGACCCATCCTTGCCATTTTGTTATGTATTTATATTTTGTCTTGTTGGCAAGGACTTGTGTATTTCTGTATATAGTTCTGTTATGGGTTGACTTAGTTTGGATGATCCTGTTTGTAAAGAATTTTATGGTACTGTACTTTGGATGTGGGTTATTAACGTGTATATGCATGGTTTGTTTTGAAGTGCATGTAAGCACGGCTCTATGGACAAAGTTTTAAGTTTTTGCTTCCGTTTGGCCCCTTCACTCTGTTGAGTTACATCTGTTTTGGTTTGAGGCCGTAGATAATCCCAGGATTGCTGGCCGGTTATGTCCTTAACCCATAGGGGCGGGTTCGGGCCATGACACTACCCCAGCGGCTCACTAAATTTTTCAAAATTTATTAGACTACACTACCCCATCCTAGAGCGTCAGGATCCTCTAGAGTTTTATCCTGGAGTGATCTCCTACAATGATCCAATCCAAAGGCTGAGATGCGAACTAAACAAAACAACGTCGTTTCGGTTAGCAATTTGAAAAACCAAAAAAAAAAAAAATCAAATTCAAATTCCCTCCATATACACAGAGGCAGAGGCGAAAAACAGAGTGAGAAGAAGAAAGAGAGAAGAAGAGAGAGACACCGCTCCTCCCTACCTCTCGACGCCCTGCCATCGCCGCCGTCCTGCCTCCGCCACCGCCTTGCTGCCGCCGACCCCCTGCTCTAGCCGATTGAAGAAAAATACAAGCATTTACCGGAGAGTCGTGAGCTGATTGTCGATATTTTTATCTGCAATGATATCCTTGATCCCTAAAACTTAATTGGAGGATTACACACACAAACATGTATATGGATATATAAAGTGTACAACCCAGGAAATGAAACTTTGTCACAGCTTTTTTTTCTTTTTGAAAATTGTCAAAAGATGGAAAACAATTTCATGTCCTCAAGTCAATCATGTGATTCAACCATTTCTTTTAATTTATGATTGAACATCTGTGGACTGTACCTTTGAATATTAAGCAAATGATGCAGCACTAATGCCGCTAGACAACCTGAACCAAAATAAATACATCCAATGAGAATAGTCTCACTTAAGGCTTCTTCCAGTAAGCACCATTGGAATTTTGAGCTGATTTCAATTCATTCTCCAAGTGAATGATAATTTTGATTTACTGTTAGACATGGGTCATTCAAATTGGAGTATGGTGGGCAGGTGTCGACAGCGGCGTGGAAGTGGCGGTGGCAGCATGTCGGGGATGGGAAGGCGCAAGACTGGGCAGCGATGTGGTGGCCTCCTCCTTTTCTCTCATTCTTCTCTCAGCCCTTCTCTCTCTCTCTCTCTCTCTCTCTCTCTCATGCTTCAGGAATAGCACACGACAGTGACTGTTTGAAATCTGAATTTTTTTTTTCAAATTGCTAACTAAAACGACGTCATTATGGTTAGTTCGATTCTCAACCGTTGGATTAGATCACTATAGGAGATCACTTTAGGATAAAACTCTAGAGGATCCTGAAGCCATCTTAGAGGGCAGAGGCCGGTCCTAGATCTTGACTTAGACAGGCAACCTATCACGTCAACTAAAACAATCAAAATTAACTTCTTTTTATGTAAACTCAAGGTGGTAGGCAACTTGAAAAACACTGGGAATTTAAGCTCCTAAGTCTTAGGCAAGGCCGGTTATGGGTATAGCCCTATCAGGTCATGATTTAGGATTTCTCAAAATACATTTAAAAAAAGATCCCTTTCTATTATAATTTAGTGTAATATATTAGGTATATTTTAAGTCTAATAAAAATTAAAGAAGGCTTAAACTAACTTAAAATAAATTAACCCTTTGAAAAATTAAAAGGCCTATTCAAAATTAAAAGGGTACACTCTCTCTCCCTATCTAATTCTTAACCCTAACTCTTTTGACACAAATATTTTGTCCTTTACCTTCAAAAAAAATTTTCGTTGAATTAAAAAAAAAAATGAAGGGCCCAAATGATCTAGTAATATTTATTAATTCATTATTGGCTTTGGGCCCCAAAAATCTTAGGGCCGAGCCTGGTCCCAGGTTCAAAACTCTCTTGAGCCAATCTCTTGGGCATGGCACAGCTAATTAGGAGGTTAGTCTCAAGCAGTTTCATCGCACTTGGTATGGGTTCAATGCTCCTCCACTGTGCAAGTCATGACTTAAGCGGAGCGTGTCTTGAGAGGTCGGGGCAAGTTCTCAAGTTATAGTCTCCTAACTCCAATGCTCCCCCACTATGCAAGTCCTGACTTAAGCAGAGTGTGTCTTGGGAGGTTGAGGCAAGTTCCCAGGCTATAGTCTCCTAACTTGAAATGGACAACAGGACACCCTGGTGATTTTTGCATAAGTCTTGGGAGATCAGGATAAGTTCTCAGGTTATAATCTCCTAACTCCAATGCTCCCCCACTGTGCGAGTCCTGACTTAAGCGGAGCGTGTCTTGAGAGGTCGGAACAAGTTCCCAGGTTATAGTCTCTTAACTTAGAACGGACAACAGGACACCCTGGTGATCTCTGCAAGGGGCGCTGCCTGTAACCAAAAAAAAAACTTCTTTATGTAAACATAAAAAATTTATTGAAAAATAATAATATGTTCCTACGCAAAAAGGCAGAGCTAGTTTTGTCCTAACAAAAATCAAGAAATTGATATCTAAATTGAAGAGAAGAAGCCCTAAAGGCAGTGATAAAAACTGAAATAAAGATCACACCATACCATCTTCGTTTCTCTTTTGTCCTGGTTTTGATGGTTTTCTTCCATTTCTCTTCGGCTAAAAAGAGCAACTCAATGATATCTGGGGACTACAATTCCACCATTGCCGAATGCTTAGCAGATGGAGGAGAAGAAGTAGAGTTCTTGATGGAATCAAAGACAACTGGAAGGTTTCTAGCTTCTAACCAACAGACAATTACGTATAGCACTCTACAAAGGCCTGCCATATGTAACACAAGGTTATACGACGATTGCATCAGGCAAGCCAATAACGATATTCGGCCTTATACCACCTATAATCGATGCTGTCACGACCCGCTCCCCGTACCCAAGGGTTAAACATCGTGATGGCCAGTAACTGAGGTTACCTCCGGCCAATTCATAAACAAATCAATAAACGCAAGCGGAAGTAAAATTTAAATAAGGGTACCAAAATAATCATCGGAGCTTCTATTTTTATTACAAAATTATATTGACCAAAAGGCCGATATTTACATATAAAAATGTCATAAAAGTGCTGTGTGTGTTTATTCCGCAGCCCCACGTCTAACACTTTCCAAAAGCTATTTCTGAATTGCATTATTTCCTGAAAATTGGTAAACAACTATAAGCACATGGCAGAGTGAGAAATATTATACCAAGAGTATAAGGGACACGAAATAACCATGGATAGTTAGTTAGGCCAAAACATTTAAGATAATTTAGTCAGAACAAATAATCTTTTAAGTAGTAAAACTGAGATTATTTTCATATAAGTGGCAGAAACTGAAATACATAAATTATGTAAATATATAGTCATAACCACGGTACTGAACAGAACAGAACAGAGGTCACTGAAGTAACAGTCAGAACAGAGGTACGGATTCAAGAGGTGGCTCATACGAATTCTAGAGGTGGCTCCCACAATAGTGTAGCACTTAGTTCCGTATAGCACTTTGGTTCGCACAAAACAGAGGTACGGATTCAAGAGGTGGCTCGTATGGATTCTAGAGGTGGCTCCCACAATAGTGTAGCACTTAGCTCCACACAGCACTTTGGTCCGCACAAAACAGAGGTCAATGGATCCAAGAGGGCCACAAAGTAACCAAACAGAAGCCAATGGTTATTTAAGTCCCCAACGGCATGGGACTCCCGTGGTGGTACTTACAAAACATAATTGTTTATAAGGTTGTAGTCAAATATTCTTTAAAATATAAACAAACATATCCATGGGTTTCCTTTTAAGTAAATAGGGTTCAGAAATAAAACCACGTAACTGAAACCTTTATAAAACATAACTTTTATTAATATACTAATAAAACATAACTTGTATAAAACAGGTTTTGGTAAGTCAAAACATACATAAAATACATTTTGGTAACTCAAGGTATAATAGAACTCACCTTAACTTTAATACTTTACGCTTCCTTTCCACTATCAAAGACCCTTTCACATTCCACTATTTCTCCCTTCTTTTCCTCTCTTTCTTTTCTTTCCTTTCTTTTCTTTCTTCTTTCTTTTTCTTTCTCTTTCCTCTTTCTTTTCCTTTTCTCTTGCCCAATGAAACGCCTACTCCCTATTTATAGGGAGGTCAGGCCATTGATCAGCCAACGCGTGGCTTACGCGTCCCTTTCCCTCAGATATAATTCATAATTGTATAGATTTAATCTTATCCTTAATAGATATTTAAGATAATTACCTTTTGACCTAATATTTTAATATAATTATATAAATAATTTAATTCTTAAATAAATTATATTTTATCGTATACCAACATAAAATTAATTATTTATTTTAATACCACACTCATTATTATTATTATTAATATTATCTATATTATTATTTATATTTTTGACCCCTAAACTTTTAATAATTATATTATTTTATAAAATTACGCATAATAATATATAACAAATCATATATTTTCTTAACTGAGATTAAATAATATTAGTATAAATTCTACAGAATAATTAAAAATCTGGGTTGTTACAGATGCAGTCGCAGTCCCCGTTGAATTGATGAAGCCACCAATCACGATCACGTGATTCATGGGACATTGTGAGTGATTTGGAACTTGTGGAATTAGGGATTTGAGGCCTTCTGGTTCTTTTTCAATGTTTTTATTTTTTGTGTGTTTGTTTTGTGATCATATATAGTGTGTATGTCTTTAAATAACAGTGTGATTAAATGTCACAAGCATCCTTATTATTATGCCATGCTCTGTATCATTTATTCGATTAAGAAGCATATACACGAATGTTCTTCATCTTTCTTTGTTGTATATCATATAATCAAATCATCCAGCTTTTCTTCATTGATCTTGGAAATTCAGATGCATCTATTACTAATGTGTTTTGGTTGTACTCTTTAAGCTTAACTAAGAGATTTGGGGAATTTTGAATTGAACAGAGATGATCTTTGTTGATTTCCAAGCAATACTGACCAAAAGTAGTATCGACACTTACGATTACTTTACTTTGTTGCCATGAACAAACCTATCTGGTTGCTACACTCAAAAGCCTGAGATAGTGGGAGTCTAACAGGGATCCCATGAGTATATTCCATAGGATAATCAACATGTTAATTTCTCTAACAAATTGATCAAATGATTGATATCTACCTGATCATTAAATTTGGCTGAAATTTGTACAGCATTTACAATGAGCATCCCTTCAAGTTTCATCCAGACCAAAGTATGAAACAGTTTGGCATACTATCATGGTTGATTGTTCTCATGTAGATTAATCAGATATTGGTTTCACAATAATTCCAAAAACACATGATTTATACATAGATTATGTAATAGTAGATTTGATTCTCAAAGATAGCAATTCCAAGAAATTTTAGATATGAAAGCTAAAAAGAAATTGGACTGACTTGAAAATATCTAGTACATGACCTAAAAGGTCCCCTGATGAAGCGCCAATTTTGACCACCATTAAGCAATCCAAGCACTCTCTCTAAATCAATTACAATTCTCTTACCCACCACCCAACTTAAATTGAAAAAACTCATCATCTTAAGTTAGCTTCCAGTTTAGACCTAACAGTACATCAAACACTTTAATCTTCAACGCCCTCAACGTGCTTACCATCGCTCTCTACCTTTATTCCTTACTCCACCTTCTCTCCTCCACCGCGGCCACAACACCTCCTTACACACCCACCGATTACTTCCTCCTCAACTGTGGCTCATCCTCCAATGCCACGTCACAAGACGGCCGGAGCTAGGACGGTGATGCCACCTCAAAATTATCACTGTCCAACATCGGCACCACCTTATCATCATCCACGACCACCGAACAAGACTCGTCTGTCACCGACATCCCTTTCCTCACCGCCCGCATCTTCACCTCCAAATTCACCTACACGTTCCCCGTCTCCTCCAGCCTTAAATTCATCTGCCTCTACTTCTACCCAGTTGTCTACTCAATGCCCGATAGATCAAAATCTTATTTCTCTATCAACCCCGCAAACAACTTCTCTGTCATCGCCGCAAACTACACCCTACTAACCAACTTCAGTGCCTTCCTCACCATCTCTGCTTTGGTTCCCCAGCAATACACGCTGATCAAAGAATTCATTGTCAATGTTAGAGACACCCAAAAGTTTGACATAACATTCAATCCATCTCCCAACTCATACACCTTTATCAACGGCATCGAAGTTGTTAGGTTTTTGTTCTTGGCAATCCCGTTTGACAAAACTCCTTTCAGTTGTAATTTTATTCGAGCTTATATTTAAGTGAGACTATGAGTTTTTAGATGCGAATCCAACCCTGAATTGTGCCTATGCAGAGGAGCTTGTGATCTTAATTCTATCATGTTTTCCACTGCACTGACTATGTCGGGGATCGTATGTTCTTTGATTAGTATGTCTCATTCTGTACACACTCTTGGATTAGCAAATATCAGAATCTTCCACCTTAGTGATCATTTTTCTCTATAGGCTTCTAGCATTGTGTCTTTTGCTTTTCTAGAGGAATTGACCTACACTAGCATATCATGGGTGATGTTGAGTCTCTTAACCACCTTCAATCTTTTTGCATCGCCACGGCTTTCCCCTATGTTCTTTGTAGTCTAGCCATGAGGAAAATGCTACCTCAGAATCACCAACCAGGCTATCCTTATTGTATCCATGCTTCTGTAGTTCGATTTCCATACTCTTGAACATCTAAGCCGCCAATGAGTGTTCCCAAGAAAGAAAAAAAAAATGAGGAGAAAAAAATGTGTAAAAGAAAGAAATGTGCAAAAGAAAGAAAGAAAGAAAAAAAAAGATTCATTGATTGAGAGGGAGCCTCCGCTTTTACTCAACAAATACTCCTTGATTCCTAGTGGTTTGACTTTCCTTAGTTGAGTTTTAGATTCACTTGCCGAAGGTCCAACTTTTAGATCACTGCTAGGATTGAATCTAGTGTTTGTCGAACTCCAAGAGTCACACACACATTTTTTATCATGGGATCTATGCTTCTTACATAATGCATCACTTTCTTTTATGAGGAATCTTCTAGAGGTTGTGCACATTACGTTTTCAAGTAATTGTGTTTCTTGGATAATCTTGTGTGTTTTAAGGTACAAATCTGAAATTCCTTGCTTGCTTCACCATATTTGTTTTTCCTGTTCATTATTTGTTTTCAGTGTTTATGGTTGCTTTAAGTGAGGGGGAGTTTGGTTTATTGTTGCAAGTGTTTTTTTTTTTTTTTTTGGGCATGAACTTATATTGATTGGTTTCGTAAGAGAGATTAGCATTAGTTGGTTTGCTTATGTGGTTTATGCTCTTGCTTTAGTTGATTGAGCTTCTTTTGTCAATTTGTGACAAAAAAGGGAAGAAATATTGGCAGGTGCATGTGTCTTAGGATTTCATATATTCATGCTACATGTTCTTAAAAGTGCTAGGATTTCATGTATTCATGCTACGTGTTCTTAAAAGTGCTAGGATTTCATGTATTCATGCTACATGTTCTTAAAATCTCCAATTTCCATCTATTTATGTGTCTTAGGATTTTCCTCTATTCATGTTGCATGTTCTTAGGATTCTTAAAATCTCCAAGTTGCATCTATTCATGTTTTCCATCTCATGCTTCAAGATAATCGTGTCATATGTCTATTGCTTTTTCATATATGTCTATTACTTTTTCATATATTCTTGTGGCACTAATAGTTGTTTTGGAGATTGTGGCACTAATAGCTGTTTTTGCCGACCATGACCTTGAGAAAGAAGTTTGCTTTTGTTGGCTGTAATAGGTTGGGGTGATTAGGATTTTATTTGTTAAGTGTGTTTTGTCATGGCATTGCCAAAGGGGGAGGTTGTTAGGTTTTTGTTCTTGGCAATCCCGTTTGACAAAACTTCTTTCAGTTGTAATTTTATTTGAGCTTATATTTAAGTGAGGCTATGAGTTTTTAGATGCGAATCCAACCCGAATTGTGCCTATGCAGAAAAGTTTGTGATCTTAATTTTATCATGTTTGCCACTTCGCTGACTATATCGGCCATTCCTGCGCTTGAGCGGAGATCGCGACCCTTCAGAATTTTCACTTGCCTGCAAAAGTACTGGGAGTTATTTTTTTTGGCTCGAGGGGCCATTCCTACACTCGAGGGGCCATTCCTACACTCGAGCGGTCATTCTTGCTCTCGAGCAGAGATTACGGATCTGTTTTCTATAAAAGGTGCGGTTCAATCAGATTTTAGGGTACGGCTTTCAGATCTTCTTTTTGGGAATTAAGGTTTTCTTCTGGAGCTTATTTGTTGGTTTCCTTTGATATCTATGAGAGCTTAATCATGAATTGAGTGAATTATATCAAAGGGTTTGTTTAGTTTGTTTAATATAAAAGAGAGAGTTCTTCGGTGGATTCCGTGGAACTTGAGCCTGAAGCTTTGGTGGATTCTGGAGTGGTTCATCGTCATGGATTCGACATCAATGTTGTGTGATTCAACGTTGGGCAAGACAATTTTAAGGTGAAGATGGGGCTGGAAGAGGCACATAGGGGTTAGTTCAATTTGGGCGTGGATTCTCTAGGTAATTAAGAGTACACTTGTGTAATTCCTTTATGTCTTCTTAGTGGATTATTTTGTGACTTTTGCCCGTGGTCTTTTATCACAATTAGAGGCACTCCAATTGTGGTTTTCCACATAAGATCGTTGTGTCGATTTGTCTTGATTGTTTGATTGGGATTGTTATTTACTGCTTAAAATTGATACATAATCACAAATCAATATCTAGGGGGTTTCTAGATTTTTCAGAAGTCATTTCGATTCCCGACAATTTCTACATAAAAGGTGATCTCAATAGTATCCCTCTTGTTGGCTCTCAACAATCTTTCTATATCGATAACAGCACTGCTCTTGAAACTCTATACCGGTTAAACATTGGTGGCAACGAGGTGTCTGTGAATCAGGATACCAACATGTACCAGACCTGCATCCAGATGACTCGTATATATACGGCGTGACCTCTGGTGTGGCACCTTACCGTGAGGTCCCAATTCGGTACACTAATGAGACACTGAATTACACTGCTCCAACGACTGTACACTATTGCTCAGACCATGGGAAAGGACCCAAATGTAAACTTGAAGTACAATTTGACTTGGATCTTCACTATTGATTCTGGGTTCTGGCACCTGGCTAGGCTTCATTTTTGAGAGTTTTAACTGGAGGTAACCACAGGATATGAGAGGATATTTTCTATGTATATGAATAATCAGACGGCTGATCAAGAGGTTGATGTTACACTTGAGTGGGGGTAACGGAATTCCTATTTTCAAAGACTATGTTCTTTCGGTTACAGCCGTCAATGGTCTCCGAAGTAAGGTGGATTAGTGGCTCGCGATGCACCCGCTTATGGACTCCAAGCCCATGTACGCTGATGCAATCTTGAATGGTTTAGAGATCTTCAAATTGAGTCAACCAGACAGAAGTTTCGCCGAGCCCAATCCTGAATACGTTCCTGCACTGCCGGCACCGTCATCATCTTCGGTCGTCACCGTCGGCAGAGGTGTAATTGGCGGAGTATTCTTTCTTGATTTTTCAGCGACGGAGGAGAGTGAGACTCTGGTACAAGCATGGTCAAGTCATTGTGGGTCCCATTTTCAATTTCGTACACGTCAAAGTCCACTAACACTAACACTTCATCACTGCCGTCTAATCTCTGCAGACATTTCTCACTTACAGAGATCAAATATGTTTTATCATTATCGTCTGAAGGATTGTGTCGTCGTTTCTCACTTGCTGAGATTCAATCTATGACCCACAACTTCGATAATGAATTGGTCATTGGAAGTGGTGGATTTGGTAAGGCCTACAAAGGACTCATCGATGGTGAGGAAACCACTATCGCTATAAAGCAATTGAATTCAATGTCTAAGCAACGTGCACATGAATTTTGGATAGATATCGAGATGCTTTCCAAGCTTCAACACAATCATCTTGTTAGTCTTATAGGCTATTGTGAAGAAGGCGATGAGATGATCCTTGTTTATGAGTATATAGAGAATGGTAGCCTTGCTGATCATCTCTACAAAATTAATACTTGTGGAAATATTTGTCACATATCATGGGAGCAAAGACTCAACATTTGCATTGGTGTTGCATGTGGATTGGATTACCTTCACACAAGCACTCAGCAAGGTGTCATACACCAAGATATGAAAACCACAAATATTTTGTTGGACAAGGCTTGGATAGCTAAGATTTTAGATTTTGGTTTGTGCAAAATGGGCATCACAAACAATTTTGGCACCCACGTTAGCATAGACGTTAAAGGCACATTTGGTTATTTGGATCCAGAGTATTTCATGACTCATCGGTTAACCAAGAAGTTAGATGTGTATGCCTTCGGTGTCGTGTTGTTGGAAGTGCTTTGTGGGAGGTCAGTAGTCGATATGAGGCTTGGAGAAGAACAATGCAGTCTAGCCTTGTGGGCTCAACATTGTATCAAAAAAAAGAAACTTGGTCAGATCATTGACCCTAGTATGAGGGACCAAATCTCGCCACATTGCCTGAAGGTGTTCGCAAAAGTTGCTAACAAATGCTTAAATAATAATCCAAATGGACGTCCTACAATGGCTAATGTAGTGGTGAGCCTCAAGTGCGCTTTGGCAGCATAGGATCAACATATAGAAGTAGATGTTGATTTGCAGTAACACTTCAGGAAATTACACTTTGAACTATAAAATTTTTAGTTGCGGACAGTTGTTTTTTAGTTGATGAAAATCAATGGCGACTAAAGTTCTTCATCGTCTAGTTAGACGTCGAAGCCTTGTTGGTGACAAAATTTACGTTGGTTGTTAATTATCTTATCTTCGGCTATTAAAACGAATCTAGTTACCAAACATAACATTTTGACGACGAAAGATTTAGTCGCCGAAAGTAATCAAATCAAAATGAAATTCTTTTTCAGCGGCTAAAATATTTAGTTGCTAAAATGTTTGTTGCTAATAATAATACATTTAGCGACTACATATTTTAGTTTCCGTTTTTTGTCACCATTAGCCACCAAATAGGTTAGTCATCGTTATTTTTCACGACTAAATATTTTGGGCGCCAAAAGATTGGATATTTTCATTTCATTGTATTTTACGACCAAATATTTTAGTTGCCAAAAGATGCCATGTTCTTTCGTGACTAAAATATTTAGTCGGCTTTATTCCCTCATCTTGATTTGTTTTGGCTACAAACTATTTTGTCGCCAAAAGTCTTTTTTTTTTTCCCCACTAAATATTTAGTCACTAAAAATCTTTGCTTGCTTTTTTTACTACCAAATATATTTAGTCACCAAAAAATTCACTTCTTTTTTGGCTACTTCAAAAAATTTATTTAGTTTTTTTTATTAATTTCTCTACCACATGTATTTATTCCATTATTAGTAACATTTACCCTGTATATAAACAAAACAATACATATACTGATTATATTATCAACTATTTCACAACGTGCACACATTACATTTTCAACCATCTAAAAAATTCATATTTTTCGTCAAATATTTCAAATGTAATAGAAATTCCATACAAACCAAATCTAATCTCAAAAATGTAATTCCATACGAAACAAGGACTATATGAAAACCATGTCCTCTATACGCAAAAAAAAAAAAAACTAATATCTACGATATTACGCCAAAGAGTGTAATTTGTACCACGCAAAAAAGATAATCTATATCATGCCAAAAAGATAGTCTGTACCACACCAAAAAGGTAATCTATACCACTTCAAAAGTAATTTGTACCACGCCAAAAAGGTAATTTATACCACACCAAAAGTAATTTGTACCATGCCAATTGGAAATCTGTACAAATAGTAGTAATCCTTAGAAAAGAAAAAGAAAAAAAAAAAAGTCGTAACCACAATTTTATGCCAAAAACCACATGTAAAAACAAGATTAATCATTACTATTGACTGAATAACATTGGCATATTTAAAATTATATATAAAAAAAATATAAAACTTGAATGTAATTAAACTTTTCAAATTAATCAATTGTTTTGCATACTTGAATGTATATAAAAATAAAATTATGCCTAAAACTCAAACGCATATATAAGGCAACTAGTAATCTTATAGCATTAATCATTAAGAATAATTAATCATTAGTTTTGCTTTTCGAGCCTTGAACACCTTTTCAACTAAGTTTTATGCTTTTTCGACTCTAACTCACAAATGATCCTTGGCCCTACAATTACCCTATGATTTATATCTAACTATCTAAGTCATTTTACTATATAAAAAAAAGTAGAGTTTTGAAAGTTTAGCCAATCATAAACAATTAAAAATACAAAAACTTCAAATTTGTTTCCAAAGCCAAAGTTGAAGTCTAGAGCTTCAAGCAGGAAGTTTTTTTTTTTTTTTTTTGTTTTTTAGAGGAAAATTCTCTCACTCACCCGCAGGTCCAAGGCAATGCCCCTTGCAGAAATCACCAAGGTGTCCTGTTGTCCGTTCTGAGTTAGGAGACTATAACATGGGAACTTGCCCCGACCTCCCAAGACAAGTTCCGCTTAAGTCAGGACTCGCACAGCGAGGGAGCACTGAACCCACACCAAGTGTGATGAAGCTGCTTGAGGCTAACCTCCTAACCAACTGTATTATGCCCAGGAAATTGGCCCAAGAAAGTTTTGAACCTGGTACCTAGGGGCTTAATCCCCAAGCCTTTGCCAAGTTGCCAACCACCCTTGGGTTTAAAATAGGAAGTTAAACTCAAAATATGTGATGAAGGTATGCGAAGCACCATGGAAAAAGAAAAATAGGGTACAGTTGCATTGAAGAGAGCAGTTAAAAAGGTCCTTTCAATAGTAGGCAAGCTTTAACTCTACTGTGAAGAAATGACCTCACATCAAATGACAATCTAGTTTTCCAAGGGGAAAAAATATCAAACCTAGAATAAAGGTATGGATGTGGTCTTTATGGTGGTGGAAAAGTTAAGCAGGAATTATGTTTACCGACCACTTTAATAAAGTTCCGTGGGTAAATAATGTGCAAAGAAAAATAAGATATTTCATAGTTTATGTTGGTACAAGATATTTTGAAGAGTCCGTATAACATACTTTATGATGGTACAAGATATTACACAATTACACACACTCAGAGAATTAACTTGCAGCATAATTCTTAGCAAGGATTGTAGTCTCATGTCCCAAATGATATTTCATTTTGTAATAATAATGGCAAGGAAACAGATCAAATAAATTGCAGTGAATTAATTCCATAAAAGCAAACTAAATTATGATGTTATTTGCTAACCTTATGTAGTAAAGTTTTTCTTTGATTTCCCTGAGAGTCTCAAAGCCAGTAGTTCTATTCATCACATACTGCCATGAAATTAGTTTGCACTCCAATCAAAATGAAATTAATTACTAGTATCATCTATCTAATACCAAAGAAGGGGAAAAATTATAAATAAACTGAATGGAATAAGTTCATTTTATAAACTTCCAGCACCACAACAAAAAAGGGTTTTTACGGCGCGAAATGCACATCGTGAATAAGATTCTATGACGCGCAAGGTAACGTCATATTATGACCAATCATGAAAAGTCATTCACTTTTAACAGCATGCCATAGCATGCCGTTAAAACTTTTAACAACGCATCTTGTACGTCATGTTTAATTTTTCTATGACTACTTTTGAATGCCGTTAATTCAAGAGACAAACCACGATGCTCAATGCTAGTCATTAAATATTTAACACAATGGCCTATTTTACCCGTCGTAGAATATGTTTAGTTAATTTTTTTTTAATTCAACAGGTTTTATTTCACCTGTTTGTACAATCTAAAAAAATATTACAAACAATTTCACACACACACACACACACACACACACACATATATATATAAGTATCAATCAACCACCAAAATATTATTTCAAACATCAAAAAAACTATTTATAAGTTTCGAACATCCGAAAATTGTCTGTACATTACAAATCATCTAAAAACTATGTTTCTAAACATCAAAAATTGTCCTCAACTTCAAAACCGTCCAAAAAGTTATAAATCATCCCCTCCCCCCCCCCCCTCCCCAAAAAAAAAAAAAACCCTAAAGTTCTAAATGTTACAAAATTTACCCAAATATCTTCTTGCGAGTACACCACCATGGGTTGATTCAATTGCATCAACATTCAGCTTGTGCCCTTCATATCTTTATATTAGAAAATTCCTAGTAGCTTGGATTTTGTCTTCAGAAGCTTCCCTTCTTAGAGCAACCAAGTTTGAAACAACATTAGTAGAAAGAGCATGTATTGGATCATAAGCATGGATCAAATACTCCCTCCCAAGAAAATAAGATAGTGGCTCATACCTGCATGAATTAAACTAATTTGATTACTTCATAATAACAATTATAAAGTTAGAACTTAGCACTAATTTTTGCCTAAGATAGCTCTAATTCCAACTTCTACAAAATTTTAACAAGTTGCCTCTTTGCCACATAGCAAGAAAGACACTTTATATTATTATCTATCAATCTCCTCCTAATCCTATGTAAATGTTTCTGAATTAGTTAACATAATTAAACCAAGAAAAATCATGTTGAAGAGGGAAGCAAAATGAGGCTCAAGACAAGAGAAACAAAAACTTCTAGTTATTTACTTGCATTACAAACAACAGTGTGGTATAAATAAAAAAGGTAACATTCATTCAGAAAAATCATGAGAAGCCAGCCTTGATAGCATGTTGCCCTCTAATGGACCAAACCCACCACTATGACCATCTAGAGAAAAATTGATAAAAATTTAGATAGAGCCACTCTAGAGCATTAACTCTTGCACTAGATTAGTTGCCAAGTTCATAAACAAAGTATGCAAACCTTAAGAATGCATTAGCTTGGTGATGAGTATCATACAAGAAAGCCTACAATAGTTATTTATCTCCGCAGTACATGCAATATGAAATCACTTTAACAAATAATGACAGAACATATATAAAAACTTTAATAACTATTATATATAGATTTATGTAGCTTTGAATTCTATTGGTTATGAAATTGCTTTAAGGAATCCAACAAACAAAAAATCACACACATTTTATGCTATGTATACCACATAAAATGTTTCTAGAGACGTAAAACATTTAGGACACAATTACCCCACTAAAATAAATAATGATAACAGTAACCTCCATATTCTTTTAAATGGGTATTTTTTTACTTTTTTATTTTTTGATAAATAAAGGATTTATTAGAAAAGGCATCAAGAAGATGCAAAGAATACAATGCAGCACACCACAAAGGAAATCCTAAATACAAGCACTACCCAATTATGGCATCTAGAAAATCTAAAAAAAACAAACAAATCCGGATCAACTGAACGCTCCAACCAACTATACAAAACACCAATAAGCCGAGACTCTAACCAAGGAACACCATGATGAACCTCTTGAAAGGTTTGGCTATTTCGCTCCAACCAAACAAGCCACATCAAGCAAGACGGCACCAACAACCACACCTGCCGCCTCTGACGACCAATCCGAGCACCTCGCCAAGCCCACAGCATAGACAACACCCCTTGAGGCTGAACCCAAACAATCCCAAAGAGTGAGAAAATAAGATCCCACAGCCGCGAAGCCACTAAACAATGTAAAAACAAATGATCCACCGACTCCGCATTAGCACAATACATACAACACCGATTCACCAAGACATGCCCACGCCTAATCAGATTATCCAACATAAGATTCCTCCCCAAAGCCAATGTCCACATAAAGAAAACCACCTTGGACAGGACACCCGACACCCAAACACTCTTCCAAGGAAACAAACAACCACAATCCCTCACCAAACCCCCATAAAACGAAGCAACTGTGAACTTTCCTTTGGCCCCCACCTCATTCCACACCATAACATCAGACCCCACCCCAGAATGATCTAAACCATACCAAAAACCCCATAACTCCAACATTAGAGCCACCTCCCAATCATGTAACGGCCGGCTCAACTAACTATCCCAAACCACCACACCTCCCTCCCCCCTCCCAAAAAAAAAAAAAAAAGTTAATAAGAACCCACTGAAGCCTCCTGATCAACCACAATGGCGAAAATCAGCGGGAAACGGGTCTCCAATAAAACCTCCCCACACCACCTATCTTTCTAGAACCTCAACCTGCCATCCTCCCCCACCTGAAAACCCACACATCGCCAAAACTCCACCCTTCCCAACCAAATCCCTTTCCACAACCCACACCCATATGAATGAATCACATTCCCAATAACCTAAGCCCCCCTACCCAAGCCATGCTTAGAAGCAATCACCCTCCGCCATAATCTATCCGGCTCCAAGGCAAAACACCACAACTATTTTCCTAACAAGGCTCTATTGAAAGTCACTAATCGCCTCACCCCTAGGCCCCCTGCTTACTTAGATTGGCAAATCTGCCCCCAGTCAACCAAGTGATATCGGAAATCGTCACCACCACTACCCCACAAAAGTCCCTTTGAAGCTTCTCCAACTGCTGTGCTACCGATATTGGAATAACATGCACAGACATGAAGTAGGCCGGGATATGTAGAAATCTCATTTTTTGACCGTCCTCAAGACTTGGACGTCATCGTTTGTGCACTCGGTGATTGTGCTTGTTTGTGTTTGTTTTGAGCGCCTGAAGTCCTCGGCGGAACGCCTTGTCTTTGAGCCTCTAAACCTTGTTTGTTTTGTGCTTGTTTTTGGACCTAGAGCTTGTTGCCTCTAGCCTAGAAGAGAGGGTGATCTGTTGGCCACCTCCCTGATCTGTCGGCCATGGCTTGTGCCTGTCGACCACTAGTGGTGGCCGATGACCACCAGTGGTGGCAGACGGCCATTAGTCTCCTTTTTCAAATATTTGTTTGCCAGCTGTGCCGGCTGTTGTTCACTGAGCTACATCTTCATACACGTGTATGGCAGAATGTATACAAGCTCAAACCTTGATTTTCTATATATAGGGGGTGTCCTCCCCCATTTTGGAGGGTTAGACATTTTAGACCAAAAATTTCTCTCTCTCTCTAGCATTCTCTTTCTCACTTGATATTTTGTGCTTTGTAGTTAGTTTTCTCTACACTTTTACACACTAACCCTTAACCAAACTTCACCACCATTGAGCTGAGGTCCCTTGGAGTTGTGTTTGAGCTTAGGAAGGGGGTTTGAGCTTGAATTTGTGGCTGAATTGAGCTTTGCTTCAAAGGTATAGAACTTACCTCATTTAAGCTTGTTGTGTATACTTGCTTTGCCATCTTTTTCTACTGTTTTAAGCCTGTTTTTGAAGTGTAAAAAACTCTATTTTTTAGGCATAAAAAGTGGTGGTTTGAGCCTTTGTGAGTTAGGGGGTTGTTCCCCCCTTTTGCTCCTTAGCTTGTGAAGTTTTTTGCACCTTTTTTCCTTACATTTAAATCAAACTTTTGGGCCTTTTAACCACTGAAATTCAGAGATTTTTCAGTGACAAAAACCTTCTTTTGAAGTCCAAAATTGGAAGGGTTAGCCTTCCCTCGTTGTGTCTTGCTTGCATGCCTAGTTAGCTTTATGTGTTAGCATGTTTTTCTAGCTTGCTTTAGCTTAAGTCCAGCATGTTTTTGCCTCTGTTTTGACCTGTTTTGGCTCTATTTTGGACTGGTTAATTTAGTTGGGGCTTGTATTGTATGGTTGTAGTGCAATTTTCTTCATTGGCTTGGAGTTTTAATGCTTTGTTCATCATTATTTTGAGTTGAAAGCATGTTTTAGTGTTGTTTTGCACTCCATTTTAGCACTGAAATTTTTGCAACTTCCCTTCATCCTTCACTCTTTTATTTGCTTTGAGAGTGGTTTTAAACCTCTTGTTTGCTTAGGTGTGAAATTGAGACATTCGTGCTTAATGGTTTAATCCTATTCGGGGTTCATTACCAATGGCATGAGGTCTCTTTCATGCCCAAAGTAACTTGTGGTTTAAACCCTCTTTCCATTTGAGGACACTCACTTTTGTACTTAACCAATTAAAGAATGGATTGGTAATGTAAAATGAGTAAACAAAAATGGCAAGTAAAAGAGGCAAGATTAAGCATCTTTTTGTGTTGCATTGCATGTGTTCGAATCGGACGTTAATTTGAACACAAGGAAAATGGAACATTTCATACTAAAAGTGATGAAATGTCCCACTTTCCTTGGTCACCATTGCCCTTGATCATGCATGATAGGGTGGTGGTTGTTTTGGTTTTGTTTGTGCATTCATTAAGCTTGTACAAGCTTGGTTCCTTAGCCATCATGCACGGAAAATGCTTGGTTGATGGTTTGAGGACCAAGAGTTACACTCCTTTGAACTTGTGTGATGATAAGGAGCATAACAATACAAACACTCCTTG
Source organism: Camellia japonica (assembly GCA_030407325.1). NCBI lineage: Eukaryota > Viridiplantae > Streptophyta > Magnoliopsida > Ericales > Theaceae > Camellia > Camellia japonica. The sequence goes on from JAPPVO010000002.1 coordinate 19,531,528, forward strand.
AAAATACACTACTTTGCCTCTGTTTTCTCTCTGTTGTAGCAAAAGGAAGTTCAGGGGAGGGGTAGCCGACCGGCCACCAGCAGTAGTCGACCGGCCATCAATGAAAATTTTGCAAAATGTGTTCCTGAAGTGAAGCAAAGGCATTCTGGGAGTTGGTGGCTTCTTTGGTGTTCAAGTGTGCAAACAGAGCCTTGCAGCAGTGAGGCAATGGCATTTTCGGGAGGAAACCAATCGAGCATGCATTTGTCCCTTGCCCCCTCGAAGCCACTTAATCGCTTTAATTACTTTAGAATAGCTAGTTGATGCAAGTGTTGTAATTAATTAGTTAGTGTAACTAATTATTCGATTCTGGTTTGTAATAATTAATTAGCTTAGAATAGTTAGTTAATTCCTTTCAATTGTTTCAATTGTTGTAATAATTAGTTAGCTTGATTAGCATAGCTAGTTAGTTAGCTTATTCATTCGGACCCTCCTTCGCGAGGGCATAATGTTGTAATAAGTGTGTGTGCGTGTGTGTATGTCTTCCAACCTCATGTCTTTTTCCCTTTTATTTAATCACTTTTGATGGTTAGATTAGGGATATTTTCAATTAACATACCTTATGCTCGTGTGATTGCATCCATTCATTTGTCTTGCATGCACCGAGGCTCGACACATCATTCTAACTGCATTGCACTTTCAATATCTTCTTTGACTATGTGTTGATCGCATGTTGTTCAAATTGCTTCATATGCCATATTAGTAGCCGAGCCTATTAAATTGCATTATTGCATGTGTTGCATTAGGCATCTTAATATAGTTAGGATCACGCATCTTTCTAACTAGTTTTTATTTTGGCTTGGAGTACTCGGTGAGTTTTTACGCTTTAGCATACTTGCATAAGTGTGAATGTTGCCATGTCTACTATGCTTGCCATGAGGCTATGTGCTTAAATGCTAAACTGCATGAATGCGTATGGATGAAGGCTTGTTGTTTGAATTGGAACGATTCGATGAATGCTTGTTTTAAGCCCACTTTGTTGTGGCAAAATCATGTTTTAAGCCCACTATGTTTGGTGGCAAATCCGCATCTTTAAGCCCACTTGAGGTGGCAAATTCAAACCATTTGCATAAACAAACATCAGTTGAATTGTTCCAAATTGAGCAAACTAGTCTATACTTGCTTGCATTCATCACGTAGTAAAGCTAGTTTAATAATTGGAACAAGAACACATAATGTTTATAAAAATCATATCATGATTAGTAGAGGCTGATCTTTTGATCGGGCGAGCAGGGGTGCTCATTTCATGACCTTCCCCCCTCGTACCCAAGTTTTTTAGCCGAGGCAACTTTGTTGATGACGAACACGTGGCCTTTGGCATGAGTCAGGGTTTCCTAAATTTTGCCAAAATAAAATATTTAGGTAGCGACTCTGTATCTGGCAAAGCAGTCTAATTTTGTCATTATTTGATTTAAAATCGATTTTCCAAAACGATTTGGCGGATTTGGACTCTTTGGTGATTATCGGTTTCACATTGCACTTGTGAGATTAGATTCAGAACCGCAGGAGTCCGAACTGTGAGGCCTTCTTTTCAAACCCTTCTAAAAGGCGGGGCGTGGAAAAAGGCGAGTCCACAATTTCTGGCAACTCTGCTGGGGATTTAGAGAACTTGACTTGAACTCATGATATGACTTTTTATTTACACTTATGTGTTTCTTTGCACTTGCATTTGCATCTGCATCGGTGCGCTTAAGTCAAAGTGTTTGCCATCTGCTATTCCTGAATGGTTTGCCGGAGGCTTGCTTGGAAAAGATTGCTAAAAGGCTAATCGATTGCGGGCTCTGCCATGATGGGAACACAACCCTTGGATCTGGACTACCGCTGTACCGTTTGATTCTCCTTTCACTTCTCAATGTTAGGTGTGAGAGGTATATTAGGTAGTCTTGCTGAGGTATTCCTTTTTGACCAATCGACCTAGTTGCATGTCGGAAGCCATAGAGACAGTTCCAAACTAGGACATGCGATAACCCTATTCCATATTATGCTAATTGGTCCTTATTATGAATGTGATTATGTGTTTGATATGATTTTGTGTGCCATTTATGTGAAAATATGTGGTTTTGAATTTCTATCTATTCACCGTAGGAATATCTGTTTGATTATCTGCTTTGGAATTTAAATTGAAGGCCCTATCAGCCACAGAACCCGAAATTGGTTACGCCCTTGTGATTAGCGTAATTTTTAGAACCTACGGTGAAATTTGATTGAAAATTGATTCGGATCAGATTAATTAGATTAAATTAATGACTTAGTGCTCAAATATGTAATGTTGATAATTGTAATTAAGGGAAATTGTATATAAAGGGGCAATAAGCACTCAACCTCTCTCTCCTCATACATTTTGGCTGGAATTATCCTATGGAAAGAGAGAGAGGGTCGGCTAGAGAGAAAGCAAGAGAAGAATTGTGCAATTTTGGCTCAAGGCTTGGAAATCTTGAAGATTAAACTCAAGAATTGGCTAGAGCTTGGGTGTTTGAAACTCCTAGGTGAGTGAATTTATGAATATTAGCTTGTAACTTTGTGAATTCAAAGTTGAATGATGATAAAGAACATAAAATGAATTGATCATGATGAAAATGAGTTGGTCTTGAAGAATTGGAAGTCAATAGATGCATGCATGAAAGATATTGCTATGAATTTCCATGTTTGAGCATAATGTGTGTGATCCATGTTAAATTTTGATTAAAGTCCATGTATTTGATCATCTCTTCACCAACTAAGTTGAGAGTAATGAGTATATCCCACATGCAAGTACAAATCATGGAGGTGTGAGTCTTGAATGTATGAATTTAGTATGCTGGTGATGAGTTTGGGATAATTTGAGTCATACATGTATTTGATTCATAAAATTGAGCTTCATAATGTAAGGAATTTGGTGTTGGGTCATGTTAGTACATGTATATGTGAAGTTTGAGCCATAATATGCAAGATATGTTGATTTGAATGCAAGTTTAAAGCTCAAGAACAATTCTGGATTTTCCAGAATTTGGCATGTCCGCTCGAGCGGGAAAGGCGCCGCTCGAGCGGGAAATACGAGCTCCCAGAACTTTTGCAGACATGATGTCCGCTCGAGCGGGGAGCTATGTAGAATGACCCTCAGCTCGAGCGCCCAAGTTCACGCTCGAGCGTAAAAATGAGGTAACCAGAACTTTTGCAGACCTAAAGGGTCCGCTCGAGCAGGGACCCCTGTTTCTAAAATTTTGTAAATGTGTTCTGTGTTTCATTTTCCGTTCTCTTTCACTTCTAAGTACTCTTAGGCATGCATTAAATGTTGTAAACAAGTTAAAAGGATAAGAACGAAGCCTAAAGAGGAATATGTGAATTAAGAACGGATTGAATTGTTTGTGACCCATTGTGTTCATGGAATGTGTAGGGTCGAGCTCCAGGGCAAATCATCCAACCGATCACTGTGAGTAATATCTTAATAAAGATATCTGAAATACGCTATTTGTCCAATTGCTTATCTTCCTATAAGTCTGTTAATTTGAATCGTGGACAAATGTTTGCTAACCTAATGAATGATTGGGCCGAAGGCCAGTTTGACACGAATGAATGAATGGGCCAAAGGCCAGTTTGACAAGAATGAAAGAATGATTGGGCCAAAGGCCAGTCTGACACGAATGATAGAATGAATGGGCCAGAGGCCAGTTTGACACGAATGACAGAATGAATGGACCAGAGGCCAGTTTGACATAAATGACAGAATGAATGGGCCAAAGGCCAATTTGGCATGACATGAATGATAGAATGAATGGGCCAGAGGCTAGTATGACCAGAATGACAGAATGAATGGGCCAGAGGCCAGTTTGGCATGACATGAATGATAGAATGAATGGGCCAAAGGCCAGTTTGACATGAACGAAAGAATGGTTGGGCCAAAGGCCAGTTTGATATGAATGAAAGAATGAATGGGCCAGAGGCCAGTCTGGCATGAATGAAAGACAAATAGGCCAAAGGCCGTTTGACATGAATGGTTTGGGCCCGAGGCCGTTTGATGTGTTTGGAACCGTAGTTACTTGATACACTTATATATTAGATAGAATATGAATTGGGCCCAAGGCCGTTTGTCATATACTGTTCGTGTATCTTCCTTATTTGATATTATTCACTGGGCTTTCGCTCACGCTCATTCATGTGTTTGTAGGTGAGCCAAAAGAGGTCCAAACCCAGCCACAGTGAAGTTGTGTGGAACAACCAAGGTTTTTGAAGAGTCAGCCCTTGCGTCTCACGCACGAGACTCATCTTTGCCCTTTTGTTATCTTGTTATATTTGTCACATTGGCGAGGACTTTGGATTACGATTATAAATAGTTTTGGTTAGGCTGACTTGGTCTTGAATGATCCTGTATGCACAGTTTATAAGTTGACTTCCCTTTTGATGTGAGTTATTAACGAAATCTGTTTTGTGAAATGTTATGATGTGCATATAAGCACAGCTCTATGGACAAAGTTTTAAATTTGCTTCCGTTTGGCCCCTTTACTCTGATGAGTTATGTCTTATCTGGTTTGAGGCCGTAGGTAATCTCGTGATTACTGGCCGGTTATGTCCTTAACCCATAGGGGCGGGTTCGGGTCATGACAGGACAGGTTGCTCACCCGAATGTAGGATTGTTTGAAACTGCTTGTTTGCGTAGTGAATCCCTAGTTCCTGACGAAATTAGGACAAGGTAACCTTACCTCATCATAGGGGTGTTTTGGCTCACACTTGCTTGATATGTGCTCAAAGAGTGAAACTCTGCAGGAATGTATGCATCAGTTGCAAGTCTGGGTATCAGTTTGAGGGTATCAGGTTTGAGGCAAAAATCAGTGTTTGAGTGTGGTTATCCAGCTTATGATTGTAACTGTGTGTTTTTCTTATCTGAGCCGAGGTGCTGTGCGGTTTTTGATTTTTGTTTATTTTTGCTTGCTTTATTTTCTTTTTGCGAGGTAGTCTTTCACGATTGCTTCAGACGAGTCTGTTACCCCCAAGCACTCTGGACTCAAGTAAGGTGACTTTACCGATCTAGGGATCTTGTAAGAGGACAGCCAGTGTTTGCTTCACTATCCCAGCTACAAGACGGATGAGAGTCAGGCATAATTCACTGGTTCGATAGTTACCGTCATTTAGCGAAGCCCAGTTTTCTGCTTCCACTTCAGTAGAGAGTATTCACCTGTTCAAATGGCTCAGTATCCAGCCAGAATGGAAGACATGCTCCGCCACCTCCAACAGACTATCCAGAACATGCAGCTAGATGCTGTTCGGCAAGCCGAGACCGCAGCCTACCAAGTCGAGGTTGTAGCCCGCCAGGCGGAGGTAATAGAAAGGCTTCAACAATAGCAGCCACAACCTGCAGTGGCCTTAGCATCACATACACTCCCAGCGGGAATCCTGGCACCCGAGGTCACCATTAATGTCCAGGAAAATGCGGGCATTCTGGCAGAGCCGATCCCACCCCAGACCTCCAAAGCACCGGTTTATCAAATTGAGGCACCATTTGAGTTTGAGGTCGACCCTACTGCGTTGAAAGTAAGCAAGCTTGAAAAGCTCTTTAAATGAGCTCAGGGTGTGAATTCGATCTCGGATATCGAGGATGGCTATATTGATTCGGCAGTGACATTGTCGGATAGATTCAAAATGCCACACATAGACCGCTTTGACGATTCTGGGGATCCCATGGTCCACTTGCGACTATTCTCAGACATTCTGCGACCGATGGGCCTGTCTAGACTACAGAAGTTATCCCTCTTCGGCCGAACCCTGTCAGGTATAGTGGCCATCTGGTATGCCAAACTTGAAGACTCTATGAAGAGAAACTGGGAGGAGATGGCCGAGGCCTTCATACTACAGTACTCCTATAATACTCAGATCGAGGTTACGACTCATGATCTCGAAGCAACTCGCCAAGAGCCGAAGGAGGGCTTCTCTGATTTTGTGACTCGGTGGAGGGCCAATGCCTTCATAATGACCATTCAACCGGCTGAGAAGGACCAGATCAGAATGGTGGTCCGTAATCTACAACCAAGACTACTACAGAAGATGATAGTCCTACCTCTGTCTGCTTTTGCTGACCTTCACGAAATAGGGGTACAGATAGAGGATGCAATGAAGCAGGGTCTAATAGACCATGAAAAAGAGCAGCCCAAGAGGGCTTTCACGTGCAGTTCCAATGCGACTACGAGTGGTAGTGCAGCTGCAAGGCCTTCTGATGTGGGTATGGTCAACACCACGTTGAAAACTGCCAACCCTTTTGCCGGTACATCCGATACAACCTCACAAGCCTCGAAGCACCAACCCCGAGGCCAAAGGGTTTTCACCCCACTATACATGTCTCTATCTGCAGCCCTGAGAATCCTGATCAAAAAATGGCATCTAAAGCCATTAGAAGAATGCCCATTGCCCGATCCTCTCCCTCCTAAACACAACCTGGGCAATTATTGCGCCTTTCACCAATAACATAGTCATGATACTGACCAATGCTTTAGACTTTGTCATGAGATTCAGGATCTCATTGACAACAAAGTGATAGCCTCCCGAAAAGCCCAATGTCACTACAAATCCTCTCCCACCACATAACCAAGCCCCTCCACCCTGGCAAATAAACCTCATCTATACACTGGCCGTCCCTTACGACCCCAGTATATACATCACCCCCTTCCACCTACCTAAGTCGGCGCTATTCATCCCAAAAAACACAAATTTGTGCATGATGAACAGATCTACATCCCAACCCAAACCTGTGGTGGTGACGATGGTAGACGAAGGCAAGTTAGCCTTGGTGGAGAATGAGAATGTCAGTTCAGTGCCCGAGGGCTCCATGGATTTATCAAGGGAGGAATCCATGCTATTATATTTTACCAACCAATCAGGCCAAACCAGAGCTAGAGTTGCCAACTAAAATGAAAGTGAGTGTGGTCCGGGAGGATAGACCATGCCAAGGATTGGATGACTTAGCCGACCTCAAGGAGGACATCAACAATCTGCAGTTCTTCAAGGAATAAGATCCGGGGAATGTACAAATTAACTGGTTTGATCTGAACGGGCCAACGGATAATTCGGGGTGGCTCAATGATGAACCTGATGTGGATGAGGGATTTCAACCAAAGCTGGAACAACCAGAAGCAAGGACTGCTACAAGGGCCGGAACGGTCGAGGACAAGGGAAAATTGTCGGAGAGCGCCGGTATCAAGAATTTCGCTCAAGAAATGAGCGTCATTAGTACTGTTGATACAAAGCAAGAAGCCGCACTGAAGCAGTTTGAACAAGAAAAGGATGGGAATAGTCAAGAAGCTAGAAAAGCCAGACACCCTATGGGAGACGACTATGATGTGAGAGTAATTACAACGGAACTAGATAATTGTCTATCGGTTGCTGGAGGAGTATGGTGGGAAGATGATGATCTGCACCTTGCCCACACTGACGAGGATTGGGGCCAAGACCTGCCAGACGACACTTGGTATTCTGAAGAAATGGATCATATGACTAGAAGCGGGCAGTACTTCAAGCCCCCACACTTAGACCAACTAGAAGCATCCAGAAAGGATAAGGAGGCCGAAAAATAGAAGGACAAGCAGTTGGAAGAAGAAGCTGTACTGAAGCAGCTAAAGAAAATCCAAGTAGACATATCCATCTGGGGGTTGCTCAATGCTTCGCGAGTACACAAACAAGCCGTCCTATCAACAATGGATAAGGCTAAGCTATCTATCGACATAACTCCAGAGCAACTAGTGGGACTTGTTTTCCCGAGAGGTGCTTCGTCGACTTTGACCTTCTCGGATAAAGAATTGCTGCCCAAGGGCTCTACACATAACAAACCATTGTACATCTCAATTGAATGTAGAGAGAAGTGGGTGCCGGTTGTATTGGTTTACACTGGGTCTACAATCAATGTTTGTCTGTCTCGCACGGCTTATGCTATTGGCTTGAAGCCAGCAGATTTTGTACCTATGGCCCAGGTGATCCTGGCGTATGACAACACAAGTAGAGAGGTGATGGAAACAGTTCAGATCAGAACACAGGTTGGCCCAGCACAACAGGATATTGAGTTTCACGTCCTGGATGTTCCGGCCACTTTTAACTTACTCCATGGACGGTCGTGGCTGCACCAAGTGAAAGCTTTCTCTTCCACTCTTCATCAGATGCTGAAGTACCCTCTTGGAAAGGGGGTAGCCATTGTGTTTGGAAATTCATCTATACATCCTCCGCCTGAGGTCACTACACCAGTACTCGAGATTGTACACAGTGATGAGGATTTTTTCCTTTTTGGGTTTACCTTGGCTAAGGCTTGGGTTGTGCAAGATATCTTGGCTATTGATAAGAGGTTGTACGTCAGTGCTCAATCAGTTTATCTCATGAACAAGCTACAGCATATACCCGAGATGGGATTAGGAAGGAGCGGCTGGAAGGGCGCTGCTGCACTAGTCGAAGTGCCATATAACCCTCATGTCTTTGGTCTCGGTTATACGCCTACCAAAAAGGACTGGGTAAGAAAGGGAAAGAAATGGTAGGAAGAGCCAAAGCTAAACAAATTGGGAAGCACTATGAGCTTGTGCATAGACCAATTCAGGGAACCTTGAATGGCCGTTTTGTCCAGGAGGGGGAAAACTTCCCATTTTGCGGCTTTCCTAAGCCATGGTTGAACTCTGAGAAGCGGCGTCTGCCCGACTTTAAGATTTTCTTCAACCTACAGCTGCAAAAGGGTGAAGCCACAGAGGAACAGACTAAATTAAGTGCTGAGGCTGAACAAAGCGTAGAGGGTGAGTCCAACAGCAGTGAACTTGAGATAGGAGCAGCGCTGGCGTGTCTCCTTTCGGATCCTCAGATCAAACCGGAGAGCTTGGGGGATGACTTCACCGTTTCCATGATCGGAGACCAATCAGGTGCGAACCCTTCCGGTGGTATTTTGGATATATCTAACACACCATCCCTCACTTGGCAGCTGGAGGAGGGCTTTTTGTCTAGTAGTTCTAAATCAGGTAGTGAGCCAGAATCTGATTCCACAGAGTTTGTGGAGTCGAAATCAGATTCCAATTCTTTTGAGTCGGAGTCCGGTATTCCTGGGGTTGATAACCCGGATGTCGTAGTTTTGTCTAGGTCTTCTTTTTCTTTTGAGTCGGTTGTAACCGAGGAATTGGATGAGCTGGATCTTTTGAATGAGAATGCTGCAGCAGTTTCTGAGTACTTTTATGTGCCACTTGTGTATTGCGTTGATCATGACTTTCAAAATTTTGATAAAAATAACGATGAAGGAATTCCTCTGGTTTTGAAACATTTGATGATCGAGAGGAGGAGAGGTTTGTAAAACCCCTTGTTGATGAAATCATTTCAATTAATGTGGGTACTGAGAAGGATCTGCGTCTTGTCTAGATCGAGTCCACATTGTCGTCGGAGGAACGCGAGCGCTTAGTCGCTTTATTAAAAGATTTTAAAGATGTTTTCACGTGGTCCTACGAAGACATGCCCGAAATCGATTCTGAGATTGTACATCAACGGATCCCTCTTGACCCCGAGGCCCGACCCGTCAAGCAGAAGCTACGGAGAATATGCCCGGATTGGGCTTTGAAGATTAGGGAAGAGGTCACCAAGCAGATAGATATAGGGTTTTTGCTAGTATCTGAGTATCTAACTTAGTTGGCCAACATTGTTCCGGTGCCGAAGAAAGATGGCAGAATTCGGGTGTGTGTGGATTTCAGAGATCTGAACAAAGCTAGTCCGAAGGACGACTTTTCTCTACCGCACATCGACGAGTTGGTGGACTTTACCGCAGGCCATGCGTTGCTCTCCTTTATGGATGGATTTTTCGAGTATAACCAGATTCTGATGGCACCCGAGGACAGAGAGAAGACTACTTTCACCACGCCGTGGGGAATCTACTGCTACAAGGTGATGCCGTTTGGGTTGAAGAATGCTGGGCCTACTTATCAACAAGCTGCAACCACAATTCTACATGATATGATCCACAAAGAGGTTGAGGTGTATGTGGATGACATGATTTTCAAATCCAAGAAAAGAGAAGGCCACTATGCCGCCTTGAAGAAATTCTTCCAACAAATTAGAGAATATCGGTTGAGGCTGAATCCACAGAAATACACTTTTGGCGTAACATCAGGGAAAATGCTGGGGTTCTTGATTACACAGAGGGGCATCAAGGTCGATTCTTCCAAAATCAAGGCCATCTTAGAAATGCCACCACCAAAGACTGAAAAAGAGATGCGAGGCTTTCTGGGTAAAGTGCAATTCATAAGATGGTTTATTACAAAATTAACCTTGACTTGTGAACCACTATTTGGTCTCCTAAAGAAAGGAAAGAAATTCCAATGGGATGATCGATGCCAGTTTGCTTTTGAGCAGATCAAGCAGTACCTTCAGAACCCGCTCGTGTTGTTGCCGCCAGAGCTGGAGAAGCCATTGATTCTGTACCTGTCAGTAACGAACACAACTATGGGCTGCATGCTTGCTCAGGAATCTGAGGATAGAATGGAGAAAGCCATCTATTACCTAAGTAAGAAGATGCTGGACTATGAGACCCGTTACACCCCGCTGGAGAAGGCTTGCTTAGCCTTGGTATGGACTATCAGGAAGTTGGGGCACTACCTGTTAGCTCACTCTGTAATTTTGGTTTCGAGATTAGATCCCATCAAATATCTCTTCGAGAAACCAGCACTTACGGGTAAGCTAGCTTGTTGGTTGCTTCTTCTTTCCAAATTTGATTTGAAGTATGTCACGCGCAAGTCTGTCAAGGGAAGAGCAGTAGCAGAGTTTCTGGCAGATCACCCAGTGAAAGGGACGAAATAGTAGAATACCTATTCCCAGATGAGACTATTCTGCAAGTTGAGGAAGAAACCTGGACAATGTACTTTGACGGAGCGTCTAACCAGTACAGTTATGGGATAGGGGTGTTACCGATAGCACCCGACAATTCCCATATACCCTTAGCCTTCAAACTCTGGTTCAAAGTATCCAACAACGAGGCAGAATACGAAGCATGTATCGCTGGATTGGAAGCCACCCTGGAACTAGGGGCAAAAAGATTGGACGTCATTGGGGACTCGAACCTGGTTGTGTCTCAAGCAAAAGGAGAGTGGAAGGTTAAAGAAGAAAAAATGAAAATCTATCAGCAAACCCTGGACGTTCTGATTCCTAGGTTTGAGAAGTTGACCTTCACGCATCTATTAAGAGAAAACAACAGGTTCGCTGACGCTTTATCAACTCTATCTTCTATGATAGACATTCCTTTCGAAGTCCAGATACGTCCGATCATTATCGAGCAGAGGTATGCGCCGGCCTACGAGCTTATCGCCGCAATAGATGAAGTACAAGATCAAAACCCATGGTATTATGATGTCTGGAACTTCTTGGAAAAGGAAGCTTATCCACTATGGGCAAATGCTAAAGATAAAAGGGCAATACAGCGAATGGCTGCTCAGTTTATCATCTGCGGGAGTAAGTTGTACAAACAGGGTCATCTGGGAATGCACAAGTTGTGTATTGATAATGAAGAATCGAAGTGCCTAATGGAGGCCATTCACGGAGGGGAGTGCAGATCGCACATGAGCGGAGTAATGCTAGCCCAGAAGATTCTCAAGTAGGGCTACTACTGGTCAACCATGGAGGAGGATTGTATTGGTTTTGTTCGGTGATGCCACAAATGCCAAATTCATGCAAATCGCATGAACATCCCACCGTCGAAGTTGTACAACATGACTTCACCATGACTGTTTTTAGTCTGGGAAATTTATGTTATTGGGGCAGTTACGCCGAAAGGGTCAAATGGCATGAGTATATCCTGGTGGCAATAGAGTACTTTACAAAATGGGTCGAGGCCCAATCCTATGCAGTGTTGAAAGCATCGCATGTGGCCAAGTTCATCAGGACCAACATTATTTGTCGCTATGGGGTCCCGAATGAGATCATTTCAGACAATGGCTCCTATTTCAAGAGAGAAGTAATCGACTTGTTGGAGAAGTATAACGTAGCTTTTCATAAGTCATCCACATATCAGCCATAAACCAACGGAGCTGTTGAGCCCGCCAACAAGAACATTAAGCACATTTTGCAGAAAATGGTTGAGACTTATAAGGACTGGCCAAACAAATTGCCATTTGCTCTCTGGGGCTACAGGACTTCAATTCGAACATCTACTAGGGCAACTCCGTATTCTCTGGTTTATGGAATGGAAGCTGTTCTGCCAATTGAAATAGAGGTTTTGTCGCTACAGGTTATGGCTAAGTGTCAGATAGCAGAAGCGGATTGGTAGTAGAACAGGTTCGAAGAACTAATGTTGTTTGACGAGAGGAGGCTGAAAGCACTGTACCATGTTCAAGGTTATCAACGCAAAATCGCCCAGGCTTTCAACAAGAAAGTTAAGTCCAGGAATTTGAAGGAAGGGGATTTGGTGTTGAAAGACAACTGAGCTCCCATCCATGACCCTAGGGACAAGTTCAGACCCAATTGGACTGGTCCTTATATCATCAAATCAATCTGGTCAGGTGGAGCTATCATTCTTATGGACCTAGATGGCCTCGAATTCTCCCAGCCAATCAACATGGACAAGTTGAAGAAATACTATCCTTGAGTGGCTCGCTAGGCCGAAAACCTGAAAGGGCGACCTAGGCAAAAGTTAGAGCATAAAAAAATTTGAAATAAGAAAAACTAAGCTCGCAAGGTTGAAAACCCAGAAAGGGTGGCCTTGACAAAAGTTAGAGCGCAAAAGAAGAGTGTTAATACACGAGTGAACCCAAATCGAACTACGTAAGGCTTGATTCCCATCTTCGGGATACGTAGGCAACTTCATTCTAAAGGCCAGCCGTAAACACTTCCAAATCAATTGCGTCAATGTGTTTGATCAAGGTATCTTTGTCCACTCATTATCTAAAAGGTCGGTTGTGATCCTTACCCTGAAAGGAGAGCTAGTTACAATACAGTGCAGTGCTATTCAGTCTAGGGGCAACTTTTCATTTGCTAGATTCAGGGTTGTGCATCTCGAAGATAGATTCTGAGTGTGTCAAGCTGTGATCCTTATCAAAAATGGTTTTGAAAAGTTTTAATAAAAGTTGATTTTGTTCAAATTAATCATTTTACAACTTAGACCATTTCTGGACCAAAAGGAAAATTTTCAGTGCCCATAACTTCAATTTCATTAATTTCAATACAAAGTTCTCTAACTCTTGATACAAATCAAAGTTGCTTTTTATTACATTCAAAAGAAAAACTTGAAAGTACAGATCAAAGCAATAAACTCGAGGCATAGATAAATCAGGTGTTCCTGTGTCCTCTCCATGCGCTTACAGAAGCTTTTGATGCAAAAGTAGGCCCGGTTTGTGCCTCATCTTCAAGCCAAGCCAGGCATTCACCAAAAAGGGTGCAACTGAAATTGGGAGCGGGAGCCAGAAGTTCTCTTGTCCTCCATACAGTGGGATATCGAGCTAACTGTGAACCTCAGATTGGAAATGAAGCCGGGTACTCTATCCCCTCTTCTGGGCAAATCTGGTCGTGTGCAAACTGACGCCTGAACTAGAATGGAAAGTAGAATACATAGTGTGTCAAACCAATCAGAATACCAGGTTACCGAGACATGTCGTAGCTCATCTCGGGCAGATCAAACCAGAGGCAACGCCAAACAATGTCAGCAGCAGGCCTGTTGCACATCCAATGACACCACCACCCTTCGTTCGGGAAATCAACTAGCCGTTGGTGAAAGAAATAGCCTCGTACTGAATATGCAGGGCAAGAGTCCACTACCTTCAACCTATCCATGAGCCATATCTGGGGAGGGATGACAAATAAGAGAGATTAAAGAATAGAGAGATGTGCGTTGAGAGGAAAAAGAGAGAAGAGGTTTTGAGAGAAAAATAGAGCCTGAGTGCCGAGTAATGTGAGAAACACATGTGAGATAGGGTGGGAAACAGTACCTGCAAGAGTAGTGGACTCCCTGCCAATTTGGTTGTCTCTTGCCGATGGAATGCGTCCAAGCCCATCAATGTCTCGGCCAATGTTAAGCCAATGCAGCTCTTGCCCTCTTTCAAGCCTTGTGTCACTTCAACTAGTCGAATGCTAGACCCTCCGAAACCCAGGACAAGAAGAAAATGAGCTAACATACACAAACAGAGGGCATGTTGTCAAAAACTCTGCCAAAGACGGTCATCACGGTCACTGGTTTCAAAAAATCAATGAATTAGATGGGGGATATCCAGTTCTCCATTGTGAACTAGAGATCGAGCCTCATGTAGAGTGAGCCCACACATCCTTGGATTGGGGCAAGATTTCTTCGTCACGCTGGGATTCCATTAAAACTTAGAATTCTTCAATTGTAGGGCACATTTCTTGCCCCCCGAAGCTAAACACATGTGTAACTGGGTTCTGACACCTAGCCGCGGTATGAAGGAACGAAAAACACAGTAGAGAACGACTTAGCGGGAATAGTGCATTCATCCCGAAACCCCGAAAATTCACTTTTTTCGAGCCATCTAAAGTTGCAATCCAATTTGAGAGTTTTTCAGTGAAGAACGGCTCCATTTGTGGCAAAAACAGAGCTGGAATGTAGAAACTACGAAGTCCCAACTCTTGCAGAATATAAGGCATTGAATGGAAGACAGGTGGCAGCAATCTGGAGGCCCCTGGCACTGATGGCCGACCGGCCAGTGCTGGTAGCCGACCGGCCACCTTTTGTAGCCGACCGGCCACCATTGGTGGCCGATAGCCTCTGTTCATGGCCAATGGCCTCCTGGTTTGTCCTCTGGTCAATTTGTATATCGAGAGTGCTGAGAACCTGTGTTTTGTTCTACTCTTGGTGCATTCTGTTTCTTTTTTCTAGTAGTCTTGTTGAGTCGCTTTTAAGTTGTTTCAATTTGTTTATCGAGTTGTCGTGTTACTTATCGAGTCGTGTTTGTTTTGTTTCTGTTTATCGGGTTGTTGTTTCGATTATCGAGTTGTTATTATTTGTTCGTTAAGTTGTTTTACTCTGTTTGTTATGTGTTGGTCGGTTCATTACCTGATTAAGAAAATGCCAATACAATGTGCAGTGTTCAAATTTCCATCAATCTTGTTTTTATGCTATGTGGTGCTCGTCTGGTGCTTAGGATGCAAAATACAACACTTTTTCATCAAAAAGCTGTTTTTATTCCGATCATGGTTACTTTTTACAAAAGAGTCCAAGTTTTTAAAGAAAATAAAACTGTCTAAGCTGTACAATGTACTAACACTACTAGCAAAAAAGAAACTAAGCAAAAACATATGAATCAGCGCCAGCTATCTCAGTCTCGAGAGGCCCTCTTCGTCCTCTTCCTAGGCATGGACTCAGAGCTATCTCCGTCAGTGCCGCTGTCTGTACCTCCCTCTGAACCTGAATCTGAACCAGAGTCATCACTGCTCTCTGCCTCAGAGCCTGGCTCAGCATCATCACTACTAGCAGAACCCGAGCCAGCGTCATCGTCTCCGCTCTCGGATGACTCGATGTGCTGACCCACAACCTTCTCGGTCTCGCTGGTCTCATCGTTGTCATCACCCATGATAGGCTCTGAAGGGCTCCTCTGATCTCGACCGCGATGTCTCCCTCGGCCGCGTACCGGAGCCTGTCTCTCTCTCCCTACTACTGGAGGGGGTGCTGATGGTCCTGCTACTACTGCCGCCGGTGCTGTCGATAAAGGTGGGACCTGAAAAGACAATTGGCATATGTTAGCCAGAGTATGAGATGCAAGTATGGTGTGCAGAATGAGTACATGCAGAAGTCAAGTACAGAGTATGAATACAAGTATGAAATGTAGTGTTTCATATGCAGTGTTTCAGATGTAGTGTATCAATACAGTGTTGGAAGTGTTCGGTTGAAATGTTAGTTTTAGTATGTCAGCAGAAATGTGATGACCGAAATGCAAGAAAACTGAAAAAATTACCTGGATGCCATGGAAGCCAAGCAGTGCCTCCCTCCTCAAGATCATACCCTCGAATGAGGCCAACATCTCGAGTAATCCCTCGACGTACCCTGCGGATGCCTGCAAGTGTATTGGGAATGATCATTGTCTGGAATAAATGAATATCTGAGTATTTGAGCAAGAATGGAAAAAATGAAAGCTGTAGTGCATACCGGAGGTGAATCAGGCACTCTGACATATCTGTGACCAGCCACTGAAGGCTCGATCGGAATCATGTAAGCCTCTCCGGTGTACCGCCAACCTGTCAACTTGGTCGGAAGCTCTGGCCAACCGAAGCTCTGTCTAGCAGGGGGCGCCTCTCTAGCCCTGCCCCTTGGCGCTTGAGCCCTGCTCGTCGAAGGGGCGTCTGCTGCTCTCCCTATATGAGCACGAATACCCATCAAGGGAGGCATGAGATGCGTCTGGATATAGGTCGCATAGTCCCCCTCGCCAAGAAAGTAGTCAGCCTCCATGCCTCATGTAAAGTCGATCACCTCCTTGCAGGAGAGACTCTCTATAGCACTCATGGACAGCGGAGGCGGCAAGGGAACCATCTACAACGGCAAACCCAAGGTCTGGCGCAGGAAATGCTCGCCTAAGAACCAGGCTCGGCCTATCGGTCCCTCAAGCACAAGCCAGTAACGGGAAGCGCCCCAAGCGCCAGCAAACTAGTATCCGACACCCTCAGGCATCGTCACCCAGGGCTGCCACAAGATCTATAGACAGCAAATACATAGATTGTTAGTTGCCAGTAGATATGCAATATGAACCAGAGCTGAAGTACAGTAGATATAACTGTGAGTTTTGAGTTACCTCTGTTCCCGTCACCATGTCAAAATACCGGTGGAAGAATGAGAAGGTCTCCCTAGTCCTCCTCATGCTTCTACCGTCGTACCGGTGAGAGTAAGGTACAACAAGAGGCATCTCCACCTCCGGCTCTGGGGCGAGGGTCGAAAAATATGCAAATACCCATAGCTGTAAAAAGCAAAAAGGTGATAGTGAGTATGCAACAGATAAACACAGGAGGATGAAGAAAGCAGAGTGTATAGTGTAGTGTACAGAAAGTGCAAATGCAAAGCAGAGAATGGACTATGTATGTGCAGTGTACAGAAAGTGGAAAGCAGAAAGCACGGCAGGAAATGCAAAGCAGAAAAGTAAAGCATCCCTCCCAGGTTCTCCAGTAGCCACCCGCTCTGTTCCCGCTCCTGCATGATGTCGAGCTCATGTAGATGCACAAGGTAGCGAGGCCAGCGCCGCCCCAGTCATAATGCCAAACCCGAGACAAGCCCACCAAGGCACTCAAGAGATATAACCCGACAGTGTTCGCCTTGTCAGCAAACAAGGTGGTGCCAAAGAGGAACATCAAGAAGCCTCGGGCGTACTGCTCGATCTCCTCTAGGGTCTCTAGCTGTGTCCCTCTAAAATGATCTGCAAACCAGGTATACCAAACCATCCCTGATCGAAAGAGAAGTGGGTGTGCCCCCAGCAAGTAGATCTAGGCGAGGTCATCGTCATGTCTCCTACGGTAAAGAAATGGAAAGAGTTGGTGGTGTCCCACCACCTCTCTACCAGTGCACCAAGCAAGGGTCTGCTCGCTATGAGACTCGATAGCCCTATGATGAATAAGCCAAATCTGACCTCGTCGACGATCTAATGGACACCAATAGGGAGGTCCATATACCACACCCTCGCAGATGTGGCTCCGTATCCTCAGATAGAATAAGAGTCCCCCTATAATCAGAATGTGTTTGAGGAAGGCAGTGTAAGAAATACAATGTAAGAATGTGTTTGAGAAAGGCAGTGTAAGAAATACAGTGCAAGAATGTGTTTGAGAAAGCAGTGTAAGAAATACAGTGCAAGAATATGCCTAAGACAAATAGATGAAAGACAGCGTAAGCGTGATTTATGCAAGAAATGCAAGGTACATTGCGGAAAATGTAAGAAGACAGTGTATACCTTAGTGGCGCTGTAGGATAAATGAGACTCTAGCTCTCGCAGCAAGAGATCTACTGGCGCACCTTGCGCAAATCCTCTGAAATGACGAATGGTATCGGACGGTAGTACGTGCACCCCGGGGTGATATGTCTCCGGGTCAAAAGAACGAACCCTAGGTTGTAATGGTACATGCTCGGGATCTCCCTCCATCCCTGGAGAACGTCTGTCATGGGGAATGTCGTCTGCCATCTGGAAAGGAAATGAGAAAGTGGGCAAAAATGGGAAAAATGGGTAGAGAATGCCAAAAGTCAACAAAAGTCAACTCTCGGAGAGAGAAAATGGGAGAAAAAGTCAAAGCCCGAGAAAAGGCACAGAACTCAAGAGAAACTCGAGGGAAACAATCCTCAAGTGGCGAAAGTGAAGAAAAAAGCACCAAAAACAAATTCCAATTGGTTCAAAACGAAGGAAAAAGCACCATTTGTGGCCGACAATGTCCAAGTGTGGCCGACAGGTGGCCGACACTTCTCTAGGGTAGCCGACAAGCTTTCAATGTTCTCCCTCTGTGTTTTGTTGTTGTTTTGTGTCCTTAGTTCTTGAGAAAGTGCAAACAAAGTTCACTTTAAGCTCAAATTGTCTCTGCAGAAGCTCCGAACCGTATCTTCGGTGCACGATTCATCACTAATCAACATCAATGAGGTGTATCCTTTTTAAAACATCTTGCAACTCTTCCGAGAGGTAAATCGGAAGCTGCAACTAAGACGGTTTTATCAAACGTGCTTTTGTTCTTTCATAGAATGTGTGTCTCTTTGTCGTTGCATGGAACGTGCCTTTCACATGAGATCTTGCATAGAATGTGCACTCTTCGTGTTTGCATAGAATATGCTTCTGTTTCCCATTTGCATAGAGCATGCATTTGATGTTTTGCATAGAACATGCTGTTAATCTCGCATTGAACATGCATTTTCTACTATTAATCGTGCACAAAACATGCATCCTATATTGTTGCATAGAATATGCGTTTCTCCATTTTCGCATAGAACATGCATTCGCTAATCATGCATAGAACATGCATTTTGTAATATTCGCATTGAATATGCATTCCGATGTTGCATAGAACATGCTCTGGTTCATACTGCCTAGAATATGCTTCTGTTTTGTTTCTTCCATGTTATGCATAAAACATGCCTCTAACATTTTGCCATGATTATTCATCTTGCATAGAACATGCACTCTTACTACGTTATGCTTGTTAAGTTTCCTTCTTTCGCAGGCACGATATTGTATGTACAGTTCATTTAGAGGAATTCCAGGTGAGATCATCCATGTCCTTTGATTTACCCTGTTCTGGTTAAAAACATTTGGATGTGTTCCGATGTTGACCACCACTCCCTATTTTGGTTAAAAATATTTGGACGTGTTCCGATGTTGACCACCACCCCCTGTTTTGGTTAAAAACATTTGGGCGTGTTCTGATGTTGACCACCACTCCCTGTTTTGGTTAAAAGTATTTGGACGTGTTCTGATGTTTATACCACTCCCTGTTTTGGTTAAAAGCATTTGGACGAGTTCTGATGCTTACCATCACTCCCTGTTTTGGTTAAAAGCATTTGGACATGTTCCGATGTTTATCGCCACTTCTTGTTTGACACCTCGGGTGCGCCCGATGGTTGTGTTTTTCTTTGCCTTTTGCGTCACTGTAGACACCCCATTTTTGACCGACCTTAAGACTCAGACGTCATCAATTGAGCGCTTGGTGATGTTGCATATTGTGCTCGTTCTGAGGTTGCGGAGTCCGGCTACGAGCCTTGCCTCTGGACTTCCGGACTCTTTTGTGCTTTGTCTCGGTTTGCGAACCAGGCTCGGTTTTCTCTGTTTTCTCTTCCTGAAGGGAGGGAGAGGTCTCGTAGATCATCTCTCAATGGCCGTAGGCTACATTTCGTGGCCATAGGCCATTTTGCCCATTTCGGAGCCCGGTTCCCGTTTTCGGAGCCGTCAGGCCGTGTGCCTCGGTTCGGGACCGCCTAACCACCTCTGTTTGCCCCGGTTTTTGGCATGTATCTTATTTACTCCTTTTTAGGGACACTGTGGTCCGAGAGACCAACTTCGTGGTCGTGCACCACTCCGGTGCCTAACAGCCCACTTTCGGGGCCTCGAACTGCGTGTTTCGGCTCCCGAACCTTCATTCTACATTTTTGGGCTCCGACCCAAACTTGAGATAGTCATATTTTGAGGTCCTTTTCATGTTTGATTAAGGACCTCTTACTGTTTGACATCTCCATCTGTCACTTGCCTTTTTACCTCTTTTGGGCCTTTTTGCACGGTATTTTAGGCATACTTGTGGGCTGCGTTGGACTCGGGCGTAAACTACAAAGTGTCTTATTTTGAGCCCCTCTTCAACTTTGTTGAAGGACTCTCGGCCATTTGAAACCCGTACCTACCACTTTCCCTTTTGGCCATTTTTGGCGGGAAACTTGATATGTTTTCCCTCCCTTTTTTCCCTCCATTTTCCCCCTCATTTTGTCTATATAACAGCAGCCAGCTGTGATTTTTAGGGTTAGAAAATCTGATTTGGGAGCTCCTCCATACAATCTCTCTCTCTATATTTAAAACACCAAAATCATCCAAGTTTCTACACCCCCTTCATCACCACCTAGCACCACCACCACTACACCATTTCCAGCAGCAAGGAGGGTCTTCCAGTAGCTAAAAGGCACCATTTTCAGTCTTAGAAGCAGCCAAGGTCTTGGTCTACAAGGGTAAGCACTCATTTCCCCTTTTGAGCTCCATTCTTGTACCATTTTTCTATCCTCTTTGCTTGTGGTTTTGAGCTCCGACCCCTACTGAAAGGGGGACTCTTTTGAGCCATTCTTCATGTTTGTTTAAGGGCTCAACCCTGTTTGAGCCCTCCCTAGTGCACTTGCTTCAATACTCCTTGATATGCCACATTTTTGCATGGAATTTCTGACCTGCGTGTGATCTGTTTTTGAGCATAATGTAAACTGTAAGTAGGCTCATTTTGAGCCCTTCTTCAACATTGAAGAAGGGCTCAACCCTGTTTGGCCTCTCTATCATGCACTTGTTTCATAATCTCTCATATTTACCGTAAAATTGCATGATTTGTTTAGCCTCTGTGTGATCTGTTTCGGAGCATGTCATGAACTGTGAATGGGCTTATTTTGGGTCCCTCTACAACATTGTAGAAGGGATCAACTTTGTTGGGGGTCTCCATGTTATACTTGTCATTATATCCCTCCTTGACCCCCATTCTTACATGCTTTGTTAAGCCTATCTAGCTTCTGTTTTCGGCCATGATCAGGTCTGGAAAGAGTCATATTTTGGCCTTCTTGTCATATTTTGTTAAGGGTCCAAGGCTGTTTGATGAATGTTTGGCATATCATGTTATAACCCTTTGTTGGCTTCAATCTTGCATCACATTTTTGCCATATTTATATGCTGATTTGAGGGTTGTCATAAACTGTAAATGTGCATTTTTTTAGTCCCTCTTCAGTATTGTAGAAGGGAATTTTTCAGTTTGGGATTTTCATATACCACTTGTTTCAATACCCCTCTCTTGACCCCCATTTTTGCATGCCATTGTTGCCCTATCTATGCTTACTATTTGGCCATGTTTTGTACTGTAAAAATGCTATTTTTGGGGCTGCCTTGCTACTGTTTTGCATGTCATGTACCAATTTTGCATGTTTAGTATAGCCGTAGGCCATTTCGGGCGCTTAATATCGCATTTCGGGACCATTCCGTGCATTTGGTGTCATTTCACATCATTTCGGGGCTGTTTTCCCCCTCATTTAGCTGCTGAAATTTCATTTGCATGTTTGCATATCATTTCCTGTGTCATTTCATGCCTTAGGGCCATTGCGGTTTGCGTGCCCGTGTGCACGCACTTCGAGGCACTTCATTTTTTTATCCGATGGCCTCTTATGTGAGTGTGGCTGAGACCCGCTTATGTTAGTGTAAGTCCATGTTGCATTGTATATGCCATTTTAGTCTCATTGCATTGCGTATGCCATGTCTTCGGTTCGCGTGCATACGTGCACGCATTCCGAGCGTCCCATTTTCATCTCATGGCCGCTGATTTTGGCATGCTTGCGAGTTATCCATGTTAGTTTAAGTCCATCATTGCATTGCACGTTCATATGTCATGTTTCATGCCTTGCCATGCTTTGATAGAGTGGCATTCGTGCCTTAGGATCGGTCCTCGGTTTGCGTGCATACGTGCACGCGTTTCGGGAATCTCTTTTTCCTCTAATGGCCTCCTTGTATTGGTGTAAGCCCATCTTGCATTGTGTATGCCATGTTCAATGCGTTGTGCATGTTATGTTGTTAGCATCGTGTATGCCACGTAGTTGCATCGCATGTTTGCGTACTTAGCCGCCATGCCTAGGTTGCATTTCATTGAACATGCATCCCTTGCCTCTTGACTAATCATGATAGGGGTTGGGGCCTTTGATTTGTTTTGTGCATTGCATTCCATTTGATATCAAAGTTGCTAACTTGGCTTTTGGGCCATCATGCATTGAAATGTGTGATTGATGGCCCGGGGGTCGAGGGCCATACTCCCTTGAGTCCATTACATGATAGGGAGTGTGTCCATGCATACATTTGCCTAGAAATTCTATACCTTGCACTGCTGGTCTGCTGTTGCTGTCAAAACTGTCTTCTGCAGGAATTTTGTGCCGACCGGCAGTATAGAGTGCCGACCGGCAATGTATTTAGTGCCGATAGCTTCATTTCCAGCCGGTGGACTTTATACACGGCCGGTGGACATTCCATCCAGCCGATGATGATCTTAGGATGCAGGGAGCCTATTCTGGACTTTTACAGTTTCCAGAGAAGCAGAACAGTGAAACAGAGGCAACAGTGCTATGGTGCGGATTTCTGGGCAAGTCGGACTGAAGCATGCATCATTCGGCATCTGAGGCGGAGGCTTTGGCCATCTCTTCTTTGCATTAATTTAATTAATTAGAGGTCTGTAATAATTTTTATTAGTTATTTTTATTTGGACTGTATTATTATTTTGGTCCCTCCGTGTGAGGGAATTTGTAATAAGTGTGTGTGAGTGGTGTGTATGTCTTCCAACCCCCACTTCTTTCTTCCCTTTTATTTACCTGCTTATGATGGTAGATTAGGGCATATTTAATTTAGCATACCTTATGCATAGCATGCGTGCATCCATGCATTTGTTGACATGCATGGGGCTCGTACATCATACAAACTGCATCGTATTTTCAATTCCAAATTGAATACGTGTTATTTGTAGCATTCCATATGCCATGTTTAGGATAGCCGAGCCTGCCTAGATTACATCTTTGCATGTGTTGCATTAGACATTTCAGTATGCTTAGGTCCATGCATGGATTTCTAATAAGCTTCTGTTTTGGCTTGGAGTACTAGGTGAGTTTTTATGCTTTAGCATATCGCATGTGTGTGAGTGTTGCCATAATAGCATGATTACCATGAGGCTATGCTTATGTGATATAACTGCTTGAATGCCTGTGGATGGAGGTTGAATTACTTAAATTGGGATAATGCATTAAAACTGTGAGTTTTAAGCCCACTAGATAGTGGCAAAACCATCTTTTTCTAAAGCCCACTTGAGGGTGGCAAAACCTGCATTTTAGCCTACTTGCGAGTAGCAAATCATTTTCAAAACAACTTACAATGTTTTGTTCCAATTTAGGCGATTTGGTCTATACTTGTTTGCTGTGCGCATAACATAGTAATTCTAGGCTAATAACCGGAATAAGAAACATAACGTTTTCAAAATTGGGTATCACGGTTAGTAGAGGCCGGTCTTTGACCGGGCGAAAGGGGTGCTCATAAGTGACCTTCCCCATCGTACCCAAGTTCCCGAGCCGAGGCAACTTTGGTGATGACGGACACGTGGCCTTCGGCACCGAGTCAGGGTTTCCTAAATTTCCCATAAAAAAAAATTTAGGTGGCGACTCTGTATCTGGCAAAGCAGTCCATGTTTGGCACTTCTTTTCAAAAATCTGTTTTCTCAAAACGATTTGCCGGATTTGGACTCTTTGGTTCAGATTAAGAACCGTGACATTTGAGTCCTTGAACTGTAGTGACCCAAATGAACGGAACGGGACTTAACCCTCCCGGGGCGTTCGGGGACGTCTACAGTTTCTGGCGACTCTGCTGGGGAGTTTAGAGAGCTTGACTCGAACTCGTGATATCCTGTTTTGATTTCATTATGTGTTCTTTGCATTGCATGTGCATTGGTGCGCCTAGGACACCGTGTTGGCCATCTGCTATTCCTGAGCGGTTTGCCGGAGGCTTGTCTTGTCAAGGCATGACCATAAGGCTGACCGGTTGCGGGCTCTGCCAGTATGGGAACACAAACCCCGGTTTTACCGGGGCACCCTTTTTGACCATTCGACCTAGTGCATATCGAAATCCATAGTGACCATTCCAAACTAGGACAGGTTGCTTACCCGATGTTAGGTTGTTTGAAACCGCTGCGTGTGTAGTGAAACCCTAGCTCCTGACAAAATAGGACAGGGAAACCCTACCCCAACATAGGGGTGTATTGGCTCTCATTTACTTGCTATGTGCTTTTAGAGTGTATCTCTACAGGGAATGCATATACCAGTTTGCGAGTCTGGGTATCCGGCCTGCGGGCACCAGTATCAGTATTTTTGAGAATCAGTTATACCTGCGGGTATCAGATTCAGATTTGAGGCAGTGATTTCGGGGAACAGTGATCAGTAATAGAATACAGTCATTCAGCTTTGCTCGTATCCGTTCCAGTGAAGTTGAGCTGAGATGCTGTCTGTTTTCTCTTTTGCTAGGTAGCCCTGGAATCATAGCTTCAGAAGGCTCCACTATCCCCCGGGTACATTGGATTTGTGCTGATAGACTTTGTCAGGTCAGAGACTCAGTTCAAGGGTAATCAGGGCTAGAGAGGGCCAGTCAGACATAGACCACCGGTACAACAGCTACCAGATCAGTGATCTTTGAGGAGTCAGGTTGAGATTTCCGAACCTACTGCAGAAACAGATATACCGGTTGCTCAGTTAGACCAGGGCAATATGTCGAATTTGGAAGAGATGGTGCGCCAACTCCAGGATAGTATGAAAGCTATGCAGCAAGACGCTGTCCGTCAAGCGGAATTCGCCAAGCAACAGGCTGTGGTCATGGCAACAGGCAGAGCTAATAACCAAGCTACAGCAGCAGCCGGGGCGTCTGCTTCGCATCAGGCTCCTCTCCACCAAGGGTTCCGATACCCGAGGGGACGCCAAATGTCCAAAATGTCCAAGAGGATACAGACCTTCCAACGGGGCCAGCTCCGCCCCAATTCTACCGCAACTATCCAAGGCGCCCACGCCTATCAATGTACCGGACTCTCCTTTGAGTTCGAAGCGGACCCCACAGCGCTGAGGCTGAGTAAGTTGGAAAAAATGTTTAAGAAATCCCAAGGAGTCAGGTCTATTCCGACATCGAGGATGGGTATACGGACGCAGTTGTGACGCTGCCAGATCGGTTCAAGATGCCTCAAATTGACCGATTTGATGGGTCCGGGGACCCCATGGTGCACCTGAGATTGTTTTCAGATATCTTAAGGCCGATGGGCCTCACCAGACTACAGAAGCTGTCTCTGTTCGGCCGGACCCTGTCGGGTGTAGCGGCTATCTGGTATGCCAAGTTGGAGGATGATGTCAAAAGAAATTGGGATGAGATGGCCGAGGCTTCGCTTTACAATATTCGTATAACAACAAATCGAGATTACAACCCGTGATCTCGAGACGACGAGACAAGAGGTTAAGGAAGCTTCTCTGAATTTGTGACCGATGGAGAGCAAAGGCCTCAATGATGACCATTAGGCCAACGGATAAGGATCAAATACGGATGGTTGTGCGCAACCTCCAACCCAAGCTTATGCAAAAGATGATTGTGCTCCCCTTCCCCACCTTTTCAGACTTACATGAGATGGGAGTACAGATCGAAGATGCTATGAAACAAGGCCTTATTGATCAGGAGAAGGAGCAGCCCAGGAGGGCGTTTACCCGCAGTTCGAATGCGACCACCAGCGGTGACGCAGCTGCAAGATCTTCCGACGTGGGCATGGTCGCCACCACCACACTAAAAGCAGCCACCCCCTTTGTTGGTACATCCACTTCAAACCCCCGAACTTCAGACTATCTACCCCGAGGCAAGAGGGTCTTCACCCCACTCTATATGTCTTTGTCTAAGGCCCTGGGGGTCCTACTCAGGAAAGGACATTTGAAACCGTTAGAGCAACGGCCTCTACCCGATCCTCTCCCTCCAAAGCATGACCGGCTAAGTACTGTGCTTTCCATCAGCAAATCGGTCATGACACCGACAGTTGCGTCCGTCTCCGCCATGAGATACAAAATTTGATTGACAACAAGGTCATTGTTGCACCAACTCAGTAAAGTCTATCGTCACTGGATCAGTGAACTTGGGGGATAGTACGAGTATGTGATCGGGGGATGAACCACTGCGGGCGGCACTCAGTTTACTTCAGATGTGGGAATGGCACACACTGTTTTGAGCATTTGCGAATGCTAGTTTTGTAGTTTCTGACTTGGGTGTGAGTCAGTTTGTAGTTTTGTTTTGAGTCTGTCTCTTTGTCTTGAGTCAGTCTTTTTGATTAAGGGTCTGTCTTGTTGTATCGAGTCAGTCCATTGTACAAGGTCGGGTGATTCGGGGGGGGGGCACCTCGGGCGTCACCATTTTGTTTTGTGTTTGTCTTTTCATTTTGTTTTGAGCTTGTTTCTGCAGGGAGCCAGTTGTACCAATAGTTATGAACGAAACAGCAGTGGTTTTTCACGCTCTCGCGTTTGCTTCTGCTGGTGCCAGTTATGCCGGAAGTTTCAAATGAGATGACAGTATTTGACTAAGAACTTTGTCTTTCTGTGCCTTGAAGTCATTGTAATGACCTGAGTTTTTCAAAACTTTTTCAACACTGCGGTGAAAAAGAGGGAGGAATTCCTCGGGATTTGCAAAACTTTGATCAAACTGAGAAAAGAGAGGCGTGCTAAGCCCTTAATGAATGAAATCATGCTTGTTAGTGTGAGTACTGAGAAGGACCCTAGCTTGATCCAGATTGGTCCACACTGTCTTCAGCACGAGCGATTTGTCGCTTTCTTAAAAACTTTCAAAAAATGTTTTGCGCGGTCCTGCAAAGACATGTGTGGAATCGCTCTTGAGATTGTGCAGCTTAGGATCGCTCTCAGCCTCGAGACTTGAGTCCTTGCCTTCAAACCTTGAACTTGCATTCAGAATGTTCAACGGTCAACCACAATGTGAGGCCTGTGTGGCCAGATTCAAAGCAGCCCATGAATTAGAGGCAAGAAAGTCGGATCAAGAAGATCAGAACATCAGAAGAAGCTTGCAAAGCTAGAACAGAAGTACCTTTGAACTAGGGGCAAAAAATATCCGATGTGCTCGAAGAGCCAAAGGTGGATCCTTCTGCAAATCAATACAACAGCCACTCTCCTGGATACAGAGGGCTTCAATCTCAAAACCATTTGGCATGGACTTGCTACACTTTTACCCTTTGAGAGGCTCGCTGGGCCGAAAACCCGGAAGGGCGACCCAGGCAAAAGTTAGAGCAAGCAAAAAATACATACAAAAGGAAAGAAAAAAAGAAAAAAAAAAAAAAAAAAAGAAGAACAAAGGAAGAAGAAAAAGAAAAGAAAAGAAAAAGAAGCTCGCAAGGTCGAAAACCCGCATCGGGCGCCTTGGCAAAAGTTAGAGCCTAAAAAAAAAAAAAAAGAGAAAAAATGAAAAAGAAAGAAAAGAAAGAAGAACAAAGCTCGCAAGGTCGAAAACCTGCAACAGGCGCCTTGGCAAAAGTTAGAGCATAAAAAGGAGAGGTTAAATACCCGAGTGTACCTTAACCCCGAACTACGTAAGGCTTGATTCCCATCTTTGGGATACGTAGGCAACTTCATTCTGAAGTCCAGCCCTAAAACACTTCAAATTCAGTTGTGTCCATGAAATGGTTTTGATCATCTTTGCCTTCTCTGTATCCGAGAGTTCGGTTGTGTTCATCGCTCCGAGGACTGACTACAATACGCTGCGGTGCCATTAGACAAGGGGCAACTTTCCGTTGCCATTCAATGCACTGCGGTGTCATTTCAAACAAGGGGCAACTTTCCGTTGCCATGCAGTGTCCTTCAGACAAGGGGCAATTTTCCATTGCTATGGGTCCGAGGTTGTGCATCTCAAGAGTTGGTTCCGTGCTTGTTGAGCATTGGCCGTTTGCAAAATAGTTTTTGAGAATTTTTACTGAGGTTGACTATTCTCTCAAAAATCATTCTTTTTCCAAAACTGGACCATTTTTTGGACCCAAAAAAGGAAAATTTTCAGTGCTTACAACCTGACTTGCATGATTTCAAATCAAAAATCGAATAAGCATGTTAATCTAACTTTCATGTTGGTCAAAATTGTTTTAAAACAAAAAATGGTCGAAATGATGAACTAGGGGCACAGTTGAGTCAGGCTTCCTGTCTTTCCCCATTTTCAACATACTTGCCAAGAAAGGCACTCTACTGCCAGAAGAGGGCACAACTGAAGTTAACAAAGGGCTGAAAGCTCCCTCATCCTCCAAGCAACGAGGTATCAAGCCATGTGCGAAGCATAACTGGAATGGGGCAGATGTTCCACTTCCTCATCTGGACAGATCTAACCACGTCCAACTCCCCAGCAAGCATCATCAACCGATGTTCAGTGCAGATTTGCTACACACGTTGTGGCACAACCCCTATGGGGGAAACTCACTGTTGTGAGCAGAAGAAGAGAATCTAGCAGAATGCTAGGGGCAGAGCCACAACTTTTGTCTATCCACAACCTCTGGGGAGGGATTGAAAAATGAGAGATTGAAGAATAGAGAGATGTGCGATGAGAGAAAAAGTGAGAAAAGGGCTTTTTCAGAAAACAAGAGATTGAATGCCGAGTGATGTGAGAATCACAAATGAGAAAGGGTGGAAATAATACCCGGTGAAACAGGCTCCCTGTGCGCATTTGAGTCTTTCGTTGTGTTTTGTTTGTCTCGATTCTTGTTTTGAGTCGTTTCAAGTGTCAATAGATGTGTTAGGTTGTTTACCTTTATTTTCCGTTGTTGGGTCGTCTTTGCTGTGTTCAGTTGTAGGCTCAATACCCGGTCGAGAACTCATTTCCTCAATTTCAAAAATGATTTGTTGTGTGCTCAGAGTGCTGTGCCATTCTCCACATTTGTGCAAAAAAGGAATTTGTTCTTTCGAAAACTGCAGGGTCCACCCCCGATAAGTGTGAACAGTAGAACCAGGACCTATCTGAAGCTATATGGTTCGGACTGCAAAGCAAAAGCAAAGAGGGAAATGTCGGGCATCTGAGTTTGTTTAACTTCGGTAAGTCTCTGAGATCGTATTCCGGATGTACCTCTTCAGACCTTGTCAGTGTTCCGAAGAATGAGCGTGCCTCTATCCCAAGTGTAAGCCTGCTTCAAGTCAGAATGGCAATTAAAGCAGCAGCAGATGTTATCTCTCTCTATATGAACAGGGTGTGCCCGTTTTGAGCTGAATGTGTTGCAAACCCCTCCGAAAGGTAAATCGGAGGTCGCGTTTTTATCTGGTCTCGTTAAGGCTTGTATTCCCTTATTCGGCATTTTGTTTCAAATATGCGTTGTTTTGCACCCACTTCACTTGCATTGTGATGCACGTTCCAATCGCATTGTTATGCACACTCTTCTTCCAAAACACCGGGATATGTCCCTAAGTTTCTTTCCCTTTTCCGAACACCGGGATACGTCCCTACGTTTCTTCTCTCTTTGCGAAACACCGGGATACGTCCCTACGTTTCTCTCTTCTTTCTCAAACACCGGGATACGTCCCTAAGTTTCTCTCTCTTTTCGAAACACCGAGATACGTCCCTACGTTTCTCTCTTCTTTCTGAAACACCGGGATACGTCCCTAAGTTTCTCTCTCTTTTCGAAACACCGGGATACGTCCCTACGTTTCTCTCTTCTTTCTCAAACACCGGGATACGTCCTAAGTTTCTCTCTCTTTTCGAAACACCGGGATACGTCCCTACGTTTCTCTCTTCTTTCTGAAACACCGGGATACGTCCCTAAGTTTCTCTCTCTTTTTGAACACCGGGATACGTCCCTACGTTTCTCTCTTCTTTCTGAAACACCGGGATACGTCCCTAAGTTTCTCTCTCTTTTCGAAACACCGGGATACGTCCCTACGTTTCTCTCTTCTTTCTGAAACACCGGGATACGTCCCTAAGTTTCTCTCTCTTTTCGAAACACCGGGATACGTCCCTATGTTTCTCTTGCCTTTCCGAAACACCGGGATACGTCCCTATGTTTCACATTCCCTGCGGAACACCGGGATACGTCCCTATGTTTCTCCTTCTTTTCTAAATCCCGGGATACGTCCCTAATCTTTGGGATACGTCCCTAACGTCTGGGATACGTCCCTAATCTTTGGGATACGTCCCTAACCTCTGGGATACGTCCCTAATCCTTGGGATACGTCCCTAATCTTTGGGATACGTCCCTAACCTCTGGGATACGTCCCTAATCTTTGGGATACGTCCCTAACCTCTGGGATACGTCCCTAATCCTTGGGATACATCCCTAATCTCTGGGATACGTCCCTAACCTTTGGGATACGTCCCTAATCCTTGGGATACGTCCCTAACCTCTGGGATACGTCCCTAACCTTTGGGATACGTCCCTAATCCTTTGGGATACGTCCCTAAATCTTGGGATACGTCCCTAAACACAGGGATACGTCCCCATATTTCTCCATCTTTGGTTAAGAGCATCCGGAATACGTTCTAATGCTTATACATTTCTGAAACACCGGGATACGTCCCTATGTTTCTTTGCATGATCATAAGTTCGGCTTCTTGCATTGTCAGTTGCATTTTGCCCCTGCCCTCGGGCGCATATCTTTATTTGTAGCTTGTATGCTTTGTCTAAGTCTTCGGCCTTGTCAAAAATGGGACGTCTCTGGGCTTTGACATTCACTCCCGTCATTCTTATGACTTTCGAGTTCTGTCAAAGAGGGGCAACTGTAGACACCCCATTTTTGACCGACCTTAAGACTCATACGTCATCAATT
The DNA here is from genome assembly GCA_030407325.1 of Camellia japonica. Classification (NCBI taxonomy): domain Eukaryota; kingdom Viridiplantae; phylum Streptophyta; class Magnoliopsida; order Ericales; family Theaceae; genus Camellia; species Camellia japonica. The sequence continues at coordinate 19,562,489 of JAPPVO010000002.1, forward strand.
GAGCGCTTGGTGATGTTGCATATTGTGCTCGTTCTGAGGTTGCGGAGTCCCGGCTACGAGCCTTGCCTCTGGACTTCCGGACTCTTTTGTGCTTTGTCTCGGTTTGCGAACCAGGCTCGGTTTTCTCTGTTTTCTCTTCCTGAAGGGAGGGAGAGGTCTCGTAGATCATCTCTCAATGGCCGTAGGCTACATTTCGTGGCCATAGGCCATTTTGCCCATTTCGGAGCCCGGTTCCCGGTTTTCGGAGCCGTCAGGCCGTGTGCCTCGGTTCGGGACCGCCTAACCACCTCTGTTTGCCCCGGTTTTTGGCATGTATCTTATTTACTCCCTTTTTAGGGACACTGTGGTCCGAGAGACCAACTTCGTGGTCGTGCACCACTCCCGGTGCCTAACAGCCCACTTTCGGGGCCTCGAACTGCGTGTTTCGGCTCCCGAACCTTCATTCTACATTTTTGGGCTCCGACCCAAACTTGAGATAGTCATATTTTGAGGTCCTTTTCATGTTTGATTAAGGACCTCTTACTGTTTGACATCTCCATCTGTCACTTGCCTTTTTACCTCTTTTTGGGCCTTTTTGCACGGTATTTTAGGCGTACTTGTGGGCTGCGTTGGACTTGGGCGTAAACTACAAAGTGTCTTATTTTGAGCCTCTCTTCAACTTTGTTGAAGGACTCTCGGCCATTTGAAACCCGTAGCTACCACTTTCCCTTTTGGCCATTTTTGGCGGGAAACTTGATATGTTTTCCCTCCCTTTTTTCCCTCCATTTTCCCCCTCATTTTTTCTATATAACAGCAGCCCCAGCTGTGATTTTTAGGGTTAGAAAATCTGATTTGGGAGCTCCTCCATACAATCTCTCTCTCTATATTTAAAACACCAAAATCATCCAAGTTTCTACACCCCCCCTTCATCACCACCTAGCACCACCACCACTACACCATTTCCAGCAGCAAGGAGGGTCTTCCAGTAGCTAAAAGGCACCATTTTCAGTCTTAGAAGCAGCCAAGGTCTTGGTCTACAAGGGTAAGCACTCATTTCCCCTTTTGAGCTCCATTCTTGTACCATTTTTCTATCCTCTTTGCTTGTGGTTTTGAGCTCCGACCCCACTGAAAGGGGGACTCTTTTGAGCCATTCTTCATGTTTGTTTAAGGGCTCAACCCTGTTTGAGCCCTCCCTAGTGTGCTTGCTTCAATACTCCTTGATATGCCACATTTTTGCATGGAATTTCTGACCTGCGTGTGATCTGTTTTTGAGCATAATGTAAACTGTAAGTAGGCTCATTTTGAGCCCTTCTTCAACATTGAAGAAGGGCTCAACCCTGTTTGGCCTCTCTATCATGCACTTGTTTCATAATCTCTCATATTTACCGTAAAATTGCATGATTTGTTTAGCCTCTGTGTGATCTGTTTCGGAGCATGTCATGAACTGTGAATGGGCTTATTTTGGTCCCTCTACAACATTGTAGAAGGGATCAACTTTGTTGGGGGTCTCCATGTTATACTTGTCATTATATCCCTCCTTGACCCCCATTCTTACATGCTTTGTTAAGCCTATCTAGCTTCTGTTTTCGGCCATGATCAGGTCTGGAAAGAGTCATATTTTGGCCTTCTTGTCATATTTTGTTAAGGATCCAAGGCTTTTTGATGAATGTTTGGCATATCTCATGTTATAACCCTTTGTTGGCTTCAATCTTGCATCACATTTTTGCCATATTTATATGCCGATTTGAGGGTTGTCATAAACTGTAAATGTGCATTTTTTAGTCCCTCTTCAGTATTGTAGAAGGGAATTTTTCAGTTTGGGATTTTCATATACCACTTGTTTCAATACCCCTCTCTTGACCCCCATTTTTGCATGCCATTGTTGCCCTATCTATGCTTACTATTTGGCCATGTTTTGTACTGTAAAAATGCTATTTTTGGGGCTGCCTTGCTACTGTTTTGCATGTCATGTACCAATTTTGCATGTTTAGTATAGCCGTAGGCCATTTCGGGCGCTTAATATCTCATTTCGGGACCATTCCGTGCATTTGGTGTCATTTCACATCATTTCGGGGCTGTTTTCCCCCTCATTTAGCTGCTGAAATTTCATTTGCATGTTTGCATATCATTTCCTGTGTCATTTCATGCCTTAGGGCCATTGCCTCGGTTTGCGTGCCCGTGTGCACGCACTTCGAGGCACTTCATTTTTTTATCCGATGGCCTCTTATGTGAGTGTGGCTGAGACCCGCTTATGTTAGTGTAAGTCCATGTTGCATTGTATATGCCATTTTAGTCTCATTGCATTGCGTATGCCATGTCTTCGGTTCGCGTGCATACGTGCACGCATTCCGAGCGTCCCATTTTCATCTCATGGCCGCTAATTTTGGCATGCTTGCGAGTTATCCATGTTAGTTTAAGTCCATCATTGCATTGCACGTTCATATGTCATGTTTCATGCCTTGCCATGCTTTGATAGAGTGGCATTCGTGCCTTAGGATCGGTCCTCGGTTTGCGTGCATACGTGCACGCGTTTCGGGAATCTCTTTTTCCTCTAATGGCCTCCTTGTATTGGTGTAAGCCCATCTTGCATTGTGTATGCCATGTTCAATGCGTTGTGCATGTTATGTTGTTAGCATCGTGTATGCCACGTAGTTGCATCGCATGTTTGCGTACTTAGCCGCCATGCCTAGGTTGCATTTCATTGAACATGCATCCCTTGCCTCTTGACTAATCATGATAGGGGTTGGGGCCCTTTGATTTGTTTTGTGCATTGCATTCCATTTGATATCAAAGTTGCTAACTTGGCTTTTGGGCCATCATGCATTGAAATGTGTGATTGATGGCCCGGGGGTCGAGGGCCATACTCCCTTGAGTCCATTACATGATAGGGAGTGTGTCCATGCATACATTTGCCTAGAAATTCTATACCTTGCACTGCTGGTCTGCTGTTGCTGTCCAAACTGTCTTCTGCAGGAATTTTGTGCCGACCGGCAGTATAGAGTGCCGACCGGCAATGTATTTATTGCCGATAGCTTCATTTCTAGCCGGTGGACTTTATACACGGCCGGTGGACATTCATCCAGCCGGTGATGATCCTTAGGATTCAGGGAGCCTGTCCCAGGACTTTTTGCAATTTCCAGAGAAGCAGGACAGTGAAACAGAGGCAACAGTGGCATGGTGCGGATTTCTAGGCAATCGGACTGAAGCATACATCATTCGCGCATCCTGAGGCGGAGGCTGTGGCCATCTCTTCTTTGCATTTAATTTAATTAGATTAGAGGTCTTGTAATAATTTATTCGTTTATTTTTCTTGGACTGTATTATTATTTTGGTCCCTCCGAGCGAGGGCGAATCTAATAAGTGTGTGTGAGTGGTGTGCATGTCTTCCAACCCCCACTTCTTTCTTCCTTTTATTTACCTGCTTATGATGGTAGATTAGGGCATATTTAATTTAGCATACCTTATGATAGCATGCGTGCATCCATACATTTGTCTAACATGCACTGGGCTCGGTACATCATACAAACTGCATTGTATTTCAATTCCAAATTGAATACGTGTTATTTGTAGCATCCCACATGCCATGTTTAGGATAGCCGAGCCTGCCTAGATTACATCTTTGCATGTGTTGCATTAGACATTTCAGTATGCTTAGGTCCATGCATGGATTTCTAATAAGCTTCTGTTTTGGCTTGGAGTACTAGGTGAGTTTTTATGCTTTAGCATCCTTGCAGTGTGTGAGTATTGCCATAACAGCATGATTACCATGAGGCTAGCTGCTTATGTGATATAACTGCTTGAATGCCTGTGGGTGAAGGTCAAATTACTTAAATTGGGATAATGCATTAAAACTGTGAGTTTTAAGCCCACTAGATAGTGGCAAAACCATCTTTTTCTAAAGCCCACTTGAGGGTGGCAAAACCTGCATTTTAGCCTACTTGCGAGTAGCAAATCATTTTCAAAACAAACTTACAATGTTTTGTTCCAATTTAGGCGATTTGGTCTATACTTGTTTGCTGTGCGCATAACATAGTAATTCTAGGCTAATAACCGGAATAAGAACACATAACGTTTTCAAAATTGGTATCATGGTTAGTAGAGGCCGGTCTTTGACCGGGCGAGCAGGGGTGCTCACGAAGTGACCTTCCCCAATCGTACCCAAGTTCCCGAGCCGAGGCAACTTTGGTGATGACGGACACATGGCCTTCGGCACCGAGTCAGGGTTTCCTAAATTTCCCATAAAAAAACATTTAGGTAGCGACTCTGTATCTGGCAAAGCAGTCCATGTTTGGCACTTCTTTTTCAAAAATCTGTTTTCTCAAAACGATTTGCCGGATTTGGACTCTTTGGTTCAAGATTAAGAACCGTGACATTTGAGTCCTTGAACTGTAGTGACCCCAAAATGAACGGAACGGGACTTAACCCTCCCGGGGCGTTCGGGGACGTCTACAGTCACGCGTAGTTAAGCTTGCATAATTTTCTTACATCCTTTCTACATGAAATGTGGTTTAGTTTGTGATTCCCACACGTGGCGTGTTTACTTACTTACTTCTTTTTGTGTTTGAGGTTGCTGTACCTTGTTTTGGTTTGTATAAATGTAGCATTTCTTTGCATAGCATTTGCATCTAGATGTTTCATTACAGAACCTCATTGCATGATCATAAGTTATGTTTTGCATCGTGCATATCATTTGCATTTTGCCCTAGAACTACGCTGGTTTGATTCCTTGCAAAGGGATACGTAGGCAGCCTACGGGCACAACCGTTCTTTGTTTTGCTTGTTTGTTTGTCCAAGTCTTTCACCTTGTCAAAAATAGGTCGTCTCCGCGCTTTGACATTCACTCACGTCATTTCATGACTTTCGAGTTTTGTCAAAGAGGGGCAACTGCAGACACCCCATTTTTGACCATCCTCAAGACTTGGACATCATCATTTGTGCACTCGATGATTGTGCTTGTTTGTGTTCGTTTTGAGCACCTGAAGTCCTCGGCAGAACGCCTTGTCTTTGAGCCTCTAAACCTTGTTTGTTTTGTGCTTGTTTTTGGACCTAGAGCTTGTTGCCTCTAGCCTGGAAGAGAGGGTGATCTATTGGCCATGCCCCTGATCTATCGGCCATGGTTTGTGCCTGTCAGTGGCCGATGGCCACCAATGGTGCCGGTCGGCTACTAGTGGTGGCCAACAACCATTGGTCTCCTTTTTTAGATATTTGTTTGCCAGCTGTGCCGGCTGTTGTTCACTGAGCTGCATCTTCATACACGTGTATAACAGGATGTATACAAGCTCAAACCTTGTTTTTCTATATATAGGGGGTGTCCTCCCCCATTTTGGAGGGTTAGACATTTTAGACCAAAAATTCTCTCTCTCTAGCTTCCTGAACTGACGAATGCTATCGGGTGGTAGCACGTATATCGCGGGATGGTACGTTGCCGGGTCAAAAGGTCGAATGCTGAGTGGCAGTGGCTCAAACTCCAGATCCACCTCCATCTGTGGAGAAGCTTCGTCGTGTGGGATGTCGTCCGCCATCTCGAGGGAAGATGAGAAAGTGGTCAAAAATGTGGAAAATGGGCGGAGGATGCCAAAAGTCAACTCTCGGAAGGAGAAAATGGAAGAAAATGATGGAATCCGGGAAAGGGCACCAAATCCAAGAGAAACTTAGGGAAAATAAACCCCGACTGGTGAAAATCAAGAAGGAAACCCCGAAATCAACTTTCGATCAGTTTAAAACGGGGTAAACTACGAGGGTTTAGCGAAGGAAGTGTTTATGGGGTGTTGGAAAACGCATGTATTGCTCGAATCTAAGGAGGGTGAAGGTCTAGAGGGAGGAGGATGATTTTCGGGCTTAGGGTTGTGTGGAAATGAGGTGTGAGGGTGTAAATACAAAGGCCCAAGTTGAATTCCCCATTTTACCCCGAATCTGCCATCGATGGCTAACAACCACCATTGGTGGCCGATAGCTTCCTCTTGTGGCTGATGGTGCCTAGGAGTGGCTGATGGGTGACCGGCACCCTCCTTGGTGGTCTTCCAGTCCCCAATGTTCCTATTTTGGTGTCTTCTCACTGATTTGGTCCCTATTTCCTAAGAAGTGCAAGGAAAAGTTACTGTTAAGCTTGGGTTCTCTTCGCGGAAACTTGAACTGTGTTCTTGGTGATCCTTGTTTTCTTCTTATTGGACAAAGCGTATCCTTTTCGTATCCTTTCGTATATCGCAAGATCGGAGAGTTGCTTTTTGAACATGTTGCATTAGAGCATTTTCGTCGTATATGTAAGGCGTGCGTCACGCATTTTTTATTTTAGTACATTGAACATGCATTTTGTACTATTGCATGCATTTCGGTGTTGCATAGAACATTTTGCACAGGATTTGTTTTTGTTTTTGTTTTGTTTCTTGCATGTTGTGCATAAAACATGTCTCTAACGGTGTGTCATGGCGATTTGACTTGCTTAGAGCATGCATTTGTTACTCTTGCATGGAACATGCATTCACTAATCTTGCATAGAATGTGCATTGTTGTTATTTCGCATAGAACATGCCTTTGCCACATTTGCATAGAATATGCACTTCTCACATTCGCATAGAATATGCATCTGGTATATAGAACATGCATTTGGTATATAGAACATGCTTCCAAATGCATTTGCATAGAACATGCCTTAACATCATTGCAAATGTGCATAGAACATGCACCCTTAATATGTTATGCTTGTCAAGTTTCTTTCTTATGCAGGCTCGATATTGTATGTATGGTTCATTCAAAGCTGGTGCAACCAGACGATATTGTATGTACGGTTCATTCAGAGGAACTTCGAGTAAGATCATTCATATCCCTTGAACCTCTTGGTGGTTAGAAACACTCGAGTACGCCCGGTGTTTACACCACACCTCTCGGTGGTTAGAAACACTCGGGTACGCCCGGTGTTTACACCACACCTTGCTTTGGTTAGAAACATTAGGGCGTGTTCCCGATGTTTATACCACCCCCTTGGTTAGAAACATTTGGAACGTGTTCCGATGCTTATACCACCTTGCTTTGGTTAGGGACATTGGAGGTTCCCGATGTTTATACGACCTTGCTTTGGTTAGAAACATTGGGGCGTGTTCCCGATGTTTATACCACCTTCCCCCCGGTTAGAAGCGTTTGGAATGTGTTCCGATGCTTATACTACCCTATTTTGGTTAGAAACATTAGGACGTGCTCCGATGTTTATACCACCCTCTGGTGCTTGCATCACTCCCTTTTCCCTCTCGCGTGACGCATTAGGACGCTTTGGTTAAAAGCATTCAGACGATTTCCGATGCTTATACCACTCTTTGTTTTGGTTGCAAATATTTTGGACGTGTTTCAATATTTATCATTGTTCTCTTTAGTTCGGAGCATTAGGGTGTGTCCCTGAGTTCACACCATCTTTCTCCTCGCGTGTGCCATGCATTAGGATTTTGTTTCATGCCTCGAGTGTGCCCAAGGGTTGTGTTGTTCTTTGCATTTCATGCGTGATGCGTAGTTAAGATTGCATAATTTTCTTACATCCTTTCTGCATGAAATGTGGTTTGGTTTATGTTTACTTGCTTATGTATGAGTTTGCTGTAGCATTTCTTTGCATAGCACTTGCATCCCGATGTTTTATTATAGCCACATTGCATGATCATAAGTTATATTTTGCATCGTGCATATCATTTGCATCTTGCCCCAGAACTACGCTGGTTTGATTCCTTGCAAAGGGATATGTAGGCAGCCTGTGGGCGCAACCGTTTGTTGTTTTGCTTGCTTGTTTGTTCAAGTCTTCGGCCTTGTCAAAAATAGGTCGTCTCTAGGCTTTGACATTCACTCCCGTCATTTCATGACTTCCGAGTTCTGTCAAAGAGGGGCAACTGTAGACACCCCATTTTTTACCATCCTCAAGACTTGGACGTCATCGTTTGAACACTCGATGGTTTTGTATGCTTGTGTTCGTTTTGAGTGCCTAAAGTTTTCGGCCGAGCGCCTTGCCTTTGAGCCTCTCAACTTGTCTGTTTTGTGCTTGGTTGTGGACCAAGAGCTTGTTGCTTCAAGTCTAGAGGAGAGGGTGGCCTGTCGGCCATCCCGACAGTTCATTGGCCATGGCTTGTGCCTGCAGGCCATCAGTGGTGGCCGGTCGGCCACTGGTGATGGCCGACGGCCATTTTTCTCCTTTTTCAGATATTTGTTTGCCAGCTGTGCTAGCTGTTGTTCACTGAAGTGCATCTCTATACATGTGTATGGTAGGATGAATACAAGCTCTAAGCTTGTTTTTCTATATATAGGGGGGTCTCTCCCCCATTTTGGAAGGTTAGACAATTTTGATCAAAATTCTCTCTCTCTCTCTCTCTCTCTCTCTAGAACTCTCTCTCTCTCTCTCTTCTTATTTTGTGCTTCATAGTTACCTTTCTCTACACTTTTGCACATAGACCCTTGATCAATCTTGACTACCTTGGAGCTGAGGTTCTAGAAGGTCTTCTTGGAGCCTTAGAAAGGGTTTTGAGCTTGAATTTGTGCCTGAAATTGTCTTGTGCTTCAAGAGCAAAAAAGAGAAGTCCAAGAAAGAGGTGGCCGACCGGGCACCAGTAATGGCCGACAACCACCAATAGTGGCCGACCGGCCACCAGAAGTGGCCGACAGCCACCAATTGTAGCCGACCGGCCATCAATGAAAAGTTTGCTCAGTGTGTTCCTAAAGTGGAGCAGAGGTGTGCTCGAAGTTGGTGTAATTTTCAATGGTCAAAACAAATGCAAACAGAGGTGTCTGATGGCAAGGCGGTGGATTTTCGAGAGGAAACCAACCCAGCATGCATGCCTCCCTCGCCCTCGAGGCCATTTAATTGCTTTAACTAGTTAACATAGCAAATTATTCAATTCAAATGTTGTACTTAATTAGTTAGTATAACTAATTCTTCAATTTCGATTTGTAATATTAATTAGCTTAGAATAAGTTAGTTAATTAATTGTGTTGTAATAGTTTAGCTTAATTAGCGTAACTAGTTAGCTTATTCATTCGGACCCTCCTTCGTGAGGGCATATTGTGTAATAAGTGTGCGTGCGTGTGTGCATGTCTTCCAACCCCACGTCTTTCTCCTTTTTATTTAATCACTTTTGATGGTTAGATTAGGGATCATTTTTCGATTAGCATACCTTATGCTTGCATGCTTGCATTCATTCATTTGTCTTGCATGCACCGAGGCTCGGCACATCATTCAAACTGCGTTGTTGTTTCAATATGTTCTTTGAATACGTGTTTATCGCATGTTGTTGAAGTTGCTTCATATGCCATATTAGTAGCCGAGCCTATTAATTACATATTGCATGTGTTGCATTAGACACTTAGCATAGTTAGGATCATGCATCTTTCTAACTAGTTTTTGTTTTAGCTTAGAGTACTCGGTAAGCTTTTACGCTTTAGCATACTTGCATGAGTGCGATTGCCATATTGCCATGTTTCGCATGCTTACCATGAGGCTATGTGCTTACTTGCTAAACTGCATGAATGCCTGTGGATGAAGGCTTTGTTGTTTGAATTGGAACAATTCAATGAATATGCGTTTTTAAGCCCACTTTGCAAAATGGCAAAATCATGTTTTAAGCCCACTTAAGGTGGCAAATCCGCATTTCTAAGCCCACTTGAGGGTGGCAAATTAAAACCATTTTCAAAAACAAACACAAGTTGAGTTGTTCCAATTCTTGCGATCCTAGTCTATACTTGCTTGTGTGTGTCACATAGTAAAGTTAGCTAATAACCAGAATTAAGAACACATAAGGTTTATAAAACAACATATCATGATTAGTACAGGCTGTGTGATAACTCTGTTCCGTATTTAGCTAATTGGTCCTTATTGTGAATTTGATTGTGTGTCTGATATGATTTTGTGTGCCAATTATGTGAATATATGTGGTTTTGAATTTCTATCTGTTCACCGTAGAAATATCTGTTTGATTATCTACTTTGGAAATTAAATTGAAGGCCTTATCGGCCACAGAAACCAAAATTGACTACGCCATTGTGATTGGCGTAATTTTTAGAGCCTATGGTGAAATTTAATTGAAAACTGATTCGGATCAAATTAAATAGATTAAATTAATGGGGTAGTGCTCAAATTATTTTATATTAATAAAATGTGATTAAGGAACCTTATTTAAAGAGGTCATTTACACTCAATTCCTCTCTTTTAGTCATTTTGGCTGAGAATACTCTAAGGAAGGGAGAGAGGGTCGGCTAGAGAGGAAAAGGGAGAGTCATTAAAGATTTGAGCAAGAGGCTTGAGAATTGAAGGTTAAAACTCAAAGAACTTGAGTGTTTAAAGCTCATAGGTGAGTAATCAACTCTTATTACATGAGTTAAGTTTGTAAATTTGTGTATTCAAGCTAGTTGAGTAATCAAGAGTAAGAATTGAAATGAAATTGAGTTGATCATGTAGAATTGAAAGTCATAGAACACATGCATGTAGGAAATTGCTATGAATTTCCATGTTTGAGCACAAAGTGTGTAATCCATGTTGAATTGTGAATGAAGTCCTTGTATTTGATCATCTCTTCACCAATTAAGTTGAGAATAATGAGTATCTCCCACATGCAAGTGCAAATCATGGAGATATGAGCTTTGAATGTTTGAATGTAATGTGTTGGTGATGAGTTTGAGTTAATTTGGAACATGCATGTAGGTAATTCATGGAATTGAGCTTCAAAATGTTGTAATTTGGTGTTTGTACCATGATTTGTACATGTTTTATGTGAAGTTTGAGCCAAATCATGTGTTTAGAGCCTTTGAATGTCAAGTTGAAGCTCAAGAACATGTTTTGGAAAACCCAGAAATTTTGATGTCCGCTCGAGCGGGGGATCCGCCGCTCGAGCGTAAAATACGAGCTCCCAGTATTTTCTGCAGACATGACGTCTGCTCGAGCGGGGAAGTTCACGCTCAAGCAGGGAGCTATGTAGACCGATCTTCAGCTCGAGCGTCTGGGTTCGTGCTCGAGCGTAAAAATGATGTAACCAGAACTTTTGCAGACCTATTGGGTCCGCTCGAGCGGGGACCCTGTTTCTGAAAATTTTGAAAGTGCATTCTGTGTTTCGTTTTCTGTTCTCTTTCACTTTTAAGTACTCTTAGGCATACATTGAGCATGATGAATGCATTAGAAGGATAAGAAAGAAGCCTAAAGAGGAATATGTGGATTTAGAACGGATTGAACTGTCTGTGACCCATATGTGTTATGTGATGTGTAGGGTCAAGCTCTAGGGCAAATCAACCTACCGATCACTGTGAGTAATATCTTAACAAGGATATCTGAAATGTGTTATTGTCCAATTGATTACTTCTATGTAAGTTTTATAAGTTCGTTAATTTGATTGGTAGACAATGTTTGCTATAGATAAATGAATGGGCCAGAGGCCAGCTTGACACGAATGACAGTTTGACACGAATGACAGTTGGACACGAATGACAATTTGACACGAATGATAGTTTGACACGAATGACAATTTGACACGAATGACAATTTGACACGAATGATAGTTTGACACGAATGACAATTTGACACGAATGATAGTTAGACACAAATGACAATTTGACACGAATGATAATTTGACACGAATGACAGTTTGACACGAATGATAATCTAACATGAATGATAGTCGGTTGTGAACGAGTGGGCCGAAGGCCATCGGATACGAACGATTGGGCCAAAGGCCAGTATGATCTGAATGATAGAATGAATGGGCCAGAGGCCAATATGAACTGAATGATAGAATGAATGGGCCAGAGGCCAGTATGATATGAATGATAGAATGAATAGGCCAGAGGCCAGTATGATCTGAATGAAAAAATGGTTGGGCCAAAGGCCAGTTTGACACGAATGAAAGAATGAATGGGCCAGAGGCCAGTCTAGCATGAATGGATTGGGCCCGAGGCCGTCCGATGTGTTTGGAACCGCAGTCACTTGATACATGTATATATACTAGAAAGAGATATGAATTGGGCCCAAGGCCATTTGATGTATGTTGTTCTAATGCATCTTCTTTAATTGATATTATTCACTGGGCTTTTGCTCACACTCATTCATGTGTTTGTAGGTAAGCCAAGAGAGATCCAAACCCAGCCTCGGTGAAGTCTGTGTGGAACAACCAAGGCTTTGAAGAGTCAGCCCTTGCGTCTCACGCACGAGACACGTCTTCGCCCTTTTGCTATCTTGTGTCATTTTGTCATTGATTGGCTGACCTAGACTTGAATGATCCTGTCTATATAGAACTTTATGCTACTGTATTGTCTGATGTGAGTTATTAATATCTTTATGTATGGTTTGTTATGATGTGCCATGTAAGCACAGCTCTATAGACAAAGTTTTAAATTCTGCTTCCGTTTGGCCCCTTTACTCTGATGAGTTATGTTTGGTTTGAGGCCGTAGGTAATCTCAGGATTACTGGCCGGTTATGTCCTTAACCCATAGGGGCGGGTTCGGGTCATGACAGGCTGATCTTTGATCGGGCGAGCGGGGGTGCTCAATTCATGACCTTCCCCCCTCATACCCAAGTTCCCGAGCCGAGGCAACTTTGGTGATGACGAACACGTGGCCTTTGGCACGCATCAGGGTTTCCTAAATTTCCTAAAAACAAAATATTTAGGTGGCGATTCTATAATCTGGCAAAGCAATCCAGTTTTGGTATTATTTGATTCAAAATTAGTTTTCCAAAACAATTTACCGGATTTGGACTCTTTGGTGTTTATCAATTTCACATTGCACTTGTGAGACTAGATTCAGAACCGCAGGTAGAGTCCGAACTGTGAGGGCCTTTCTTTTCAAACCCTTTCCGAAAATGCGGGGGCGCAGAAAAAGGCGAGCCCACACCAGCCCGCTTTTCAGAATTGCAATTGCCCTCCTCAATCCTCAAACGCACAATTAATTCTTCTAAAGACATTTCTTTGCGCTTTTGTTTGAGGTAGTTCTTGAATTCCTTCCAGCCATGTGGTAATTTTTCAATTAAGGCTGCAACTTGGAAGGATTCACTGAAAGACATACCTTCTGCGTGAATGTCATGCAGAATGAGTTGGAGATCTTGAACTTGGCTGATCACAGTCTTAGAATCAACCATCACAAAGTCCAGAAATTTGCCAACCGCAAATTTCTTTGAGCCGGTATCTTCCGTTTTGTACTTTTTCTCCAAAGACTCTCAAAGTTCCTTTGCTGTCTTGATAGGACTGTAGACGTTGTATAATGTGTTGTCAAGTCCGTTCAAAATGTAGTTCCGGCAAAGGAAATCAGCATGTTTCTAAGCATCGACCGTAGTAACCACTTGCCGGTCGGTTTCATCCTCTTTCAAAATAGGAGCATCCTCACGGAGAAAACGTGCCAGGTTGAGAGTAATAAGATAGAACATTTTCTGTTGCCATCATTTAAAATCAGTTCTTGAGAACTTCTCTGACTTCTTACCATGATTTACCGGTACTGTCACAACAGGAAAGGGGGTTGGCGCAATTGCAGCCACCACACTAGTACTTGTTTAGGCATTAGTTTCAATAGCCATGAATTCTAAATTATAAAACAAAATTATAATTAGAATTTATACTACATAGAAAATTAATCCAAATTCACAGAATTAAATTCTATAAAAATAAAAGAAACAAGAATGTAACTTTTATTTTTCAATTAATTTGGAAATAAAATAAAATTTTATTTAACCAAATTAATTCTACACAGAAAATTAAATTTCTGTAACACTTCAATAATTAAAAAAAATAAATTTATTTTTAATTAATGAACACTCAAAAATTATTTAAGAAAACCAAAATTAATTTCTGACAAACTTCACAAATAAATATTCTGAATTGTTAATGACACCAGTATATTATTATTAGTTGTCAAAGAAAATAGACAGTATAGTACTACTATCTGTCAAACACTATATTACTACTATTTGTTTTCCAACCAGAATATTATTTTTGTAAAATCACAGAAAATAATTTCTGTAAGAAGGAGAAAGAAGAAAGGAAATAAATGAAAAATTCTGTAAACAGAATAATTCGAATCTGTCTTAAGATTGTTGAAACAATCTTCTGTGTATAAAAAATAAATTGAAACTAAATCAAATAAATAAAATAAATAAATTACAAAATTTAGTTTATCGAACCGAATGAATATTTAAAGACCAAGTCGAGTGTGTGACACTCTGTCCTTAAGACAGATTCACCTCGCTACGGTGCTTACGGTTATGTGGCGTCTATCTCTTAAGATACAATGATTTTCACAAATTTGTAGTAGCACTCCAAACAAATTTGTCCGTTGAACTAGAATCTTGTGTTCTATACTCTCTTTAATTTTCTCTAAAACTGGAATGAAGAATAAATAATGCAAATGAGCAGAAAATTGGACAACAAAGAAATATAAATTTCAGACTGATTTTCGGATTGGATCAAATGTTGGAACAGATCTGGAATTTATAGGACTAAACAGGTTTGTTTTTTCAAACTGAACAAGTGTGAATTCGAAATGAACAGGTGTAGTTCATATTTCAACAGATCTGCAGATTTGTATGATCTTCTTGAATTGTTTGAATCTATCAAAACAGTGCAGTTTTGGTTCTGTAACTGCTGGGCAGTTTTGAGCAGTTAATCTGTTGAAATTCCGGACTAAATGAGGTAAAAAATTTGGACAGAAAATTAAATTCAATTTTGGAATAATTTGAATTTAATTTCATTAATAATTTCTGGAAAAAAATTAGATAAATTTTATCCAAAAAATTAATATAAGAACCAACCAACCCACAACCTGCACGGCTCGGCCGGACGGACAGACAGCGGCGGTGGGCGCGCGCGTGTGTACTAGTTTGAGCCAAGGTTTCATTTGTCCATAACTCCTCCCTTCTACAAACTTGGAATGCCCCTTGGGGCCAACCCAAGTTAGTACACGAAGGGCTTATATACCCAACAAAACTCTCTTAAAGTTTCAATGTGGGACAACCCATTTTAAGGAAACCCACATTTACTTCTTTAATTGTCCATTCCACGAACCCGAAAACGGTCAACTTCCCATTAACTCATAAATGATTTTGACGAACCGTCTTCACTGTGTGACTTACCAAGCGGCAAGGAACACATCACCTCTTCGGACCCACCCCAAAAGACGTTTGGGGCCCACTCAATTTTGGCCTCAAAGTTGGCCCAAAATAAGCCTTATAAAACCAATTTATTCCAACAATTTTGAGACCTCGAAGCTCTCCAAAAAGACCTGTTACTCCCTAGTAATTGGCACAACACCAAGGTGTCTATAAAGAACTGCTCAAATTCTTGAAGATCTATAAGAGACAAAATTAGAGGTCATTCATTCATTCTAAAGGACTATTTCACCTCACACAAAACATTCTTATATAGTATGATAGTTAATAAAAAAAATTTGAAAATTGCAAAACTAAAATGATAGGATCAAAATTTATCATAGCAGAGAATTCAATATTTGTATACAAGTTCAAGTGAAGGTAATATTCCTGATGAAACAAATTAAACATGTAAAATAATTGTTTTTTGGTGGTACTTATAAAATAATTGCTCAAAAACATATTTAATAAACGGTTATATCCATTGGTTTCCATTTTTACGTACATAGGATTTATAAATAATTAATGTAATTGAAACATAATATAATTTATAAACATAAATTACATAAAATAATTTGTGGTACCTCAAGATATACATAAAATTTTTTGTAACTCAAAACATAATATTACTCACGTTTATATTAATCCCTTACTTTTGGGAAATTCTATTTCCGCACACTTAGTTGTCTCAATCCACGTCATTTCTCAGTATACACACTTTATAATTTAATTATTAATTAATTTTCTCAATCCACACACTAAATGTATCAATTATACCATTCACTCATACCATTGTACACACACCCTTTCAACCATCCATCCACACACTTGTCCCTCCTTTCACACACACTGTTACTACTACGGTTTGGAAATTTATAAACTCACAGTGCTACAACAGTCAAAGTGAAGACCCACAGTGAATAACTTTGCTATATTAAAGACCTCCATTCTATTGAAGACCCCATTGAAGACGTCCATTAACAACATCATTGAAGAGACTTCATTGAATGATCATTACTACTAGCTGTGGTTTTTAGAAAAACCATTAAATGATCGTTTCGGAAAAAAAATGTTGGAAAGGAAGACACACAATTAATGTAATGTTCCGAAAAGATATTACTTGTTAGAACATTGTATGTTTTCTTACTGTGGTTTCGATATTTTGTTTTTACTTTCATTTTCTGTCCACAAAAAAAAAAAAGAAAAAAAAAAGATTGAACTTCAGAATCAAACACCTACGTACTAAGATGCAACAACGAATGACTGATTGGTCTGGTGTTTGATGATAAACTGTAGAAAGCTTATGGACTTGTTGGCTATGTTTTTGTTTTCTTTTTTGTTTTTCCTTTTTTTTTTTTTTTTTTTTTTGTTGTGTTTTGAAATCAAAAATTGTGGAACTAAGACGAAAACGATATAAATAATAAAGTATAAATTTAAAGATTAAAGGAATATGAGAGACGTTTTGAGAGTATTGTTTTGTAAACCATAAAGGAGTATAGAGCGTGTAACAAGTAATGTGACAATAATGAGAAAATTAGGATTTACTTTTTTTAAACTCAAAAGGTGTACATTGAGATTGTTTTGTTCTTAAAAGATATGTACAGAGAATTTTTTTATAGAATATTATGGATGTTGCTAGATGTCTATAATGGTCATTTTTATTTAAAATATAACTATCATTAAATTAATTTTTCTTTAAATGTGTGTCTTAAGCTAATTAGATATGTGGAAATAGAATTTCCCCTAACTTTTACTTCTCCGTTTACTGAAACACCCCTCTTTATTGACTGAGTACCCTTTCTTTTGGTCCCTCCTCGCCCACGCCCTATTTATAAGTGGTTTGGTGCATCTCCCTCGGAGAAAATGACCTTGTGGTGATACCATGTGGCAATCTCTTCATTCCCAAGCTTATCAGCTTATCTCCTTTTTCTTCTTCTTTCTTTCTCTCTCTTTTTTTTTTTTTTTTTGTGAGCTTATCTACAACAAAATTATTTACTTAATTCTATATTGACCCTAGTTGATATAATAATTGCACAATAACCCATAATTTTAAATTAAAATACATTTTATCATATACATTTATAAAATTACATATTTTATTTTACTTTTGTTCTTATTATTATATTAATTCAACATTTGGGGTGTCACAAAGAAGAACAAAGAGGCCTCAAATTTCCCATTCCACATGTTCCAAATTACTCACGATGTTCCATGAATCACGTGATTGTGATTGTGATTATGATTGTGGCTTCAATAATTCAACAGGGTTAGGAACTGCGACTATATCGATTAAAGGTGGTACAAGGCCGAGTGTAGTTATTGATGGGCACGATGCAATTGGCGTATAGAGTTGTATTACATACTGGAGGCCTCTGTTGAGCGCTATACAAAATTTCTGGTTGGTTAGAAGTAAGAAACCTTCTAGTTGTCTCTAATTCCATCAACAACTCTTCTTCTGCTTTCCCATCTGCTAAGCATTCGGCAATGGTGGCATTAAACCCCAAAGAGATCATTGGGTTGCTCTTTTTAGCCAAAGAGAAATCGAGGAAAATCATCAAAAATAGGACAAAAGAGAAATAGAGGTGATAAGGTTTGATCTTCATTTCAATTTTCATCTCTCTCTCTCTCTCTCTCTCTTGGAGCTTCTTCTCTTGAATTTAGATATCAATTTCTTGATCGTTGTTCGAACAAAATTGGCTTTGTATTATAAAAACGTCACATTTTGATATAAGAAATGAGGCTTTCGGTTGCATTAGTTGATGTGGGTCGTTTTGTCTTACTCTAAGGTCTAAGCCCGCTCTCTACCCACTACGATGATGGGGTAAAAGTTTTTTAGTCTAAAAAAGTTGGGGAATATTATTGAGCCACAGAGAGTATCTTGCTATTATTTATGTTTTATTTTTTATTAATAAATAAAAAATTAGGGAAATTATAAAACAAATTTCAAGATTTAAGTCTTATAATAAAATAAATTTTTAATTTTGTTAATTTAAACTCTAATATTTTAATTTTTTTCAATTTAAACTATTCGCCTATTTTTGTCAAGTAAAATTATCGAAATATATATATATACTAGCGTATGCTCGTGCCTGAAGGCACGGTGTAAATAATATTAGGATTATAATATAATTGTAATCGCAACACTATTTAAATTTAAGATTAAAATGCAATTATAAAAATATATTTAATAAACTACACTCTACAATTCCAAACAAATCAAATATAAAAAAAATTAAATATCAAATAATGCACACCAGCAAGTACTCTACAATTTAAAAGAAATTAAAATTAAAATGCACACCAGTTAGTGTTACTGCTGCCAATCAAATTCTAACTACATAAGAAAAACAAATATTATATTGTCATACGCCAAAAGAGTGAGTTAAAACTTTATAATAAAAAAAAAAAGTGGGTCGAAGCTTTTTAGAATATGTATGCTTTACAGAATATGTGTCAATAACATGTCTTCAAACATGTGTTTGCCCAAACTTCCTCCTCATTACTTTCGAAAAAGTCTTTGTATCAACTTGTATGTATCCCCAATGAGGAACATGCACAACAATCTGGTAATTTATGGAAAAAAAATATATATAGATTGGTATATTTGTTGAAAATATACATGTCAAAATACTTTGAGATTGAAATTACCTTATTACATCCCCATCGAAGCAAGCTACTTGTATTTCTCCTTTTAAGCTCCGTAAATTTTTCGATCCAATCCTAAAAAAATCCATACTTCCAATTATTATTAGATTGAAATTTTATAAAAAAAAAAAATCTATATATATAATCAATAGAAATAAATCTACATGGTTACCTTTTGATAAAACATGATTTAATGAACATGGAACACTACAACAACACTTCAAGATAAACAATATTTGTAGTAGAATTCAAACTATCTTTAGGGAGGAGAATACTTATACGATCAAAGGATGTACATCTGGACAATGCCACATATAATTGGCCATGGCTAAACACTGGTATGCGCAAATCAACTCCAACAAATTTCACAGATTGTCCTTGAGATTTATTAATGGTCAAGGCATATGCTAATCGGACTGGAAATTGACGTCTTGTCATTTGGAAAGGCATTTCTGAAGAAGATGGTGTCAAAGATATCCTTGGTATGAATGCCAAATTGCCAAACTTTTCTCCAGTTAAAATTTGAGCTTCGATTATGCGAGTGTCACACCTAGTAACCATCAATTTTGTATCATTACATAGTCCATCTTTCGGTGCAATATTTCTTAACAATATTATAGGACAACCCACTTTCAACTCTAACTTAAAAGTTGGTAGCCCGGGAGGATCCAATGAATTTAAATATTCATTAAGATATCTATTTGTAATGGTAGGATCAATTTTATTATCTTCAGACATTTTATCTGCTACAAAATAAGTATATAATCTCCCTAGAAAGATATTCAACGCAGTAGTATTAATGTCACTGACATCATCGTTACACGCAGATAGAATGGTGCATTCAGTTAAAAATGTTGGGGTCGACGTCTCTATCATATTCAACTGTGGGTAAACTGTAGAGAGCAATTCATTCAAATCTTGACATTTGTGTATTGTTGATGGAAGGTTGATGATTTTTTGAGGATTAGTCCCAATCTAAAAAAAGTGAAATCAATTAAAAAAAAATATGAGTGAAAACACAATTTATTAATTTAAAATAATCTATATAATAAAGAAAAAGGTTAAAGTAGTGTTACCTCCATCAAGAAATTTGCAAAAATAGCATTTTCATGGTCTCCATGATTCAGGCGCATATTCAAATCCAAAGTTAAGATATGTATATGCTTCCATAGAACAGAGTGTCTTAATGATACATTCACAATTTGCTCACGAATTCCTTTGGGTATAACTGGTAAGATTTGTCGAAAATCTCCACCAAGAACAACAGTAATACCCCCAAATGGCTTTTCACTATCACGAATATCCCTCAATGTACAATCAACCACCTCAACACAATGTCTATGTTGCATAGGAACTTCATCCCAATTATGAGTTTTGTTTCTCTAAACAACTCAACTTGTAATGATTGTTTGGTAAACCCATAAAGTGAATTTTCCAAGACATCTAACGGAATGGAAAATGTTGAATATGCAGTGCGACCTCCTAGCAATAACAATGATGCAATTCCAGATGAAGCCACAGTAACAATGATATACCCAAGGCTACGACATTTTAATGCAATCGTATTGTATAGAAATGTTTTCCCTGTTCCAGCACCCCCATTAAGAAAGAAAACAGTTCCTTTATTTTGAAAAATTGAAGAAATGATTGTGTTATAAGCATTCCGTTGTCCATTGTTGAGACAATCAATAGTAATTTCTGGATCTGCCTGTTGTGCCTCATTCTGCAATTGTTGATGTTTGAATATCAATCGATTACCAACTACTGCACTCTAATTTGCAGTAGGTTGTGGCATGGGTGGGAAGTCAATTAAACATTTGCCTGATTCATGAAGCATTTGATTCAAAAGATGAAGACCATAATCTTCAATTTGAGCCTCAGTTGGGTTAGAAATGGCAAACAATGTACGAATCTTATGTGCAAGATCATCACATATATGCGTTGAGAACTGATTCCATAATGCACATGGATTTAGTGGAGAGCACTGGGTGAGAAGAACACTAAACAATCTCCTCAATTAGTATCCATTCTTCATCATCTTCTAAAAGCCCCTTTGCAACACATGCTAATTTAAATGTATCATACATAACATTATCGACCGTGCATAAAGACCGAAATGACTTTGGTCCTTTGACAACAGTTAGTAACAAACGCAGATAAAATCTTTCACCACAATTAGGACTGGCAAAGTACATTCTACCAATTGCATATCTTCTTTCTCTTGATTTCCATCTCTTTTCTAATTTGAGCCATACAAAATGCTGTGGAAATTCTTGATAAGTGAATGGACATTCATCTTCACTAGCAGCACAATATGCAAAGAAGCTAGTAAGAGTTGACATTTGTTGACCAGCTCTAGATTGAATCGTTTCTAATGACTCTTCTGGGTTAAAAACAACGCGATGCATTCCAGGTAAATGAAGTGCCAATCGTACAACTGTTGGTATCTCTGCATGCAAAGGATGACCAAATATTCGCCAAGCAGCTTTTGGAGGTCCAATATACCTTGCATCGAGATATTGTTGAATCTCGTTTATCGATCCCAACACCATCGTTGTACGATCATAACCCTTATAAATGTACTTATGTATATACTTGACACATCTCATTCCGGCTCATACTTCCACATTTATATGACAGTTGAAAAGTTTAGAAAGATATGCATTGTATGGTACAACATCCCTGTTATCAACTTCTTGCCCCCCTCACAGTATGTACTTGGCCATTATTGCGACGACGATAGATGGGGTATCCATCTTGATCCATAGTTGTTGTTTCTGTGAAAGCTCGAGGGTATCTCTTACTGCATCTACCATTTTCCATACATGGTGCATGCGGATTTCGAGCACCACATGGTCCATGTACCATACAACATTTGACAGTTTCAAAAAGCATAGGATCATCTTTTGGGTCTGGAAATTCTGCACAGACCAATTTGTCTACTTGAGCACATGTCCGAATTTTGTCTGGACCCTTAAGAAATAAAAGTGCATGCATATGGGGAGGCCTCGTTTTTGAAATTCAATTGTAAAAACATGTGCAACTTTATTTCCAAACACTTTATTTGCTTCTATCTCCTTCATCAAACATTTTCTCTTCAACTCAAAAACACGGGCAATTAAATCAGGACGATCAATAGGTTTTTGATGTGATAATAATGCTGAAGTAATTTCTGGCCAATTAGGGTTTGCAGTCATGGTAAGAAAAATATCTGGGTGTTGGTTGTATCGCGTGATAGCCATTGAATCTTGAAAGATTTCAAACATATGTCTAGGACTACCAGTAAATGAAGATGGCAAAACAAACCTTTGACCAATTTGACCAGGTCGCACATAATCTGGATCAATATCTGACAACTCTTGGTAAAGCTCAACCCGAAGTTTCCCTTGATTAAGCTTGTAGTATGTCAATCGATTTTGCTCAGTTGTGGCCCAAGCATCTACCAAAAACTCTTGAAATAGTTTCCCACCTCTCAAAATAGTTGAATACTCTGTGGGTCGTTCAAACAAACGATAACTATAAAAATCCATTTGAGTAAGTCGATCAGTTGAAGGTCGATCATATTGAACATTCCACAATTTCAACTCAGGTTCCCATCCAAGCTCACCATAAGGAAATAATAGAACATAATGTAATGGCAAGTATGCTGGGTGACATTCATTAATTTGCATCAACTCATTATTTCCTTGGAAATGTAAGATAATATCTCTCATTCCACTTACCTCTGTTCCATCACCTGGTATTACAATCGCAATCTCATCTGCAGTTGGTAAGTTATACCGACGTCGATCAGTTGTTGAATTGTAATGAAGATGAGCAGGTAGATTGTGTCCTGCCGCGTCTAATTGATGTAAAATGGCATGAGCCTGGCGAAATGTAGCTACAAATGCATTGACTTGCAACAAACTATCCTGAATAGTTTTGAGCACATCCCTTCTCAAGTTAGGATTTCTACGATTACGAATTTCTAACGCTGAATCAGGGTCATAGATATACAGTTGAGCATAACTCGCATCCTGCCCTGGTTGTGGTTAGTGATCCTGTTCGATGTCGTAATTCCCCATGAATTGTGAATGATGTAGGACCCCTTCCACTGAGTACTCTAGGATCCAATGTAGCACCAAGACTCGTAAAAGCATTGGCTGCATTGTACAATCGAGTATAACTTCGAAAGGATTTTGATTGATCATTATTCCCATCATACAACGCTTGAAGTGATGGAGGAGGTGTAATAAGTAAAGGTAGCCTAATCTTCCCTTCCAAACAGCAAGTTCCGAATAAGGGACGCTTTATAGATGATTTGGTCAATTTTTCATCCATCCAATGTAAGGCTGAACAATAAGGACATAATACGTCCATCTTGCCAAGATAATGGCGGCAAGAATTGTTGTGTGCTCGGGCATCAATTGATGTACTCATAGGCATATCTTCTAATTCATCATCAGTACATAGATCTTCTTGAAGAAATTGATTTATAGAAGTAGACCTACGAATATTTGTGTATAAATAAAATTCTATAAAAAAAATGGTAAGAATATGTATTTCAAGATTAGACATAGTAGTTTACCGATTCCTTTGTGGAGGTAAAGATGTGCTTGGCATAGAAAACGAACATGTAGAATGATGGGCAACCATTGTTCGTTTTTGTGCCGAATGAGAATCTTCAGTTATTGTTTCCCATTCCAGGCAACGCGATTGCGACGATTTGGTGCTAAAGAAGGGTGTATTGGTTGAATACATTCTTCTATCCCTCTTGTTCTCGTTGCGAGCATTGAAAGTATGACTTTTCATTTTTTTCACGCTCTCGTCGTGCACGTTGGGCCAATGCAGCTTTTGATATTACATTATCATTTTGTGCCTAAAATGAAAATATTTTGTCATTGGTGCAAAATATGTGAATATTTTGTCCTTAACATGAAATATCTTCTTGTTTATTTTGTTTCTCTTAATTTTGTTTTATACCTTTAATAGTGTTATCTGTATTTATTTCTTTCTTTATGCATTTTGTTTTTTATCAAAAAAAATAAAGAAGAAATAAAGATCTATCATATTTAGTTTATTCTTTCATTACATAGTTTGTCTTTATTTGTTCGTTTTTTTTTTTTTTTCCTATTCTTTTCATATGTTACATTATAAATGCAGATGTATCTGTGCTAAATAAAAATAAAGAAATTTGACAAACACATATAAATAATAGCAAATTATAGGAAAATATATTACAATCATTCTATGGGCAGAAACATAAAGCAACAAATTCACATAGTTTTGCTTCATATTTTTTAAAAGGAATATATACCACTTGACATGCATTTGTCATTCTCTTGTCAGAAGGAGCCACCTTTTCTTTTCCCTTAGACATTGGGTTGACCTTTTCTTTTTCTTTTGCCTAACAAATATAAATAAAATATTCAAACATTTAAAAAATCTTATATAAATAAAAATACATACATGTTTTACTTGATTTTGTACTTACCGCACGAACACGAATAACATTAAGGTCGTGCTCATCACGGATGACCACACCAACATTTCTAGATGGGGTTGTAGGAGCAGGCCTACAAAAATGGATTGTGAATAAATTAAAATATGTATAATAAAGTGGTAATAGTAAGAGTATATATTTCAAGAATTAAACAGAGTTGTTTACCAATTGGGTGTTACAGAAGTTTGTCTTGGGTTAATACATTCATTTGATCTCTCTCGTTCTCATCGCAGGCGTTGTCCTAATTGGTATGCAGAACATGAGTTTTGATTTTTTTCACGTTCTCGCCGTGCACGTTGAGCCAATGCAGCTTTTGATAACACATTATCATTGTGTGCCTAAAATGAGAATATTATATAATTAGGTGCATAAAATGTGAAGATTGTCCCATCTCTTGCTTCCCTTTTATCATGTATTTGTTCTCAAAAGTTTAACTAACTTTTCTTCTTCGCTCGGTTGAGTTGTTAGTTACATAAGAACCAATGCGTGTATTGATAAAATTTAAAAAGGAGGAAAAAAACTCATGGAATTTCACCAAATGCCAAAAAGACACTTATCCATCTAGTGTATACCAGTGCCTAAAGGCACGGTGTAAATAATATTGGTACACATATTCTACAAAAATCAATTAACATAAATTATTAATATTGGTATCACATCCTTTACAAAAAAAATTAATTCAAAATGATAATAATTTCATTGCTACAGAAATCAATTATAAGTAAAATTAAAATTTAAAAAAATCTATATTATATAATTAAAAACTTCATTTCATTTTTCGTTTTCTTCTCTTATATGTTTATTATGATATGTTGTAAATGCAACATGTGTTCAAATTAATGTTCAGACAAATGCATTAACATGTTATACAAATGCTTACTTTAACATGGTTTGCTTGCTTTAACATGGTTTAGAAAAATATTTTACAATCAGTCAAAACAATTGAATAAATATTTTAAAAACAATAACTCATAAAAATATACATAAAAAAGAGTATATGACACTATGCAATTCTTACAAAAATCTATATAAAAAAAATTAATAAATATTCGAAAAACAAACTTTTTAAAAATGTTGAGAAACCATACTACGGGATTTGCATGTTCCTTTCCTTTGCCAGAAGGGATAGCCTTTTCTGTCTCCTTTGATATTGCTTTGTGTTTTTCCTTTTCCTTTCCCCATAAAAAATAAGTAGAATATATAATTCAAATATATTTTTAAAATGATAAGAAAATGCATGCGAATATAAGTTACTTGTAGGCTTACCTCACGAATGCGAATAGTATTAAGGTCACGCTCATCGCGGACAACAACATTAACATTTCTTTCTTGAAGAAATTGAATCTATATATACAAAAACTTTAGAGTGATAAATAAAATTTTGTACACATAAATAAGAAAAAAAATCATTTCTTTCTTGATATTACCGTTCGGCGTAAGTCTTCATCCACCTATAAAGTATGAGGGAAAAAGCATTTATTAGAAGAAAATTAAATATGATAAGTTTAAAATAAATAAATAAATAGGCCTTACATTATAAGAGAGGTATTTAAATTTCTATGGAGGGAGAAAAAAAAAAGAAAAAAAAGAAGAACACTTACTTGACCGAAAATAGTGATATTGTCCATAACTATTGTACTTCAACATGAAATGTTTGGTTATATAATTATGGTTGTTCGATGATGTATTTTAACAATCACATTAAAATGATAAAATTAAAATACAACCCTAGCAACATGAAGAGTATTAAAATGGGAACACAACAATTGTCCAAATTTGAACTCTTTCTTCCCAACTGACTTCAATTTTATAGTGTTGAAATTAAATTTAAATTTATCATTATCATTTAGAAAGTCCAAAAATAAATGTATGCCACCAAAAAAAAAATGTTTAATCAACAATTTATACTAACTCTCAAGTAAAACTAACCCAACACACTAAAAAATACAATAGAACATTTCTAAAAAAAAAAAAAAGGGAACAAACAACCCCAAATTCATAATGCAAAATGAAAAGAATACAATCGATTGAGGTGCCTTTGGAAGGCATATATAGTTAGAAAGAAAACTGCCTATACAGTGTGTTCTCAATCGATTGTATTACTTGGTGGAAGTAACACACTGGCTAACAGGAACAAACATATTGAAAGGCATATAAGAACACACTACAAAATCGATTGTGAACATGCTCTAATAAGCAGCAATGTAGGACCTATAACATGTCCTATAACAGGGGACTATATGTCTTCCAAAACAATTAAAAACTAATCATGGGACTAAAGATATCCAATTAATTTTTTATTTTTATTTTTATAAATGATCTACTGAACGGACCTTACAATATGAACGTTTCGAATAATTAAAAGTTGCTCCTCATAACTTGAGTTTTACAAATTTGTTCTTAATAAAAGATATCTGTAAATTTGTTTTTTCAAGATCTTTCAAATAAGACTAATATTGAATATATATATATATATTATATTTTGGCGAAAGTAATCACTCAAAATCGCCTTTCGCAATTTCATATATGCATAATCTAAAAACAAAACAACAAAACAAAACAAAACTTGTCCAAACTAGATTACCAAGTGTAAGTTATGACATGTTAAAGATGTAATCCCACAAATGTTTTTTTTTAAGTTTCAGGTATCTCTATCTATCCAAATTGATGTACGTATTTTTCTATTTGGAAAACAAATAAGTTAAAATAATTTAAACATATAAGTAAAAATTTATTAATTAAAATAAGTGGACAAATAAGTTAAGAATATGAGAAGATATGTTAAAGTAATTTGGACAAATAGGTTCAAAAAAAATTTACAAATAGAAAAAAAAAAATATTGACATACATAAGTTAATGGGGATAAATAAGTTCAAAAGAGTTGCAATACATGGCTTAAAATAATTTGTACTGATAGATTAAAATAATTTGGACACATATATTAAAATTATTTGGATAGATAAGTTCAAATATTGGGACAGATAACTTCAAAAAATTTGGACAGATAGGTAAAAATATTGACATACATATGTTAAAATAATTTGGACACAAAAGTCAACAATATAGGGACAAATAATTTAACAATATGGGAACAAATATGTTCAAAAAATTTGCACAAACATGTAAAAATATTAGCATAAACATTAGCATACATGGTTAAAATAATTTGTACAGATAGGTTAAAATTATTGAAACATGTTAAAATGATTTGGACCGATAGGTTCAAATATGGGACAAAGTTAAAATAATTTAGACGGTCAGATTCAAATAATTTGAACAAATATGTATATGAAGATGGAAAAAAAATTCGCTTATGATGTTAAAATCTCATAACTTTACGCTTGTTATTCCGTTTTAGACAATTGTTTTTATTCCAATTATTTATTTATTTATTTATTTATTTGTTGTGAGATCTATCCATTCAAAATTACCGAAAGTGGTTTCGAGTGCATTCAATATTGATCTTATTATTTGAAAGATATCAGAAACCAAATCTACCTATATTAATTTTGTTAAAAATAGATTTGTAGAACTTATGTTATGCATTTTTAAATTTTTTTAGGTCAAAATAAAGGGTAAAAATGTTAAAAATTATCCCTACCATCACATGTTTTTCCTTACCAACTCAGAAGTGTTATGAGTCTTTATGAACAACAAAGACCAAAGCTTGGATCTAATACAAAAATATGTTTTATAAAGATGGTTTGAGATATATAAAATTATCAATAATTAAATAAAACTATGTTAATATTGGAAATAGCATAGTAGTTGCTTTTTAAGAACAATAATTACGAAATTTAGGTGATTCACCTAGAAAGTGGCTTATCAAGTAATATCAGCTACTTCATACTTAAAAAAAATACTAAGAAAAATAATATATAGATTAAGAATTCAAACACAAAACAAATGTTAATAAAAGTAATGTATGTTTTAAATTCACTTCACATGTGAATTTAAATCACACACTACTTGATTTTGGTTTTTTTTTTTTAATTTTTTTGATATATTAACAATACACTCTGGCAATAATAGACAGCCAAAAACCCCAACAATAGCTGACAACCAAAAATCCCAACATAGGCCTAAAAACAGAACAAAAACAGCCAGCCCAACCCAGCTATCTGAGTTGCATGAGCCAGTAGCCAAACCAACCCAAACCCAAAGTTGAACAATACACAGTGGGAGCTGAAACACTTCCATCTGTCATCCAAACCAACCCAGGAAGGTATTTCAATTTTCTAGATGCTTACTTCTAGTAGAGTCATGCCATTTTTTTGTAATAAACAAACCAATAAATAAATAAATAAAATACATGTTCTTTCAATTATTGGTTCATTGATGAAACCCATTTACTCATTTCACATAAATTAAAATCCATTTACTCATTTACACATTTCACATAAATCAAAACCTTAGTCTTTTACAAACCAATGCAATTAGTAATTTTTTATTTATTTTTGGATGAGCAAAGAAGAGATTTTATTGATGTATAGAAGCATGATTAACACCACCAAATAGAAGCACGATTAAACAACATACATAAACCCTTCCCCACCAAATTAACAAAATTAAAAAAGCAAGATAGAATTTAAATTAATCAAAATTACAGAGACCAAATCAACATAAAGAAAAAATTACAATGACCAATGGCATAATTCTCTCTTATTTCTTTTAATTTATAATTGTCAACTTATTATCCTAAAGGAGCATTACACAAGCAGTAGCCTATTTGGTAATTTTTTTTTTTTTTTTATAAGACTTACAATGTCAGTAAATGTTAGGTAAGTTGTTGAAAACATTGTTGAATTGTATCCCATTGCAAGTCAAAAGTTATTTGCCCAAAACAAAGGAAGAGGAATTGGAGAGATTCCAATTCAAAGGTGAACAATACACTCTGGCAATAATAGACAGCCAAAAACCCCAACAATAGCTGACAACCAAAAATCCCAACATAAGCCTAAAAACAGAACAAAAACAGCCAGCCCAACCCAGCTATCTGAGTTGCATGAGCCAGCAGCCAAACCAACCCAGACCCAAAGTTGAACAATACACAGTGGGAGCTGAAACACTTCCATTTGTCATCCAAACCAACCCAGGAAGGTATTTTAATTTTCTAGATGCTTACTTGTAGTAGAGTCATGCCATTTTTTTGTAACAAACAAACCAAAAAAATAAATAAATAAAATACATGTTCTTTCAATTATTGGTTCATTGATGAAACCCATTTACTCATTTCACATAAATTAAAATCCATTTACTCATACAACATATAAAAAAAATAAAAAATAAAAAAACCCCTAGAGAACAATGGTAATACCATCTTGATCACTGAAAACAACTCAAGAAAACCCAGCAGCACAAACCCATGAAATGGACAACTCAAGAAAACCCAACTGTCGATTCATTTAAAAAATGGAACAACCTCTCAGACCCATTCAAACAAACACTTAATGGGTGTGAAGCCCTAGACTGAAAAAGAAGATTAGAATAAGAGAAAGACAAGCAGAAAATGATAATCAAAAAATCTGAAAGCAAGAACAGATAATAGAGACCACATTTATTTATGAACAATTGAAGATCGCAAGAACAATTGAAAAGTGATAATCAAACAACAGAGCAATTGAAGCAATGGGTACGGAAATATGTTTAGGAACAATTGAGTTCTAAATCCATATTTAAATATTAACTTTAAATTGGAATTTCTGATTCTAAAGTGTGAGAAGAACAGTTGTGATAGAGATTGCCATACCTGAGCGGTTGAAGCAGAGCTAGACGGAACCGAATCTGTGGTTGAAGGAGATCAATTCAAAGTAAAGTGAAGTAAAGCAGTTTCGGGAAGAAGAAGAACAGGGAGCGAGAGAGAGAGATAAAGAGGGATGAAGGGGAGACGTGGGTAAATATACACATACCTGAGCGGTTGAGAAACAGAGGATCGAAGGTGTGCTTTAGGATGTCCCCTTCCTGTGCCCAAGCAGAGCTAGACGAAACCGAATCTGTGGTTGAAGGAGAGCTGAAGGAGAGCAGTTTCGGGAAGAAGAAGAACAGGGAGAGAGAGAGAGAGAGAGAGAGAGAGAGAGAGAGAGATAAAGAGGGATGGAAGGGAGACGTGATTTGGCTGGAGAGCAGAGAGATAAAGATAAAAGGGTGGGGGAGACGTGGGTAAGCAGGAGGCTTAATGTTTGGGCGAGAAGATAGAGGGATGGAGGGGAGACGTGATTTGGCTGGAGAGCAGAGAAGGGTGGGGGAGACGTGGGAAAGGAGGAGGCTTAATGTTTGGGCGGGAAATATATATTTAGGATTGATATAAATTAAGGGGTTATCTGAGCCGTCCATGTGAATATACAAATGAATCATGACCTTAAAATGTCCTAGTAAGACAAATGTCTCTAGGATAATTCAAAAACAGTCTTGCCTTATTATATATATATATATATATTTTGTTATTAAACTCAATAGAATTGGTGTGTAAGTTGGCCCAAACACCCGATTATCAACAACAACAAAAACTCAATTAAATCAGGTATTTTAAACACTTTTAGTACACGTAAATTGACTTCAATAGCTAATATATATATATATATATTTATCAATTTTACTTAACAGAAATAATGAATGATTTATATTGAAAATAAACTAAAAATTAAGATTTAAATTAACAAAATTAAAATTTTATTTTATTATAAAACTAAAACTTTAGCTTCTTTTTTTGTTTTTGTCATTTTTCCTAAAAAATTAGAATAGTTTTGTGTCTCTTAGCTAATATAGGGTAATATATTATTTCATTAATATTTTATTTTTATATAATTTATTAAAAGAATGAAGTTTATACGCATCAATTGATATACTAATTAGTATATTAATGAATGATTTGACATAATTTTAAAGGTTTTAAGTCTTTATAATTTATATAATGAGTTGGGTCCATAATTTTAACGTGACAATATTATACATAGGTTAATATACTAATTAATATATTAATTGATTCATATAATACCACTAACAACACTTTAATTAAAAACACCATGTGAACATTGTCCCATAACATTCCGAAATCACGCAAGAATTTCATTATTGCCTAAGCCGGACCCAATGTTCACATGGTTTGCCATAGAAAAATGAATAAATTACTATCGAAAGGAATTATTCCTCAACATAATATGCTATGGAAAATGTTTAAGACTTATGAAACACTTCTTATAATTTAATTCACAATAATATAATATATGTTAATTTTTTAATTTATTATATATTTATTTGTGTAGAATCTATATCTCTTATTATATTAGTGTGGGTAAATTTAGAGATCTAATTTATAGGTCGTTAACCTTACTCATATACTAAGGGACAAGTTTGTCTCTAGTTGGTGGTATTGTTGGCTCTCGTGGAGCTCATTACAGAGTTGATTTCAACAATTAGAATAGATTATTTTGTCAAGTTTTATGTATAGATCATTAAAAAAAATTTAAATTGATCCAATAATCATATCTTTATTTATTTTATTTATTTGAAAAAACAAATGATCTTTTTTTTTTTTTTTTTAAAAAAAGGGTAAATTACAAACATATTCCTTGAGGCTTAAATGACAAATTACCTCCCGTGGTTTTAGAAATTACATTATGCACTCTAAGGTTTCTAATTTCATAACAAATAGATCCTTTTACTAAATTAATAGTTTTTAATAATATTAAAATTTTATTTCAATTAATAATTCAGATAATTTTATTATTGTATAAAGTGAACAGTTAGAAATTTCAATAATTAGAATAGATTATTTTTGTCAAGTTTTATGTGTACATCATTAAAAAAAAATCAAATTGGTCAATAATCATATCTTTATAATTTTATTATATTTATTTGAAAAAACAAATGATCTTTTTTATAAAAAAAAAAAAAAAGGTAAATCACAACATATTCCTGAGGTTTACTTAAATACAAATTACCCTTGTGGTTCTGGAAATTACATTATGCCCCCCTAAGGTTCTAATTTTATAACAATAGATCATTTTATTAATAAATTATCAAGTTAATTAACAGTTTTTAATAATGTTAAAATTTTATTTCAATTAATAATTCAGATAATTTTATTATTGTATAGGTGAACAGTTAAAAATTTCAATAATTAGAATAGAGATATTTTTGTCAAGTTTTATGTGTAGATCATTAAAAAAATCAAATTGATCCAATAATCATATCTTTATAATTTTATTATATTTATTTGAAAAAACAAATGATCTTTTTTAAATAAAAAAAAGGGTAAATTACAAACATATTCCCTGAGATTTACTTAAATTACAAATTACCCCCTGTGGTTCTAGAAATTACATTATACCCCCTAAGGTTTCTAATTTTATAACAAATAGATCATTTTATTAGTAAATTATCAAGTTAATTAACACTTTTAATACTATTAAAATTTTATTTTAATTAATAATTCAGATAATTTTATTATTGTATAGGTGAACAGTTAGAAATTTTACTTTTTTAATTAATTCTATTAAATAAAAAATTCTGGCAGGGAGAGATTTGTAATTTTCTAAACCAAATGGAGCAATTTATATTTTAAGCAAATCTCAAGGATTTATTTGTAGTTTACCCTAAAAAAATTGATATATCAACTTATTTTTTTAAACCTAATGATGTGTAAAAGATATAATTGACTAATGATTATAAAATATATAATAGAAAGAGTTGTCTTAAATATTTTTATTGATTGTCACATTATTGTGTTTGAAAAATGGATTTAATTTTTAGATTATAATAGCAATGTACCACCTACAATACAATGATAAAGGGTCTCTAACAGAAGGGGGTCAAAGTAAAACACGTCAATAGTTTAAAAAGTTACGATTTTTATAATTTAAGGGGTAGAGTTTAATTTGTACATTTTTATACTTTAAGAGATTAAAATTATATTTCTCAATATAACTCTTAAAATTATAACTCTGTTAAACTTGGAGAGTACAACCAAAACACATTAGTAATAGATGCATATGAATTTCCAAGATCATGAAGAAAAGTTGGATTGGCTTGATTATTTGATATACAACAAACAAAGAACGAAGTAGAACATTCATATATATAATATAATATATGCTTCTTAATCGAATAAATGATACAACAGGGATAATAATAAGGATGCTTATAACATTCAATCACACTGTTATTTAAAGGCATACAGATACTATTACGATCACAAAACAAGAAAAATCGATAAAGAAGAAGCAAGAGGCCCCAAATTCTCCCATATGTTCCAGAGTACTCAGGACATCACATGAAAAGACGGTTGCGGCTTCATCAATTCAATTCAGCTGCTACCCTATCTGCATTTCTGCAAGGGGGTACAAGGCCTCTTCTTATTAGCGTTGTAGAGCTTCATGCCATTACCAAATGGACGATTTGGCTGAAGAGCTTTAGGCGTCAAATATTGCGTAGAAGCAAGAAACCTTCTAGTCGTCTCTGATTCCATCAACAACTCTTCTTCTCCTTCTCCCTCATCTGCTAAGCATTCGGCAATGGTGGCATTGCACTGATCACCAGAGATCATTGAGTTGCTCTTTTTAGCCGAAGCTGCTCCACATATACAGAAATGGAGCAAAATCATCAAAAGCAGGACAAAAGAGAAACGGAGGTGGTATGGTTTGATCTTCATTTCAGTTTTCATCTCTCCCTCCCCTTTGGGCTTCTCTCTCTTCTCTTGAATTTAGATATCAATTTCTTGATCTTTGTTTCGACAAAACTAGCATTTGTAGCATGGAAAAAGGTCTTGGCACCTTTTTGGATAAGAAATGAATGGTCATGAATGCATTTGCTTTTTTCTTTTTCTTTTTTTGTTTCTTAGGAACTCCAGATCCTCTGTAGTGTAGTGCATTTTGTAGTGCACCAAGACGATGTCGTTTTGGTACAACCAAAAACGAAACACGAAAAGTGAAGCTGAAGCTGAAGCCCCCACTCCACGCCCAACAGCTCCTGCCGGCGGCCCTCACCGCCTATCCCACCCAGCTCCGTTGATCCTTTCCAATCCATCCCCACCCTCACCCACCCCTTCCCAGCCCCTCCCATCGCCTACTCTCTCTGTCTCTCTCTCTCTCCTCCGCCGGCCAAAGATCAAGAGAATCTGCAAGATCGAGAGAGAGAGATCTTCATCCTTGATGAGTATCTCTGCTCCGGCTTCCTCTCTATCTCCCTCAAAACCCTTGCATAAAACTCTTTTGTTTTATCTTAATAACCACTTATTTGTTAACCATTTCACATTTTCAAACCATAAATTTTGAAGATCCTTTGATAGATTCAGGGGGAAAAAAAAAATCAACCCCTTTTCTATTTACAAACCCACATATGTGGGTGTTAATCAAATATGCAAGTCCTTCCAATTTCTCTTTGAAAATAAACTCAAATTCCCTCTCTATTTTCCTTTTCTTTCTAATTTATGATTGAAGTGTTTTGGCCTACTTCAGATTTTTTTTGGCCTACTTCGGTTTCTGGATTTTTTTTTTTTTTTGGTCGCATCAAAACCACGTCTACAAAATGCACACAACACCTTGCTTTACAGAGAATCTATACTCTTTTCTTTTTTTTTACCCTGGATATGTTTGCTTTAGGAGTAATGTTTGAGACTCGTATTTGAGACTGCGAAATACGAATACCCCCATAATAATGTGGCAATAAAGTAAAGTTTTACCCTTATCATTTCATATTATTGTGGATGAAATTATGAGTATTTATTAAAAAATTTTAAATATTTTTATTTTAATAAATTATTACATCATTAAATTAAAAAAATGAGTCTAACTTTTATATTAGAATAATAATGATATAAAGAAAAATTGGATTGGTTTGATTACATGATATACAACAAAAGAAGAAAATAAAATATTTATATATATATATATGCGCTTCTTAATAGAATAAATGATACAACAGGGATAATAATAAGGATGATTGTGACCATTTAATACACACTATTGCGATTACAAAACAAGAAAAATGAATCAAGAAGAACTAAGAGGCCTGAAATTCTCCCATATGTTCCAGATCACTCACGACATTACATGAAAAGACGATTGCGGCTTGATCATCAATTCAGTGGGTACAGGACTGTGTTGGCAGTGATTGTAGGTGGTACAACGCCCCTTATTATCATTGACGGACACTATGCAATTGTCGTATCTATTTGCTTCACATATGGCAGCCTTCTGTAGAGTGCTAGTCGAAATGTGCTTTGGTTTAGGAGCAAGAAATCTTCTAATCGTCGCTAATTTCATCAAGAACTCTTCTTCTCCTTCTCTTTCATCTAGTCATCCGGCAAGCATTAGGCAATGGTGGCGTTCATGGACGGAATCAAGAATTTATTTACGGGGTCAAGATATGAATAATTTTTTTATATATAAATTACTATTTTTGAATTCAATGAACCAATATCAATTCTATGAGATTTTTGAGATTTTGTGGGAGGATTTTTAGGGATATCAACATTGAAAGTTGGCAATGATGCATTATGAGTATTGACTTCTAAGGAACTCCTATTTTTTCTTTTAAAAAATCTATCAATTGTATATGACTTTTCTATAATAATCTACAAATCAAAATAGAATTCATTACATATTTGGTTAATATTCTATTTATAGAAGTTAGAACCAATTGCTAATGTAAAATATATTTATATATATATATATATATATCACAGGACGTAGAAATTTTTTGTCCCTAGAATAACAAATGCAATTAAAACAAATTTCATATAAATTTAAAAATTCAGAATTCAAATTCAACACATAAAATTTATACAAGTCTCAATTCATTTTAATTTTGAATTTATAACACTTATAATTAATCTAAATAAAAATAAATTTGCCCAAATATGATTAAAAAAATCCTAGTAATTAAAATCATGCATCCTAATTCATGATTTTTTCTTAATATATAAAATTAAAAATATTACAATTACATCAATACAATATTGAAAAGAAGAAAAAAAATAATAAAAATATTACAAATAAAAACAATAATAAAAAGAATATAAATCACATACTTATAATAATAAAAAGATTAATAAGAGAAGCACCACTTTTTTACTATGTTCCAAGTTGGTTTGACTCCAAGAAAAACTCTACGTTTTTAATTAATAAAACCGCGTGAAGCAAGTTTCTTAGGTTTTTCTCCTTTCTGATTTCTGTCTCTTTCGCACCAAGAAAAAGAAGTGAACTTTTTTTTTTTGTGAAAAGAAGAGATCTGGACCATATAATGAATACGTGGAGCCCACTTGACAATGACAAAAACAAAAGCAGAGGAGCATCTTTGCTTAAACAATGATATATTATTGATATTTTATTTTAAAGTAGTATATATTAATAAATTTTTTTATTTGAGTGGAGCCGTGCCCCCTGGTGGTCTATGTGTCGGTCCGTCCCTGGTGGCATTGCAACGCTCAGAGATCATTGAGTTACTCTTTTTAGCCGAAGCTGCTCTACATTTAGAGAAATGAAGGAAAATCATCAAAAGCAGGACAAAAAAGAAATAGAGGTTGTATGATTTGACCTTCATTTTAGTTTTCATCTCTCCCTTTGGGCTTTTCTCTTCTCTTGAATTTAGATATCAATTTCTTGATCTTTGTTGGGACAAAATTGGCATTTGTAGCATGAAAAAAAGCCTTGATAAGAAATCAATGGTCATGCATGGCTGTGCATTTTTTGTTTTGTTTTGGTTTGCATGTATTTTCTTTGGGAAATTCTATATATACTTGTTATGTATTTTTGTAATATATATTACATATTTTTGTAGTAAATATTTTTTTTATGGAATTATGATAATTTGTGAGAAATAAAGTTATTTATTTTATGATAATGTTATTATTTTTATCCAAATATTTTTAATAAAAAATATATAACATTACTATAAAAATATATAATTTCATTTCTAAAATATAAACTGTCATAACTTTATCAAAAACAATATATAATATTTAGTAAAAAATATAAATACATTGAAAAAATACATTAAAAAAATAAATATATACCATAACATTACCCGTGTACTTTAGTCGATGTAGGTCGTCTGTCCAAGTCAAAATCTGGGCCCAACCTCTGCCGTCTAGGATGGGGCAGGGGTTTTTAAATCAAAATTTCTTCGGTAAGTTATCAACACACTTCAAGCTTTAATTAAAATAAGAATTTTCTTTAAAATTTAAAAAATTATATCTCATCTTTTGAGATTTATATTTATATAATAAATTATCTTCTCATTTATTATGTAAACATAAATTTCAAGAGACAATTTATAATTTCTTAAACTTCATGAAAAATTCTTATTTTAGTCAGTCTGAAAGTGTGTTGGTAATTTGCCCCATATATTAAGTGAGTAATTTTGCCTCTTGCTTAGCTAATAATGATAAGAAAAACGATATAAAAGTTTATTTTTTAAACTTAATTTCTAGATCTAATAATGTGTGAAGAAGATATTAATTGATAATTAAAAATATTTAATTATCAATTTATTATTTTTTTAACATATCATTAAATATAAAAAGTGATTCTAACATTAGATAGATCTAAATAGTAATGCTCTAAGGATAATATATTATTTCACCTATAAAACTTTTATTATTAATTATGAGTACCATGTGAATAGATATTAGCCGGTGATACTCCGAAATCATTCCATTATTGCCTAAGTCGGGTCCAATGTGCACATGGTCCGCTACAGAAAAATGCATAAATTACTACAAAAGAAATTTTCCAACATAATATATTAATAAGGGTCTCACTAATTTTAAAGGTTGCCAATAATATATATTAAATAATAAAAAATTATAATCTGATATATTATTTATGTATTTTAAAATATTTTTACATATTTTAATATATTTTATATACTTTGTGAACACTGACAACAACCCTTACGTCTCCCGTCATTAATTGTGGGGAGCTCTAATTTGGAGATACTCATAACCTCCAAAGAAAAATGAGTGAGACCAAAAAAGAGAAGCATTAATAGTTTTAAAGTGGTGTTGGATCTCATATGATAGGATGTTTTGCTCTTGTTTATTTTATTTTTTTTTATTTTTTTTTATTTTTTTTTTGAATTTTTACCTCATTAGTGGTCAATTAATACTCCCAAATTAATGGAATGAATCATTATTGAACCTCCAAATGTGTGATTCGTCTATGTATGTCTTTATTTTATTTATTTATTTTTTTACCCTCTTTTTCACATAGGATGATGTGGGATTGTGGGTGTAGAGTTTTTGTGGGGATCTCAATGCTCTTAATTAAGTTCTCACTTAGTCCTGGTTTGGCGATCATTTTAGAGTTAAAAAATCACAAAAAGATAAAATTGACTACAAAAGTCAATATGAGAAAATATTATTTTTTATTCATAAGCATTATACTTTTTCTCTCACACAAGTCAAAAAAATCCAAAAACAAAAACCAAACAAAACTAAAAAAATTCCAACACAAAAAAATTAGTTATATTAGTCAATGCTATTAATAGATAATATTTTTATTTTTGTTAATATATATAAACTTAACATGATAGTTCGTTTAAAAAAAAGTATTGCATTTTGTAGGAAAATTTATTTAAATTTTTTTTTTATGAAACAACAAACATTGCTTTTTCTTTTTCTTTTTCTTTTTTTTCTTCTTTTAGGTACATTTTTTTAGGTACATCGGAAAGTTAAACAACAAACATTGCTAAAACACAATAACATAGCATAAGTTTACACATTTTCAAAACCTAAACTTAAGAAAAAAGCTGATTACAAAATTCAATTTTATCAAACTGGGCATATGCATTGTGGCTCCTTCATGCAATAATGAGGAAGCATCTTCATTTGTTGTAGCCAACCAGAAAACCAGAAGAAATGAACTAGTGTTGTACAAGTTACATGAATAACCCAAGGACACTAGATATCATCACCAAGGTAAAGGAAAAAGAAAAGGGGAAATAATTTTGGATGAAAGATTAGTTCATGTGATATGTGTGGCAAAGAAATAAACAAGTTATTGTGATTTTTTATGTGGGTTTCACGTGGATTTCATATAAATTAATGGATTATGATCTAAATCTTTTTTTAATCATTCGGGAATAATATAGGATTATTGGGATTGCGTCTAATCCATGATAATGTTATTCGGACTCATTGGACTTATCACAAATTTCATTTCGATAATTTAAATTGTTCATTTTGTAAAATTATTTATGTATATTATTTATATAAAAAAATAAAATTAATCCGATAATTATAACTTGTTTATTTTATTTTGCTTTCTTGCGAAACAACATGAATGCATGGTTATTAGGCATAGTTTGGGAAGTTGGTTTTGGTGGGTTAGGGGCTAAAATAGCCACAAAAAATAAAATAGGCTATTTTAGTCACAAAAAACAAAACATCAAATCCAACCCATAATCATTACACTCATCTCTCACAAAAAAAGTCAAAAAAGTCAAAAAGCCAAAAAGTCCTTCCTAAACCAGGCTTTTTAGCCCCAGGCTAAGGGTTGGTTTGGGATGTTCTAAAAAAGTGCACTTTTTGACTTATTGGCTTATATGGATTGTGTTTGGGTTGGGTTTGATGTGATGTATTAGAGAGGTGATGTGATTTAAATAAGATGATGTGACTTAAATAGGATAGTGACTTTTTGACCTTTTGTATTATTTAGATGCCAAACTTGGCCTAAAATAGTCAAAAAGCCAAAAAGCCAACCCACTTCCCAGACGGAAGCTTAGTCATTTTAACTTTTATATGAGATGGAAAAAAATTAATATATTTGAAATAATTTTTTAATTAAATAAATAATTAGGAGAAAAAAATAATTAATGAACATATAAAATGTGACAGCATAACTTTTTAACTATTTTAATTAAAAAAAATTCTCCCAAACAAGGCGTAAGTCATCACTTACATACATGTGACATAATCAATTAACAACAATAATAAAAAGGAAAGTTTGGAGATTAATTTATATAAGTGTGAGATTTATGTAAGATGTGATAGAGATTAATTTATAGATAATTTCTAATTTGATAAGGGTGAGTTTGTAGCAGAAGAAGGATCCCCTCCAATCCAAATTTTAAACTGGAGGGCGCTTTTCAGTCCAATAAAATCTATCATGGGTTTCATTTTAATAATTTAAACCGTTTATTTTGTCGTCTACGTATTTCATATACATAAAAAAATGAGGTCAATCCAATAACTGTAACTAATTCAATTTATTTCAATTTTTTACAAAAAAAAAAAAAATGGATGACAAAAAAACAAATCATATATTTTTTTATGACAAACACAATAAAATAAATTAATAATAATTATCAAATCAATTTAATTTTTTTATAAATAAAATATATAAAATACTTAATAAAATAAATAATTTAAATCATCAAAACCACATCAACTCCTCCTTTCCTTTGCACTATTACTCATAATAAAAATATTGTAACCTTTCTAGCTATACCTACACGCCAAACACCGTCTAAACGCTCCTCCTGCCATTATTGCTCGTCATTGTCATCCCACTATTGGACACCTGTACACCATTGATCGCAATCATCTCAATTCCATCATTGAACAAAAGGGCATTTTTGTCCTCAAATTCTT
Organism: Camellia japonica; assembly: GCA_030407325.1. Lineage (NCBI taxonomy): Eukaryota > Viridiplantae > Streptophyta > Magnoliopsida > Ericales > Theaceae > Camellia > Camellia japonica. Next base: position 19,603,269 of record JAPPVO010000002.1, read on the forward strand.
TGTGAGCACGATCACGTTTGATTGCCTCCTCCCCACTCTCCTGTAACACCAACGCAAATTCAAGGGTTCATACCACATCATTCATCGAGAGCCGTTCGATTCCCTTATCATAGAAACAAACAACTCACTGCAATCTCCCAAAATATCTTCAAAAATAGATCTGATCAAGCGATGATCCCTTCTGATGACACAATCCAGCCCATACAGCTAAGGGGAACTCAAGCTGGTTCGGCAGGTTCGGAGATTGTCTAAACTCAATTCAATGTTCAAGTCTGAATTGTAACTCGAGGTTGATTGTTCAAGTCCGATCCGAGTTAAATTCGAATTGTTCGAGTTGTCCGAATTACCCGAATTATAAATGAATTTTAATTTTGTTTTGGACAGCTGCATTATTAAAATATTAAAATTTGACTATATTTACATTTTTTTAATAGAAAATCATTAACACCATCAAAACAAATAATTTATATAATGTAAGAGAGATGCCATTATAATAGTCTTTATAATTTATAAGTGAAAATAAAAAAGTAAGATTTTATATTATTTGTATATATAACATATATTCAATATGATTTAATAATTTAAATTACTTTAATATCATGTAATGGCTAATAATTTATATATATATTTAATATTTTTATATATCTATACATGTATAATTCGGGTTTCGGGTTGCTCGGGTTGTTTGACGTCTTTGTCCAAACCCGTCCAAATTTAATTTGGGCTTCTGAATTTTTACCCAAACCCGTAACGAATTTGAAAATATTTTGTCCATACCCTAAAAAAATTCGAGCTGGGTTCGTGTTGCTCGGGTTGAGACCACCCAAGTTGCACCCCTACACACAGCGAAGCTAACTTGATTTCTGTCGGGCCACAAATTATCATATAAATTAAGAAAATTATGTGACCACGTATTCATTCAATAAGGTTATGTTTGGTTTATTTTTGGAATCATGATTTCAAACACAAAATTTTTAAATCACTTTTCAAAATCCATAACCATACACAAAACTCAAAATTATTGAAAAAACTCAATTCAAAAATTAATTTCAAAACTCATAACCAAACATACTACTCAAAACTCAATTCAAAACTTTTTTTTAAACTTAAAACCAAACTCTTTTCAAAATTCTATTTTAAAAGAAAAAAAAAATTATATTTTATTTTTAAAAATTATTTTTAGAATCATGATTTGAGTGTGGAGTTGTATTTTGAGTTTTGAAAAGAGAACATTTGTGTATTTATGAGTTTTGAAAAGAATTTTGAGTTGTATTTTGAGTTTTGAGTTGTATTTTGAAATTTTTTAGCTTTATTTTTAAAATATTTAAAAAATTTCTTAATTTTATTTTTTAGGGTAAATATTTTATATTTTAAGTATTTATTTATTTATTTATTTTAATGTGCACTATATTTTATACATTTATATTCTGTATTTTTTTTAATATTAAAAAAATTTTAAAAAATTATTTTTATTTTAAATATAAATTTTATTTTAAATATTTTTTATGTTAAATATTTTATTTTATTTTATAAGTATATTTTAAAATATTATATATATTTTTTTGTTATGTGTTGGTTATGATTTGAATGTAGAGTTTTGAAAGTAATATACAATTTTGAGTTATGTGTTTGGTTATGAGTTTTGAAAATAATTTTTGAATTATGTTTTGGTTACGATTTGAGTGTGGAGTTGTGTTTTGAATTTAAAATATTAAAATTAAAAATTAAAATATTTACAAAATAAAATAAAATATTTAAAATAAAAATAATTAAATAAAAATTATATATTTAAAATAAAAATAATAAATTTTTTAAAACATTTTTTAATATTTAAAAAAATAAATCCAAAAAATTCAAAATAGAACTCAAAATTAAAAAAACTCAAAACTCAAAATACAACTCAAAACTCTTTTCAAAATTTAAAATTCAAAATTAAAAAACTCTTTTCAAAACATTTTTTAAAACTCATAACCAAACAAATTTTCCCTTTTCAAAACTTAACTCATAATTTTACACTTAAATCACAACTCCAAAAAGAGAATTACAATTATAAAACTAAATTAAACGCAACCTAATATTTTTTTGAGAGCAGCTTGCCTCGAACTGGAAGGTGTTGTTGGACTCATGGGGGCCCACCACGGGTCCTGTTTCGATAATCCGAACCGTTCAATGTGTAGAACTCGTCGAGTACTTTATGACTGTAAAAAATCACGGTGATTGGATATCAATAGTTATGTCATCAGATCAGTTGTCGGTCAACCGTTAATCTGTTCACAGTCCATTTTTTTTATACAAAACTGATTTGATCACATAGCTATTGATATCCGATCAACATAATTTTTTATAAATATATAGTACTTGACGAGTTCTACATATTGAATGGTTCAAATTATCAAAACGGAACTCGTGGTGGGCCCCCACTGGTTCAACAACACCGTCCAATCCGATCTCAGATTGGAGGCAAACTCCTCATTTTTTTTTGCATCATTGTCTAGCATCTTATTTAGGCCTCATTTGACATGCGAGTATTTTAATCTAAAAGTTAAAAAGTTACTAAAAAATCTAAAAAAACCTATAACTTATACCAAAACGTCAAAAATTTCTTTTTCTCTCTATTTTTTGCATATGTTTTCATAAAAAATCAAAAAGTTATTCTAAACATATTAATTTTTTTATATTTTAGTCAAAAATTTAAAAATTTACTAAAATAATTCCCAAACAAGGCTTAGCACACAACATTTCAAACAATACGCTCCAAACTATCCCATCAAAAAAATTTTTTTTAAAAAAACACCACTCCAAAGGAATACACAGCGAATTTCTGTGTCAACTTTTGACGTCATAATATTCTGGATTCAAATATCCTATACCACCATTTACCATGAGAGTTGCGATTGGGGGCTCGAAACCGAGCGCCCCGAATGCCCCTAATTTTGTTTTTTTTTTTTTTTCACCAGAGGCGACTGGAGGGGAGGGGGAGGAAGAGGGAGGGGAGGGGAGGGGGAGGAGGAGGACTGGAGGGGAGGGGGCCTAAAAAATGGGCTGGAGGTAAGGCGGGGGGCGCGGCGATCGGGATGGCAGAGGCGACGAGCAGAGGACACGCCGGCGGCGACGAGCTGAGGAGACGACGATCGGCGACGAATCGGCGACCTCTTCTCTCCCTCTCCCTCTCCCTCTCTCTCTCTTTCTCTTTCTCTCCCTCTTCCTCTGAGTTGCACAGGTCCAAAAATGGCGGAAAAAAAAGAAAAAAAAAAAAAAAAAAAAACCTAAAACCCAAAACGACATCGTTTTGGACTTTAGGGACATTCGGGGCCGATTTTTTCGAGCTAAAAAACATTTTCCTTACCATGATGCGGATGTGGGCATCGGACTTGTTCGAATTTAGTTTTCATAATCTGAAATCTGAAACTTGGCCACCCATTTATCATCCAATACTACACATCGCAATTAAAAAAATGTATATTTGGACCACCCAAGATATTGATGCATTTATAATTTTCCTCAAAAAGATGAAGGTTGAACTTCCTAACCTTCAAAGGGCTATTTTTTTTTCTTTTATTAACATTAATTTTTCTTTATTCATACAATAAGCAAAAACATATTTTTACATGTCATAACATTGACAAATAATCCAAGAACACGTCTCATTGAGTTTTGAAAAAGAGATTTAGTAATATTTTAAAAAAAATTCACAATCACATTATTTGATTTTAATACATATTACTCGGGAGTCTTTTGAAAAGCTGGTAAAAAATCAACTTCCAGCTTTTACCCATTTTGAACCACATCACATCTTACATCACTTATCCATAAAAAGACAAAATAAACTAAAAAAGTCAAAAATCAATTTTTTACCAACTTCCTAAAGCACTCCCCCCCCCCCCCCCGCGGATATTTCTAATAACATTACATCAAATAAACTAAAAAAGTCAAAAAAATCAATTTTTTACCAACTTTCCAAAACACCTCTCGATATTTCTAATAACATTACATCGTGACCATTAGTGTTACTGTTGGCTTTTTGGCTTTCGAAGGTTATTTTTGTAATTGCGAGCGTGCCAGCAAGGATCAATCAGTCCTTACAGAAAATTAATTGCAAACCAATTATCAGACGATTGTGTTTTAGTTCTTTCAGCCTCAATGAAGAGGACTTTTACTGGTGGCTTGATTTAGGAGATTTAAACAAGATAACAATTAAATGAAGAATAATTGAAGCATTTCATTAAAAATGAAAAACTTACAATGATCCAAAACTCAACCTCGTAGAGGTTTACAGCAACAATCTACTACTTGAAACTACTCCTATGAACAAAGTGCAGTGCAGGAATTTCAATTATAGGAATGTAAAGAGCAGGAAATGTAAGATTGGAAATGTAAAATTGGAAATGTAAAATAAGTAGAATAAGACTGATTTTTTGGATCTAAGTCTGGGGGTCTTTTTCTGGGTCTTCTCTGCTATTTATACTTCCCAATGATGACCATTGAACTGCATTTCCAGCCGTCGAACTGCTCCTCCATGATCGCTGATCATGTTGCCTTATAATTAGCTCCACTGTGCTATCACTTGCAGTTAGGCTTCCCTCATAAATTTGAATTTAAATGTGAGTAACCGTTGAAGCCACATCACCTTGCATCTCTTTATTGATCTATTGCTACTCAGATCTCGTAATAACCAATACTAACTGCCACGTGTACGATCAGGATCGAAGACTTGAATAGTCTTCCTGTATTACCCTTATTCTGCCACACGTCGAATTGTAATTGGCTTGTACAAAATATGTAGCCAACATTACCCTCCGCACTAATATACCCAATACTTGGTGATATTAGTGGATCTAGGTCTTTTATCCACGTCTTAGAATGTGCATGGGCTTTGCATTTTTCCAAAAATGCAACTGTCATTCATCATCTGCATTAAACTCTCTTTCAATCTTTTGAACACCCCCACCACCTTAATATTCGAACAAACTAATACATTTTTTATGGCCGAATCGATTTTCTCCTCCATTGATCGAGCATACGAAGAGTCATCTGATGATGCTATTCCTCCTCGAAAGAACCTCCATGCATTAATTAGCCACCTTTACCCACCTTTCTATATTCAGGTCATGGATGCCTTTGCAAATTATCAACCCTTGGACTACGAACACATTGCCCTTAATCCTTTGATTCAGAAACTTGCAAATATGGACATGGGAAGTTCTTCTTCTGACTCACCCTTAGACTACGAACAAACTGCGCTCAATCCTTTGATTTAGAAAGTTGCAAATATGGACATGGGAAGTTCTTCTTTACAACCCTCTGCATGGGATAAGGCTACAGCTTCTTCTTCCTCTGGGACTTCTAACTGGACAAGCTGGTCAAAACCCGAGGCTTGTGATTTAAGGGAGTGAATCAACCATCACTTTGTCAAGTTTACTGACCCTTTAGAGTTCCCTTCCTATGCGCGAAGCTCGGTGGTCTATCCTTACGTGCCCATCGACCATCGACGCAGTTTGGAGGAAAATCTACTTGTAGCATGGTACACATCCTCCATGCCTACAAAGATAGTGCACGCTGCCCGACGCTTCGAAGAGGCACAAGGGTACAATCCATCGTTCTTAGCCCAGAAGGTGAAGCTTTGCTCTTCTGACTAGCTCGATTATATTAATGCCCTTGTTCCTTCTGCCCTTGCTCCTCCTCCTGAAGTGGAGGCTTCCATACCTTCTCCTCCGCCAACTCCTTGTTGGACAGAGAGACTAAGGCTTGCCCTCTCAGCGGATAAGGTCTTTCCACCTTACTAGCCTCCACCACCCCCTACTCCAGCTGAGCGGAAGCAAGCCCAATTCCTGCTTGCGGCCTTCTCTTACTTGCCTTTCAGTGTTCTTGAGGATGAAGTCCCTTTCAAGAACTTTCGATGGGCTTGTGATATTCTGACTCGGGGTCATGTCCTCAATCCCCTCGCCCAAGCAGAGCTTCACATGTTTTTGGAGCAAATTCCATTGCTTCTCCACTGGCATCGGACCTCTATAGCCACCACTCAATCTTTGGACTAACTCTCGTCCCTTCGAGTTCATGCCCAGTACGAAGCAAAGAACTTCATTGAAGAATTCGAAAACTTCAAGAATAAAGATTCTGCGTACTGGGATGACTCGGATATAGACGAGTTGGAACAAGGATTGAGAGAAACAGCATTCGAAATAAAGGCTGAAGAGCTCTTTTATGAAGTGAGAGCACATCAACTTATGCAGCCAATCCTAGAAGAAATAGAGGATAGAATAAAGAAAGAACAGAAATTCATTGATCATAGTTGGACCAAATTTCACGATCTTGTTATTTATTCTATTCCCTACTTTTATGAGCTTGAATTTGTACCCAAAGAGGGCTGTTCAATGTAATTGCTTTTGCTTTAATACAACTAAGACTTTTCTTTGTTTGGCATTGTTCGATCTTGTCTCCGTTTGTCTTTAAAAGCAAATTTAGGGCTTCGAACTGAACAATCTTATCCTTCGAATCTGGACTCAATCGTTTTAAATGAAACACTAAAAAGAACCAATATGAACTTTTCCAATTTATGGAATATAGTTGACAGTTCTGGATGATTTTTCATTTAGAATCAGTGTTTCGAATTTAACAATCCTACCCCTTAAAGCTCATTTTAATCATAACCAACATATGGTCATGGTTAGTATGATCAATCAGTCTTAAATTGACCATTTTTTCTTCAAACAACAGTTCATGCTGTTTTAGTTCAGAAGACAATCTCTTTCTGTATATATACAAACCAACTATTGGTTTCTTATGTTTCGAACACCAATTCTCATCCTTAATCCCTATTTCTCTTCGAAGGACATTACTTTCATTAAGAAACCTAAAACAGGTCTTTAATCCCTTTGAAGTAAACAAATACTTGAGTATTCTTACATCTTTAAGTATGGAATGTGCTTCGAAGCCGTTGTTATTTGACTTTTGGCGCCAAAATCTAGTTTTTTATGTTTCGAACACCAATTCCCATCCTTAATGGGTCTCAAGTTTCTCTTCGAAGGACATTACTTTCATTAAGAAACCTAAAACAGGTCTTTAATCCCTTTGAAGTAAACAAATACTTGAGTATTCTTATATTTTTAAGTATGAAATGTGCTTCAAAGCCGGCTTCTCTGTTTCGAAGCCGTCGTTATTTGACTTTTGGCGCCAAAATTTGGTTTCGAAGCCAAGTATTTTACTTCGAAGCTGGCATCAACATTTGGGATGTGTTTTTCCCTCCAAAAGTATCAACGTTGAAGGAAACTCTTCGTATTCGTACTTTTAGTACTTAACGAATTATGCAATATATCTTTCAGACACAAAGGCTTTTAAAACCCTTTTATTTCGTGCTCTGAAATCACTTGCTCGCTCAACACACAAACCCTTTATCTCTACCGATCTTCCACTTCTTTCAACTCCCTTTCCCATCTTCATCCTCTGAGAAAGCGTTCTATCAATGGCTTCTTCTTCATTGAAAGTGTCAGTTGTAGAGCGTGTGAGCCCGTCTATAGCCCTGAAAAGGATCATTGATGCAGAATGTGAAAAGTACAGGGCTAGGGAGAAAAGCGCCATCGACAAACACATCTTCATCCCTCGTCATCATGTGCAACAAGATTATGTGCTTAGGCCCATATTCAAGGAGATTCTTACTGAGCTTCCAGCTCTATATCCACGTCTGGAAGACCATTGTCTCCTTTACGAAGGTGGCCTTGACTGGAGGAACTAGAGGACGAACCGCCCCCACCGATGCTGGCCCACGGTAAGACTGGAGTGGCAAGAATGGTATGATCGAGTTGTCCTTAATAGGACTCTAGACCTTTAAAAACTCTTCCTCTCGACGCCCTCCGACTATCCAGGTTAACTATCTCAGAGGACCCTTTCTTAATTCCTACTGCCCTGTGCTTTTGGAATTCTGCCATTAATTTCTTTCAATTTAGATGTGGGATGATGGCCCCTACTGTTCTTGACAGTTGCCACCTATTAGGATTATCCCCCATTGGAACCCCCATTGGACCAGATTATCCTGACCTAGCAGTCCCTTTTTCCCTCCCCTCTCTTAACTCATCCTATAGTGACTTCGTCAAGGCTGAGAATAAAAGGGAGAGTCCTGTGACTGATAGGGAATTATTTTCTTTCCTACTATATTGGCTTTGCAAGTTCCTTTTTTGCACCTCCTCTCAAAGGATCATGCCTGAATTTGCCCCTCTTGCCAAAGCCCTTGTTTTACAGAAGAATGTGGCTTTAGCTCCATACGTTCTAGGTCACGTATATAGAGCCTGTTCTCTTTTCTGTGAGAAACCCTTAGATGCCAATCAAGGGGGGCCATTTTGGATTCTTCAGCTTTGGCTTTTTGCTTATTTCACTGAGTTACAATCCAAATGCCTTAAATTTTTTGAGCCAAACCCTCCTACTTATGGCATGAGGCTAGTCAATGCTTCACTTTATCCTTCTACCTTTGCTTTTTACTTCTCTTTCTTCCACCAACTTCCAGCTTCTCCTCCTTCTTACAGATTTCGTCCCTTCGAACCCATTACCATTGGCCCATCTTGGTTAAAGAATTTCCTAAGTGATAGGTTCTGTACTTTACCTGTTCACAAAGATATATAGGCTTCTATTCTGCTCCCTAGAGAATTATTCATTGGGACCATGAACCCTAGAGCTTACAAATGCATTGCTGAGCCCTATTGTCCTGCTCAATTTGCTAGACAATTTGGCTTCTCACAAGAGGTCCCAATACCTCTCTGCAGTAACACCAATCTAAGTCTTACCATAAGGGATTTGAAAGTTCGAAGGTCCAAACTAGAAGAGGCAACTTCTAAGTTTATACAGGACTTGATCGAATTTGAGTATGTCCCTTTCCTTCCTCAAGGTAACCTGTTGAAGAGGTACCAAAACTGGTGGGTGACCAATATGGAAGTATACTTGGCCATTTCTCCTCAAGATCTACTAAGGGTGTTGGATGTGCCCAAGCCCAAAGCAGCTGGAGTTGTTACTTCTTCCACTGTTCTTACCACTTCAGTTCCTGTGCTTGCCACCACACAGTCTGCTCCTGCTGCCTCAACTCCTCCTAGAGTTACTCGGGCTGCCTCGAAGAAAGGTAAATACCCTTGTTTCTCCTCATTTTGCCTTCTTTATAATGCTTTTAGCCTTATCTTTAGTTCTTCTTTTGTGAAGGTGGTGCGGGTGCCTCACAGGGAGATTCTCCTCAGAAGACCCAAGCTCTAAATCTTCTCAAAAGTAAACAACAACAAAAGAAAAGGAGACTTTTACTTGAGCTTGAAAAGGAAGCACCTGAGGTTCAAGCAGAAGAAGAAGAAGAGGCAAATCAAGAGCATGAGACACTCTTACAAAGAAGAAAGAGAGCAACTATCTCTTCTTCTGATTTGGATCAAGATCCCACTCATGAGACAACTGCTAGAGTAGTAGTGTAGACGTCCCCGAACGCCCCGGGAGGATGACTCCCCCCGTTCAGTTCATATTGGGCTTACTACAGTTCGGACTCAAATTGTCACGGTTCTTAATCTTGAACCAAAGAGTCCAAATCCGGCAAATCGTTTTGAGAAAACAAATTTTTGAAAAGAAGTGCCAAACATGGACTGCTTTGCCAGATACAGAGTCGCCACCTAAATTTTTTTTAATGGGGGAATTTAGGAAACCCTGACTCGGTGCCAAAGGCCACGTGTCCGTCATCACCAAGTTGCCTCGGCTCGGGAACTTGGGTACGATCGGGAAGGTCAGCTATGAGCACCCCCTCTCGCCCGGTCCGAAGACCGGCCTCTACTAACCATGATATCCAATTTTGAAAACGTTATGAGTTCTTAATCCAATTATTAGCCTAGAATTACTATGTGATGCGCACAACACAAAAGTATAGACTAGACCGCCTGATTTGGAAGTAAGCATTGCATATCCGTTTTGTCTCGAAAAACGTGTTGGTTTTTGCTACTCGCAAGTAGGCTAAAAATACGGATTTCAACGAGTCTTTCCAACTCAGGTAATCCAACCTCCACCCACAGGCATTCAAACAGTTTATCACATATAAGCATTTAGCCGCATGGCAAGCATACTGTCATGGCAACACTCACACGCATGCGGTATGCTAAAGCATAAAAGCTCACCTCGTACTCCATGCCAAAACAGTAAACTAGTTAGCAAAACGATGCATGTCCCTAGTTCATGTTAAAAGGCTAATGCAACACAGACAAGAATGCAATTAGACAGGCTCGGCTATCCTAAGCATGGCATGTGAAATGCGACAAATATCATGTATTCAAGTTAGATTTGAGATACGATGCAGTTTGTATGATGTACCGAGCCCGGTGCATGCAATACTTATGAATGATGCACGCATGCATTTGCATAAGGTATGCTAAATTAAATATGCCCTAATCTACCATCATAAGCAGGTAAATAAAAGGGAGAAAGAAGTGGGGGTTGGAAGACATGCACACACACACCCACACTTATTACACATTCGCCCTCGCTCGGAGGGACCAAAATAATAATACAGTCCGAAATGAAGAATGAATAAATTATTACAGAATTCTAATTACTGAATAAATAAATATGAAATAAGGGGGGGCCACAGCCCCTCGCCTCGGGATGCGCGAATGATGCATGCTCGATGTCCGCCTTGCCCGGGAATCCCGCACCATGCCACTGTTGCCCTTTTTGCACTGCCCTGTCTCCAAAAATTGCCAAAGTCCTGGAAAGCCTTCCACATATTCTGAAGATCACCACCGGCTGGAGGGTTTTGCCACCGGCTGCGGGGTTTGACCACCGGCTGCAATTGATAGTTATCGGCACAAAAAGATTGCCGGTCGGCACTAAAGAGTGCCGGTCGGCACTAAATTCCTGCAGGAGACAGTTTTGACAGCAACAAACAGCAGCAGAGCATGGCATTGGAATTTTGGGACAAATGTATGCACGGACACACTCCCTATCATGCAATAGACTCAAGGGAGCATGGCCCTCGACCCCCGGGCCATCAATCCCGCATTTCAATGCATGATGGCCCGAAAGCCAAGTTAGCAACTTTCAATGGAATGGAATGCAAGCACAAACAAACAAGAGGCCCAACCTCTATCATGGTGATTCAAGAGGCAAGGTATGCATGCCAAATGCAACCTAAACATGTGAGCTAAGTATGCAATATGAGCATAAAGGCAAGTATGCAAACATGCAACATGTATTAGGCACACAACCTAAACCAACAAGCATGGCATGCAACAAACATGCAACAATGGACTTAAACTAACATGGATAGCTCACAAGCATGCCAAAATCAGCGGCCATAAGATGAAAAAGAGATGCCTCGAAATGCGTGCATACGGGCACGCAAATCGAGGCGATGGCATACAAGCATGAAATAGCACTCTAATGAAACATGAAGCATGGCATACTACACATACAAATTTCAGTAGCTAAATGAGGGGCAAAACAGCCCCGAAACAAGGCGAAATGACACCCGATGCATGGAATCACTCCCGAAATGCAAAACTAGGCCTCCGAAATGGCCTATAGCTATGCTAAACATGCATTATATGAACATGGTATGAATAGACAGCAGCTAGACAGCCCAAATATAAGCACATTTTCAGTATAAGACAGCCCCAAAATCAGTAAGCATACAAGGCTAACAAACCATGCAAAAATGAGGCTAAAACAAGGATTTCAAAGCAAGTAGCATAAGGATCATCCAAACAATGTTGAGCCCTTCAACAATGTTGAAGAAGGGCTCAAAATAAGCCTACTTACAGCTTACATCAAACCCCAAAACAGATCATACATCAGCCAAATATTCTATGCAAGAAACATGGCATACAAGAGGATATTGAGATAGGTGCTATATGCAATCATCAAACAGCCAAATACCCTTCATGAGACATGTAGAGGGGGAAAAATAAGCCACTTTTCAGGCCTGTCGAAGGCCCAAAAATGGAAGCATGGTAGGCTAAAAAACATGCAACAAAATAAGGTCCCAAGAGGGTATTGAAGCAAGTCATACATGGGGGTCCCAAACAAGGTTGAGCCCTTCTTCAATGTTGAAGAAGGGCTCAAAACAAGCCTCTTTGTAGTTTACATCGAAGCTCAAAAATACATGCAACTATGGCTTAGATATGAACCAAGAAAATGCTAGTTTTGGGGAAAAGTGTGCTTACCCTTGTAGACCAACAAACCAGCACCCCTTGGTCCAAGTTTCTGAGCTCCTAACCTCTGCAAATGACCTCCCAAATGCTGGAATGGAAGATGGAGGTGTTGTGCTAGGTGTTGTAGAGCAAATGATACAAGAACCAAGGTGTTTGGAAGCTTGGATAGGATAGATATAGAGAAGGAGGTGGGATATATGTATCTATATCAGAATATATGTATATCCTCTGGTTTTTTGCTTAAGAATCTCCAACCCTTGAGCAATGGAGAGGGGGCATGCTTATATAGGCAAGTATAAGCCAAGACTTAGAGGCTAAGTCATTCAAAAGGGGTCAAGGGGGGCCAAAGCTTATTCAAGAAGCTTGGACAGCTGGTAGGCTTCTTGAGGAAGCCAAGACAAAGGGGTCAAGGCTTCCCCAAGAAGCCTTGAGCAAAGGGTGCAAAGGAGGGGGTTCAAGGCTCAAAATGGTGCAAAATATGCACATGCATGCACGTGTATCTGATTCTGTGCATCCCAGCTGGCACAGCTGGCCTGCACCATGCCTGCAAGGGTCAAAAGGGGCAAACCGGCCAGCAAAAATGGTCATCGGCACAATAAATGGCCGTCGGCACAATATAGTGCCGACCTGCACTTTATTCTGGCCGGTCGGCACAATGGAGTGCCGGTGGGCACCGGTAAGGTCACCAAGTGCCGGTGGAAGTTCAGATTGAAGCCCCGGAAGTTAGCTTTCCAATGGCGCAAACCTTGCCTTAAAATTCCTCCTGTGCAAAAAGTTATGCCCTTTTCCGTGAAGCCGCACAGACTTGATCCAACCGGACTGATCCCCTGCTTTAACCAGTCATATCTCCTCCACCGGACTTGGATGTAGGAGATTCTTGAACCAAAAATGAAGCCCCGGAAGTCTTCTTTCAAATGGTGGTGGCCTCATAGCTTAAATCCAAGTATGCGGATGAATGGGCCTGATTCAGCGAGGCTGCGCGACTCGCTTCTACCCGGCATGTCGAACTTCTCCCAAACCTATTTCTTCCCTCTTCTCCTCTTTTCTTGAACTCCAAACCCTTAAACAAAGTGTTTGGAAAGTTTTGCCTCTCTTCTTGCCAAAGAAACTGAACCTGTGGCCTGCACATCTCTCAACATCGACCAAAACATCAGTCGCACCCAAGTCTTCGGGGCGGTCAAAAATGGGGTGTCTACAAGTAGCAGAGGAACTCACTTCTGAGGAATCTGAATCCCAGATTGAGGAGAGAGAAATTGAGAAGGAGCAGGCAATACCAATACAGAGAAAAAAGAGAAGAAAGATGACTGTCTCCCCTTTTGATTTGGTCGAAGACCCTATTCATGAGGTAGCTGCCAAGGCAGTAGAGCAGGAACATTCTAAGGCCATAATTGTTTTTGAGAGAGCTGAGAAGATACGACAATAGCAATTCTTAAGAGATGAAGCTGCTGCTGCTGATGCAACCCAAAGAGAAACTGTAAGGAGGCAGCATATTGCTGAGCACTATTCTCTTCGCAGCTCTCCCATTGTTGTTACCACTTCTGAAACAAGTAACTTCTTTCATGTCTCTATTTTTTTCCCTTGTCCATTTCTTGGTATTTGAGACTTGACATTACTTTGTACTTCTTCTTTTGCAGCAACAACTACTGAGCCTATTCTTCCAATAAGGACTCTCTCAGTTTCAGTTGAAGTGGAACAAACTCAAGATGTGGAGACCATTCAAATAGTTCTGCCACTTCCAGGCCCTATATTTCCTATACCCTTTCTAAGGCCAAGTATTCCTGCATCACTTTCTTTTGGCTTAATTCCATATCTTCCTTACTTGTCTTTTGATCTATCGCAATTTAATTCTCTTTCGAGCCTTGCTTTTCCTTTTCCTCCTAAGGAAGTTCCAACTATTGCCTTCTCTTCGATGGTAGCTGATTCCCCTATAGAGGGTGCTGGAAGCTCTCCAACTCGTAGTTTATTACCTTTGCCTAGTTCCAGCCCTTCTTCCCTTGATTTATTGGTGGCTAGAACCATAGAGACTGCTGAAGATGCTCCACTCATTTCTCCTATCCCTATGTAGTCCTTTGTGCCTTCCACCAAAGCCTTTTCTACCCCCTTCATGTCCACAGATGAGGTAGACATTTGAAGCAAGACTACCTAGTCTCTTCGACCTGCCTTCTACCTCTCCAATGGCTAATGACGAGACTGAGCCATTAGTTTTGGCTGATTCCTTGCTAGAAATTTTTGAGAGCTCTTCCTCCAGTAGTAAGCCTTCTTCATCTCTGATAGACTTGGACAACTGCCTGGAGCTATTGACATCTTTTTCGAGGATTCCCTTCGAGGCCTTAGAGAGACCTATAATAAGAAATGGCTTCCTTTAGTGCTGCAAGATTGTCGAGCAGTCTGGCATGACTGTCTCAAGTCATTTATCTCAGGCAGCAGCCACTATTGACTTCTATATCAACATTTGCCATGCTGCCAAGGCTACAGAGGAGAAATTGGTTAAAGATCAGAGCTTTGTTTCCACAGTGCATACTAAAGTATCAGAACTAAAGGAACAACATTCTTTTGTTTCCCACTTTCGAACTCAACTACTGGAGAAGAAAGTTCGACTTGAGGAGGAGCTATCTGCAGTGAACCAGGCCTTAATCCGAACTGACACCAAATTGCAGATCATCAACCAAGGACTGGCTGACCGAAAGCAGGAAATGACCACAGTCATCCAGTTGTTCTCATCATTTAAGAATAGAACATCCATTGTAAAAGAACAACTGAGACATTGTAATGATTTCTGGGCCAATTTATGGCAGAATGTATTCAACTCTTTATGAAGAACAAATTCTTATTTATCATTTGAGTATTCTCATATTCTTATACTTAGTGTTTATTTTATTCCTTGTGTTTCCCAAATGGTTGGAAAATAAGGCTTCAAATATCTGCCATTAACTTTTTGGGATGTATGTATCCATTCAAATTTCTCAAATGGTATGCTCCAAAAGACAGGACTATGAATTTGATATGGTCCTTCCCCATTAGGTGACCATTTGCCAAACTTATGGCTTTTAATCCCTATTGGAAGTATTGTCTTCCATACCAAATCACCTTCATCAAAGCCAATGTATTTGACTTTTTTATTATAGTTTTTGGCTGCTTTCTTCTTTTCAAAAAGAATGCTATTTAATGCCAGAATTCTAGCTTCATCTATGCTTTCTAATTCCAAGCACATACTCTGATAGTATTACTCAGGATCTAGCTGGTCTTGGCATCTTACCCTCAAGGACTTGACATTAATTTCCACAGGTAACACTGCATCATGTCCATATACTAAGGCATAAGGAGTGACTCCTGTGCTTGACCTTGGGGAAGTTCTATAAGCCCACAATACATCCAACAATAAGTTATGCCAATCCCTAGGATTGTCTTCCACAACCTTTTGTATTCCTTTTTTCAAGGACTTATTGGATGATTCAGCTTGACCATTGGCTTGTGCATAATAGGGGGTGGAATTAAGAAGGCTAATTCCAAACTCTACCACAAAAGACTTTACCATCTTCCCATCAAATACAGTCTCATTATCAATAGTTATAGTCTGTGGGACACCAAATCTATGGATTAAATCTTTAATGAATCCAATGACCTCAGTCTGGTCTACAACCTTGTATGGCTTAGCTTCGACCCACTTAGTGAAGTAATCAGTGGCCACTAAAATGAAACAATGATGCTTTGAAGAAGGTGAGTGTATTTTCCCCATCATATCCATGGCCCATCCTCTAAATGGCCAAGGCTTCACTATTGCATGTAGGTCAGTTATGGGCACATGCCTTATTGTGCCATGTTTTTGACATGCCTGACAACCTTTTGCATATTCTATACAGTCTTTAAGGATAGTTGCCCAATAGTAAGAATGCCTTCGAAGCAACCATCTCATCTTCACCCCAGGCTGATGAGCACCACAGATGCCTTCACGAACCTCAGCCACAGCTGTTAATGCTTCTTTTGGGCCTAAACATTCCAGCAATAAACCATCTCCCCCTCTTTTGTAGAGAGCATTACCATACATCATGTATTACATAGATTGCAATTTAATTTTTCTGCTGGCCTTCGAAGATGGGCCAGCCAAGTACTGCATTATTGGATGCCTCCAATCTTATTCTTGTAGGTCATTATGGTTGACGTCCAGGACCACATTCCTTTTATTCAAGGTGGTATTAATTTCTGATATGTTGTTTGGCTTATGTCCCTTTGAGCATTATCCCTTCTCTTGAAATTCGAAGCTTTCTGAGCCACATCATTAGCTCTATTATTCAAGAATCTTGGGACATGAGTTACATTTGCTATTTGAAATTGAGAAAGCAGATGTAATGCAACAACATAGTATGGCAACATGCTTATACTTTGACATTTGAAAATCCTTTTACTTGGTTACCACCAATTGAGAATCTCCAAATATGTCAACTGCATGAACTTGTAATCCAATAAGAATTTCCAGTCCCACTATTAAGGCTTCATATTCAGCTTGATTATTAGAACAAGTAACTCATCCACTCTGTTGAAACGATGTGTGGTTTCTACCCCTTGTGGTGACTTAATCACTATACCAATTCCATTAGGCCATTGGCTTTTGATCCATCGAACCACATTTGCCATGGCTCAACACTAGCCATACCAAGTTCCATTATCTCTTGGCTTTCTGTTTGAGATGGATGGTCTGCCAAAAAATTAGCTAAAACTTGTCCTTTTACTGCCTTTTGGGGAACATATTCTAAATGAAATTCTGATAAGGCTAGTATCCATTTGCCAATTCTTTCCCTCAACATAGGTCTAGATAACATACACTTAACCAAATCTGTAGTTGCAATTACCAAGACAGTTGTAGGTAAAAGATAGTATCTTAATTTCATTGCAGCAAAATACAATGCAAGGCATAGCTTTTCTACAGCTGAGTATTTACATTCACAAGAATTTAAAAACCTGCTAAGGTAATAAACAGCTTGCTCCTTGCCTTCTTCATTGTCTTGGGCTAAGAAAGCTCCCAATGAATCTTTTGCTACAGCTATGTACAACTTCAAGGACTCATCACCCTTTGGTGGCATCAGCACTAGAGGGTTGGCCAAGTAGGCTTTGATACTTTCAAAAGCAATTTGATGCTCTGTTGTCCACACAAATTCCTCTTCATCTTTCAGCCTTAATAAGGAAGAAAACACTTTAGTTTTCCCTGCAGTATTAGAAATGAATCTTCGAAGAAAATTAACCTGTCCAAGGAACTTTTGTAATTCTTTCTTACTTGATGGAGGTTTGGCTTCAATGATGGCTTTGGCTTTATTTTGGTCAATCTGTATTCCTTTCTGGTGTTCTACATAGCCCAAGAAGTTTCCAGATGATACGCCAAAAGCACATTTAAGAGGATTGAGTTTCAACTTGAACTTTCTCATTCTTTCAAAAGCTGCTTCTAAGTGAAACAGATGCTCCTCCATGGATTGGGAATTAACTACAATGTCATCAATATAACACTCTAAATACCCTCCAACGAGGTCATGAAAAATAGTGTTCATAGCCCTCTGATATGTAGCCCCAGCATTCTTCAGGCCAAATGGCATTTTAACCCATTCGAAGGTGCCAATATTCCCAGGACATTTGAATGCTGTCTTGTGAACATCCTCCTCTGCAATGCAGATTTGGTTATAACCATAGTGCCCATCCATCATTGATAAAATTTGATACTCTGCTGAACTGTCTACCAACAAATCTACTATAAGCATAGGATACTCAACTTTTGGAGTTGCTAGATTTAAGTTTCTGAAATCAATGCATATCCTCATTTTACCATTCTTCTTAATTACAGGCACAATATTGGATAGCCATTCAACATACCTGGCTGTCCTAATAAAGCCTGCCTTGAGTAGTCTAAGAATTTCCTCCTTAACTTTCTGAATCACTTCTGGACTCATTCTTCTTGGTTTTTGCTTGTATGGCTTGAAATTAGGCCTCATAGGGAGCTTATGTTCCACTAATGACCTATCCAATCCTAGTAGTTCATTATAAGACCATGCAAAACAATCTTTATATTTCTTCAGAACAACCAATAACTGGTCCCTGTCCAGAGCATTCAAACAAGCACTTATATAGGTGGGTTGTTGTATAGAACCTTTCCCTAAATTTACTTCTTCTAAGGGGTCTTGTGTCTGAGAACTTACTGAAGCTTCTTCTTTAATTCCTTCTGCCTTCGAAGCAATCTTCTTGCTGTGTTCTGCTCCCAGGTTCTCTAATTCAACATCTTTACCCTCCTCCTCATAGACAAAGTCTGTCCACAAGACTTTTTCTTCCTGTATCTTCTGGACTTTTGTTTCAATGTCCAATGCACAATATTTATCAAGAGCCAAAACTCTGACCTGTTGCTGCTCCTGCTTGTAGCCAATTATCATGGCTTCTTTCTCTTACTCTACACTTTCTGGACTATTGATTTTACATCCACTGTTGAGAACTTAATTAGAGCCAAAGACTTGGCTTCTAGCACTTCATCTCTTGGCCTACAACTAGGAATCATTGTCATCCTTAACGACAACCTCTTCATCAGCACTCTCCTGGACTAAGTGCTTCAGGTGTGTCACTTTCTCATCAGCTGTCACTTCGGCTGAGCTATCAGATTTCCTCAGTATACTGAGTGGTGTCACTCCCTCAATATACAATTTAGCCTCTGCGAAGTCTGCACAGGCTATGAAGGGTTGAGGATCTGCATCAATTTCCTCTGTCTCTCCATTGCCCAAGGCCATCATTATTTTCTGATGCAAAGAGGAAGGCACACATTTGTTAGTGTAGATCCAATCTCTACCAAGTAAAGCATTGTACTTAGCATTGCTGTCAATAACGAAGAATGCCGTCATGCAGTCCCTGGTTCCTACACTCAGGTTGATAGGCAGAATCCCTGAGCCATCTGTTTGTCTCCAGCGAAGCCAGCAATGGTTGTGCTGGTTGGGATTAACCTAGGGTTCCTTTTCCCTAGTTTCTTCAAGGAAGATTTCGGTAGTAAGTTCACCGCTGCCCCATTATCCACCAAGACTCGGTTCAATTGTATCCCATCGAAGAAGCCTTGATATACAAGGCTTGACGTGCTGTGTCATAGAGTTCGAGGATACTCAAAAGGATATGAGAGGTTAATACTCATCTCTTCTTCACTCTCATATTCAGTTTCCATTGGGTAGCCATTCCGGATTCATCTTACACCATACTCACTTGTGAGTCTTCACTAGAGACTAGAATTAGGTCAATTTCTTGCCCCTCTTGGTTCTTATCTCCAGCTTAGAATTCATGTGGTAGTATGTGTACCATATTCACTGACACTGGAGGAAACGAGCCAAATTGGATGGCTGGCTGTGTCTGTTTCTCCTCTTGGCCACCTTGTTCAGTTACTTCAGAAGCATCTTCCATGCTGCATTCTGGCACTTCATTACTAACAAACTCCTTCGAATAGTCTTTTTTGACTGGCTTTTCAACCAAAAATGTCTGTTCAGCCATGAAGGCTTCGAACATTTCTTCCTCAACCATTTCTTTCTTTTGGCCTAGGCCAACTTCTTCTTCTGTCTCGCTATCACTCTCCATCAAAGCCTTCTCCAATCCTGCTAGACTGGACTTCTCACTGGCTTTTAGTTCAAAGTGAACTTTGGCCAATTGTTCTCTGTTACAACCCATTTTGTCTTGTAGAGTTGGTTTTGGAGTATGGTCTGACTTTAGATTCTTCTTTCCTTCTGTCTGGACCAATAAAGAGCTTTCTCCCCTTTCTTTCAGGTCTTTCTGGTACTGAGTGTACCTACGCTGAATATTTCTTCTTTGTGATCTAGAAATTACGGGGACCATATCTGGTTCTTTTGTTTTTGGGTGTTTAAGCAATACCCAATTGTTTGGAGCCACCAAAGGAGGTTTGACCATCCTACCTTGGTTTCCAACAACATCCCTCTGGATGGACACTTCCCTAAGTTTGTTCTGTATCACAAACCAATCTAGAACTCCAGGTACCCACGAACTTACTGACTCAGCTGTTAAACTGTTTCTTTCCTCCTTCGAAGCCATCTTTGAAGCTGGCTGTGAAGGCCACTGCTTGGCCCTGACTTCATGTTTTGGGCCCAACTCAGACCTTTGATGAAGGTAGCCACTTTCTGTCCTGCGTGATGCTAGTCTAAGGGGCCAATCTCTGGCTTTGATCCCATAAACTGAGCCCCTCTCCGACCTCCTTTCAGAATGATTGCTCTCCATTCTGTAATAATTAGGTGGCCTGGACTCATATAAAGGCCTCTTGCCTTTAGAATGCATTCTATCAGCTGTTGGCTCAACCATTAATGGCTGCTGCCTAACACTAGTTGGGTATGGCCTTTTGTTATGAGCATTGGTTGGTTTAAAACGTCTCTGTACATCCCTGTAGTATTGCTTCCCATCAATCGGGAGTCCTTTCAGCCACTTCTAACTCAACCTACACCTGGAACACATTCTTTGGATAACTGCTGCCTCCAAGGAATCATCATTCAGTGTTTCTTCATCAGAGTCTTTTCCCTGACTTGTAGAGCCTTGTCCAACAACTGGCAGACTTCTAGTGTCTTTCTTAACAATAGCCTGGCTGGCAACATGCATTTGCACATTGACCTCTTCCAATTCCTGCAAAGATAAATTCTGGAAGTCTGGTACAACAACATTAGCTGCACTTTCTCCAACTTCTGGAAATGGATTACTGTCGATCCCCATGGTCTTTTCTGCTTTAGCTGGGAATTTTAAGCTTCCTTTCCGAATTTATTCTTGGATTCTGTCTCGAAAAACAATACAGTTTTTAGTCGAGTGAGATCAAGAGTTATGCCATTTACAATATACTTGTCCTTTAAGTTCATCTGGAGATGGAATTTTGACTCCTTTTGGTAACTTAAGGAAGTTGGCCGCAAGCAAATGATCAAAAATGTCATCTGCCTTAGTTAAATCGAAAGAGTATTTCCTATGAAGGTCTTTCTTTTTAAACTACTGGTCAATTATTGTATCCTTATGAATTAATGCTTCACAGATCACAGGTTCTTTCCCCACAATCTCTGCTGCATCAATCTCATAATTAGGATCTCTATAATATGTCTTGTACGACGCATTATTTCGATCTTGTTCCTCATTTAGTAATGTTTCGTACCTAGACACCTTATAAGTCAGTTCCACTAAGTCTCTGAACTCAGTTGAGTCAAACTTCTTTCGGAGCCTAAACTCTAAGCCATTTTGAGCCAATCTCACGAATTCTGGCTCTGGTAGGATGACTCTACATTTATTTAGAGCCCTTTTAAATCTGGCAATAAACTGGGTAGCCTTCTCATCAGGCCTTTGACTCAATCTTGCCAAGTCTGCCATGGAAACCTCTAGCTCCGATTGGAAGAATTGGGCGTGAAATGCCTCTTCCATTTGTTGCCACGTTTGGATAGAGCCAGGTATAAGGTTAATATACCATACAAATGCTCCCCCAATTAAGGAATTTGGGAATAACCTTAACTTCATATAGTCATTATTAGTAAATTCACCGCATTGAGCAGCAAACCTAGCAATATGCTCCACTGTTGATTGGTTTCCATTCCCATAAAAAATGGCAAAATCTGGTATCCTGAAACCTATTGGGTATTCATGTACCCTATCTACCCATTCTGGGTATGGTTTCCTGTACACAGGAGTCTGGACCCCCCGAGCCATCGGTCCACACATCTCTCTAACAATGTCAGCAATTTGGTCCCTAGGGACCATATTTTGTGCCTGCTGAACCACTACTGGAGGGACAAACACAGGATTTGGTGGACAACCTTGTGCCTGTGGTCCTCTTAGTCCATAAGGTGGTATATTTGGGATTGGTTGTCCCTGTGGTGCAGGTTGCTGTTGGGGGTGTGGGTAACCCCTTTGAGCCTGTCCTGCGAAAGGACCTGCGAAAGGTGCTGGAACGGGTGTTGTGTCTCTTCCATTTGTAGAAAAACCTTCCAACCCTCCATGTATAAATTCGAATAAGGGATTAGTGAACCCCCTTGTGCCAGGTATGGCTTCGAACATGGGATTTGGAATCATTCTTATGCCACTTTCTTGTACTGGACCAGATCCACCAATTTGCATGGCTTTGCTGTTAAGTACCGAGGCATTTTGACCTACTATAGGCCTCGAAATAGGTTCGTACCAAGACTGAGGTGATGGTCTTTCATAGTTCTGATTACTAGTTTAACCATTAGAATGTCCATTAACTTGCATAGGCTGTTAAATCTTTGCTGAGGGACATTTAAAACTTCCTCCATGTGTCTTGCGTTTGTTGGTTGGTGGTTATTCATTCGATCCAAAAGGATGTTGCCCACCTTTCCATCGTGTTCATTAACTGCTGTCCCATGGCATCTACTAGGCCACCCCATGGATTTATTGGCTGAGTAAATGGAACAGTAGATGGTCCAATTCCTTGGTCTCGTCCAATATTATGAACATGTGGTGCTTGTTCTGAAGTGCTGGTCTGTTCGACCATAGGTTCTGATAAAATGGGAGTTTCCACAGGATGTGTTATCACATTTTCCTCTGGATTAAGTATCTCTACCTCTCTTTCCACGCCTTCTTCCAAGCATTCATTTTCTCCTTGTTTCCTACGTCTAGCCATTTCAATTAGTCCCACCGGGCGTGCCAAAAATATATGTTGGCTTTTTGGCTTTCGAAGGTTATTTTTGTAATTGCGAGCGTGCCAGCAAGGATCAATCAGTCCTTACAGAAAATTAATTGCCAACCAATTATCAGACGATTGTGTTATAGTTCTTTCAGCCTCAATGAAGATGACTTTTGCTGGTGGCTTGATTTAGGAGATTTAAACAAGATAACAATTAAATGAAGAACAATTGAAGCATTTCATTAAAAATGAAAAACTTACAATGATCCAAAACTCAGCCTCGTAGAGGTTTACAGCAACAATCTACTACTTGAAACTACTCCTATGAACGAAGTGCAGTGCAGGAATTTAAATTACAGGAATGTAAAGAACATGAAATGTAAGGCTGGAAATATAAACTGGAAATGTAAAATAAGTAGAATAAGACTGGTTTTTTGGATCTGAGTCTGGGGGTCTTTTTCTGGGCCTTCTCTGCTATTTATACTTCCCAAGGATGACCATCGAACTGCATTTCCAACCGTCGAACTGCTCCTCCATGATCGCTGATCATGTTGCCTTATAATTAGCTCCACTATGTTATCACTTGCAGTTAGGCTTCCCTCCTAAATTTGAATTTAAATGTGAGTAACCGTTGAAGCCACATCACCTTGCATCTCTTTGTTGATCCACTGCTACTCAGATCTCATAATAACCAATACTAACTGCCACGCGTACGATCAGGATCGAAGACTTGAATAGTCTTCTTGTATTACCCTTATTCTGCCACGCATCGAATTGTAATTGGCTTGTACAAAATATGTAGCCAACAGTTACATAATGTCATGATTTAGACATGATCCCTCAAAGATTTCTATGACTGTCCATTCTTAGAACCATGATCCTTCCACGACCTTTGCCTAAGATCAAAATCTTTTACTACTCTTGCAACAGATAAAATCGCCATGGCAATTTCCTTCCACCAACGTATATTGTTTGTGTGATGCCAACACGTGCTCAAGACTTTCGACCACTTCAGCCATCATAGGCCTTTCTTTTGGTTGAGTATGTAACATTTATTAGTAATTTTTGCAAATTTTTTCATACAATAAGACGATATTTGCCCTCTTAAAAAGGGATCAATGATCTGATCAACTGTTTCATTTTTTATGCAGTTTTTAGCCCAGAGGGCTAGACTGCATTGCTCCTCCTCAACTCCTGTATCTATTGGTGGCCTCGCACATAACACTTCAAACAACACCACGCGAAAGGCATATACATCTGATTTTTTGGTTAGTTTATGAGTCAAGAAATACTCTAAATTCAAATAACTGAACGTGCCTTTAACATGAGGTGAAAAAAAAAATTAGTGTATTTAAGATCTTTTTTTTAATTAAATAGATAATTGTGAAAAAAATAATTAATTAATATATATGATATACATTATAACCTTTTAATTATTTTAATCAAAAGAAATTTCTCTCCAAACAAGGAGTAAGTCATCACTGACATGTATGTGACATATAATCAATTAATAATAATAATAATAAAATAGACCTGGCTCCTCTCTAATTACTGAATAGGAGAGTTCGGTATTGGTGGGTCCTAATAAAATAGACCGGGTTCACCCTCAACAAGATTATTGTCGGGGTTGCTCAACTTGAATACCTACAACCACTTTAGAATTGCATCAACGTGTGTAGTCCTCCACTCATAGCTGTCACAGCCTGTGATTGTAAGGGCACAACGCTATAACCATATCTGGTTTGGCATAGCCTAAAAAAGATAAAAAGTCAAAAAGTTACTCAAAAAGTTAAAAAGTTATCACTATTCACTAAAAAAAAATATTTAAAAATTAATTTTTCACAAATTCATACAACTCAACAATCATTCCTACTTTTCGGCTCTGCAGCGTTGGACAGAAAAGTAGGACAGTTTGGGGCAATTTTGACACACTGTTGTTCAGCCAGTGGGGGCCTATCATGGGTCCCGTTTTGATAATCTGAACCGTTCAATGTGTAGAACTCGTCGAGTACTATATGTTTGTAAAAAATCACATTGATCGGATATCGATAACTACATGATCAAATCAGTTTTGTATGAAAAAATGGATGGTGTTATAATTAACGATTGAAAAAAACAAATCTGATCAGATAGCTGTAGACACCCCATTTTTGACCGAACTTAAGACTCAGACGTCACCGATTGAGCGCTCGGTGATGTTGCATATTGTGCTCGTTCAGAAGTCTCAGAGTCGCGGCCGGGCGCCCTGCCTCCGGACTTCCGAACTCTCTTCTGTGCCTTGCCTCGGTTTGCGAACCAGACTCGGTTTTCTTTATTTTCTTTCCTGAGGGGAGGGAGAGGTCCCGTAGACCGTCTCTCAGTGGCCGTGGGCTACATTTCGTGGCCGTAGGCCATTTTGCCCATTTCGGAGCCCGGTCCCCGGTTTTTGGAGCCGTCAGGCCGTGTGCCTCGGTTCGGGACCACCCAACCATCTCCGATTCCTCCGGTTCTTGGCATGCATCTCATTTACTCCCTAAGGAGGGACACTGGGGTCTTAGATACCCACTTCGTGGCCAAACACCACTTTCGGTGCTTAACGGCCGATTTTCGGGATCCCGAACTGCGTGTTTTGGTCCCCGAGCATTCGTTTTGCATCGGTTTTCGTTCATTTTTGGCAGGTACCTCTGTTTTATCATCAGGAAGATTACTGGATGGTGGGAGGCTAGAAATTGTCCCAGCAACCAGTTATGCTCCTCCGGCGCCCCCCCGGCGCCCGTTTTTCTCACTTCCGGGCTAATGTTGAACACCCTAGGGCCATTTTCTTCGAGCCAAAACCACATATTTGTTTTGTACACACATGGGAGGATCCTAAAAACACATGGCCGGCCAGTAATTCTTTTGTCCATTTTGAAACCTCTTTGAAAAGTGGATTCGGGAAGGAAAAGTCTGTGCGGCTTCACCGAAACGGGCGTAACTCTTTGCACAAGAGGAATTAAAGTATGAGGCCACCATCGTTGGAAAGCTTACTCCCGGGGCTTCATTTTTCACTCAAGAATCTCCTAAATTCAATTCCGGACGGAGGAGATATGGTTGATTGAAGTAAGGCATCACTCCGGTTGAACCGAAATCTGCGCGGCTTCACGGAAACGGGCATAACTTTTTCCACAGGAGGAATTTTGATGCAAGGTTTGTACCATTGGAAAGCTAACTTCCGGGGCTTCAATTTGGACACTTGAATGGCCACATTTGGACTTCTCTAGCACCCACCGGCCAGCCTTCTTCCCGACAGCTTTTTTTAACTAGCTGGCCGGCCAGAAAAACTAGCTGGCCGGCCACCCTTTTGTGAAATGACCTTTTTGCCCCTATGAGCTGGCCGGCCATTTTCCTCTCCCTCAGTGTATTCCAGCTGTGCCAGCTGATTTCCAATTGGACCATCCTCCATACACGTGTATGGAGGATTAGAGAGGTCTTGGAGATATTTTTGATGCCTCTCCTCTATAAAGGAGAGGCTTGGCTTCTTGGATGAAGGTTGGACATTGTTAGACACATTTTGGGAGAGTTCCATACCTTCCACCTTCCATTTTCTCTCCATTTCCAAGCTCCAAAGTCATTTTCTTGCACCATTTCTACATCAACCCCTAGCACAAGACCCCCACACTCCATTCCAACACTTGGAGCTGATTTCCAGCAGCTAAGAGGCAGCAAATTTGGTCCAAGAAGGCAGCCAAGACTTGTCTACAAGGGTAAGTTGCCATTTCCCCCTTTTGTAGCTCTTTTTTGCACCATTCTTCTAGCCTATTGTCTTGTTGTTTTGAGCTCCGACCCTAACTGAAAGGGGCATTATTTTGAGCCATTTTACATGTTTGTTGAAGGGTTCAACCCTATTTGAGATCACTATCTTGCACTTGTTTCAATATCCTCTTATATGCCATTATTTTGCATTGAATATTTGGCCTATGTGTGATCTGTTTCTGGGCATAAGGTAAACTGTGAGTGGGCCTATTTTGAACCCCCTCTTCAACATTGAAGAAGGGCTCAACCCTGTTTGGCCTCTCTATCATGCACTTGCTTCACAATTCCTCCAATTTACCGTAAATTGCATGATTTGTTTGGCCTATATGTAAATTGTTTTGGAGCATGCCATGAACTGTGAGTGAGCTTATTTTATGTCCCTCTACAACATTTTAGAAGGGATCAACCTTTTTGGGGGTCTTCATGTTGTGCTTGTCTTTATATCCCTCTTTGGCCCCCATTCTTGCATGCTTTTTTTGGTTTATCTAGCTTCTGTTTTCGGCCATTATCAGAACTGGAAAGAGTCATATTTTGATCTTCTTGTCATATTTCATTAAGGGTCTTTGCTGGTTTGATGAATGTTTGGGGTACCTCATGTTATAGCCTTATGTATCCTCAATCTTGCATGGCATTTTTAGCATGTTTGCATATTGAGTTGGGGGATGTCATCTACTGTAAATGTTCATATTTTTAGTCCCTCATCAGTGTTGTAGAAGGATATTTTTCAGTTTGAGCATCGCATGTATCACTTGCTTCAATGCCCCTCTCTTGGCCCCCATTTTTGCATGCCATTGTTGTCCTATCTATGCTCACTATTTCGCCATGTTTTGTACTGTAAAAAATGCTATTTTGGGGCTGCCTTGCTACTGTTTTGCATGTCATGTTCCAATTACGCATGTTTAGTATGGCTGTAGGCCATTTCGGGTGCTTAATATCGCATTTCGGGACCATCCCGTGCATTTGGTGTCATTTCCCCACCTTTCGGGACTGTTTTGCATCATTTGTGAGTGCTGAAACTTCGTTTGCATGTTTGCATATCATTTCCATGTCATTTCATGCCTTAGGGCCATCGCCTCGGTTTGCGCGTCCGTGTGCACGCATTTCGAGGCGCTTCATTTTTTATCCGACGGCCTCTTATGTGAGTGTGGCTGAGGCCCTCTCATGTTAGTATAAGTCCAATTTGCATTTGGAGTGCCATTTCATGCTTTATGACATTGTCTCGGTTTGTGCGCCCAGGTGCACGCATTTCGAGGCGTCTCATTTTCATCCGACGACCTCTTATGTGAGTGTGGCTGAGGCTCACTCATGTTAGTGTAAGTCCATTTTGCATTCTGTATGCCATTTTAGTCTTATCACATTGCGTATGCCATCGCCTCGGTTTACGCGCCCGTGTACACGCATTTCGAGGCGCTTTATTTTCATCTGACGGCCTCTTATGTGAGTGTGGCTGAGGTTCACTCATGTTAGTGTAAGTCCATTTTGCATTTTGCATATCATTTTAGCTTCATTGCATTCCGTATGCCATTTTCTCGGTTTGCGTGCCCGTGGGCACGCATTTCGAGACATCTCATTTTTAGTCCCATTGTATATCATTTTTCATGTCATTTCATGCCTTTATGTCATCGCCTCGGTTTGCGTGCCCATTCGGCACGCATTTCGAGGCATCTCATTTTCATAGCATTAGGCATGCTAGGATTGTATATTAGCTGCATTTCATGCATATCATGCATATTGCATCGTGTTCGGGATAGGAGTTAGCCCGGGCACGGGAAACGAGGCACGTTTCGTACTCCGAGTGACGGAACGGGTCTCAATTCCCAAGTCACCGACACTCCGGATTACCCATGATGGAGTTAGGTTTTGTTGTAGCATTCATCTGCATTCATCCCATATTGAGTTGTGCAATCCGACTCCTCGGCCATCATGCATCGATATGCGTGATTGGTGGCATGAGGATCGAGGCATGCATATATTTGTGAAATACATTGCTATGCCCCTTTCCTGCTCTCTGTTGCAGTAAAATGAGGAATCAGCAACTTTTCGGAGTCTGGCGCGCATTTCGAGAAACATTGCAAACAGAGGCTAAATTGGGCATCCCAGTGGATTTCTGCGCAAAGGCAGCCCAGCATACATCATTCATCAGAAGCGAGGCAGCCCCTTGGCTTGCATGCCAGTTTAAAGCTTTCTTAGTTAATTTGTTAATTAATTAAGAATCTGTATATTTCGGACTGTATTATTCTTTCATTTCGGACTGTATATTTATTTGGACCCTCTGCGCGAGGGCATAATTGTAATAAGTGTGGGTGAGTGTGTTGTATGTCTTCCAACCCCACGTCTTTCTTCCCTTTTATTTACCCACTTACGATGGTTAGATATAGGGCATATTTCAATTAGCATACAGTATGATAGCATGTTTGCATCATTCATCTGCTTTGCATGCACCGGGCTCGGCGCATCATACAAACTGCGTTTGTATTTCAATTCCAAATTGAATACGTGTTAGCTGTAGCATTCCATATACCATGTTTAGAATAGCCGAGCCTGCTATAGTTGCATTATTGCATGCGTTGCATTAGACATTTCTGTATAATTAGGATCATGCATAATTTCTAATCGGTTTTCTGCTTTGGCTTGGAGTACTCGGTGAGTTTTATGCTTTAGCATCCTTGCATGCGTGTGAGTGATTGCCATGAATAGCATGCTTGCCATGAGGCTATGTGCTTATGTGATATAACTGCCTTGAATGCCTGTGGGTGGAGGTTGTGTTGCTTGGATTGGACAATTCATCAAATGTTTGTTTTAAGCCCACTAGATAGTGGCAAAATCATGTTTTCTAAGCCCACCCGAGGGTGGCAAATCCGCGTCTTAGCCTACCTGCGGGTAGCACCATCAAACCATTTTCAAACAAACAAACATGAAATGTTTTGTTCCAATTCAGGCGACTCAGTCTATACTTGTTTGCTGCGAGCATCACATAGTAACCTAGGCTAATAACCGGAGTAAGAACATATAATGTTTTCAAAATCAGATATCATGGTTAGTAGAGGCCGGTCTTTGACCGGGCGAGCGGGGGTGCTCACGAAGTGACCTTCCCCAATCGTACCCAAGTTCCCGAGCCGAGGCAACTTTGGTGATGACGGACACGTGGCCTTTGGCACCGAGTCAGGGTTTCCTAAATTTCCCATTTAAAAAACATTTAGGTGGCGACTCTGTATCTGGCAAAGCAGTCCATGTTTGGCACTCCTTTCAAAAAATCTGTTTTCCAAAACGATTTGCCGGATTTGGACTCTTTGGTTCAAGATTAAGAACCGTAACACAAATCGAGTCCGAGCTGTAGCGAGGTCCCCCGCGGGCTTGTTACAATAGCTATCGATATCTGATCAACATAATTTTTTATAGGCATATAGTGCTCGACGAGTTCTACACATTGAACGGTTCAGATTATCAAAATGGGACCCGTGATGGCCTCCACGGGCCGAACAAAACAGTCCACTGCAATGCCCGAAAAGTACCCAATAATTTCTTGCATAAATTCCGCTGGCAATCTTCTCCTACACACTTCTTTATACAATTTTTTAATACACATTTTTCCATAAAAAGTCAAAAAGTTAACCCAAACATCCATATTTTTTTCCTCAACTTTTTAGTCCAAAAAGACAAAAAGTGCACTTATTTAGGACACCCCAAACAACCCCTTATCCTCCATCCGATCTCCTTCCATTGTCAACACGTAGTCTCTATACACTGCAACCCCATTACTGCCACTCCATTTGATAATGTCAGCATTAGCCTCAACCATCTGATTATTAACAAAGATCTTGAACACCATGTGGCCACTCTCTTTTATCTCATATTCAAGCTCACAGAAATGAAACCTAAGTATACCTGAATCCGAGATCAACAGGTAATTTCCATGTAAAATTGAAGGTCTTGTTCGCTTGCTGGTCTAGAACCATCGACTAAGATGTTTGGTAAACTTTTTGAGGAGTAGAATATGTTGGTGTATTTGTGTATTTGATCCGAAATGTTATACTAACTGGCAAGCGAATTGATTCTAATAAATTATTGGAGTCCTCAGATTACTCTCGAAACATGCTAGTATCTTCTATGGACAAAATGGAACTTCCGCCAACATTTAATCGTTGTACCAACTCGAGTGCGATGCTATCATCAATTGGGAAGAGATATTTCTTGCCAGCAACATGTGCACCTGGATCACCCTTGAGAGTATGATAAAGTCCTGTTGGCCATGAGACAATTTCAATGCCGTTCACAAAAGCATATACCTCATCCAAAGTACCATCTGTTGATGGAGAAAACGTTATGATCAGTGGCTAATTTTCTTTCACGTTCACACAAAATTCTTTGGCAAAAGATTGTAAGCCCAAAGCATCAACAGTAAGTGAAGCACTGAAGTTTCTAAGGAGGGTATAAGGACCGACTTTTACAGTAAAAAAAAGCCTTAGACCTTTTGAAACCTGGGTATGAAGCAGGACAGAAATGAAGACGAATGAATTTTGGGCTAGTAGAGACTTGGAATGTATAGGTGAATTGTGAACGAGAAATCCGAGCAGACTCGTATGGAATAGGATTGACAGAAAATAGTTGGTCAACCAGTGTTGAGCTTATCAACTTGGCCTTGGATCCTTGAGAAATGATATATTTGTTGGATAATTTTCACTGTATTCCGAATAAATTATGTTTGTGTACTTAATAACAAATAGAAGAAATAAGAAAAATGAGAGAGATTGTTTGATTACAAAAATCAAACCAAAATATAAAATAAATAAATAAAAACATATTTTAATTTTGTTACAAAAACAAAATCAAAATCTGAAACAGGAAAATAATAAAGCAGAAAGTAAATTAATTACTTACCAAATTAATTTCTTGAACAAAATTTTGATCAAGTCCAGTGTTTAACACTGTGTCCTTAAAACAGATTGGTCCTCTCCACGGTGCTTTCAAATTGTGGACATCTATCTTCCAGGATAAAAGATCAACTGCGAATAATAGCAGCACTACAAATTATTCGCACAATGAACACACTTAGTATTTACACTCCTTCTCATAGGAAAAAATTATGTAGTAAAATGTAGAGAGCAATAGTAGAATTTAGAACAAAAATCTTGAATGAAAAATCAAATGATGGACTAGTCTATTTATGGGTGCAATGGTGCCTTTTAGATTTGAATTCAACAGGTATAATACCTGTTCGGTTTAAATTAAACAGATACAAACCTGTATGGTTTGAATTTGAACAAGTAAGGCACTATTGTTTGAAATTTAAACAGATTTGAATCTGTCTTGTTTATATTGGACATATATAGACCTGTTTGGGTGGAGGGAAAACTGGACAAATTTTCGGAATTAATTTCAAATTCTGGACAAATTTTATTTTACCAAAAAAATAAAATTAAATTCAAATGTTTTTGGCCCAAAAAGATAGGTATTGGGCCGAACAAGCCCAACCCAACCTCACACCACGCACCTGCGCCCAAGCCCAGGCCCAACCCAGCCTAGCCCACCCGACCGACCGACCGGACAGACGGCGGTGGCGCGCGTGTTTATTTTTGGGTCCACTGAGTCTAGCCCAATTTGCCCATAACCTCTTCCTTCTACAAACTTGGGGTGCTCCTTGGGGCCCTTCCCAAGCTATAAACCCATGTCTTATAAACCTAAATAAGTTTGTCCATGAAAACAATGTGGGACAAGCTTTAACTCAAATCTTAATGGAAATTCCACCAAAACACCATTTCTATAGAGCTCACTTTGGCTTCAATTTCTCATTCGCCCGATAATGATTTTGAGCAACCAAATATACTAGGTGAATCACAACATAGCATAGAACGTGTTACCACTTAGACCCGCCAACTTTGGCGCGTAGGCCCCACCTAAAAATTAGACCAAAGTTGAGGAAAAATTCTATTTTTCCCAAAATCATTTCTAACAATCCCCCACATGAATGGAATTTGATGACAACGGAAATGCAACAATATGCAGAATTTGTTGAAAGAGTATAAATCGAAAATATCTTGCATTAGGATAGGTAGCTTTCGGCCTTGAATCTTTTCTAGTGATAACCTATCGAACTTACTAGCTAATTAATGGACGCGATGTCTTGAATTGTTCAGCCGTTTGTGTAAGCCAAGACAATAGATTTCACACAAAATATCTTCTAACACATCGTGGTTCCCACAGTTGTATTTGTTTTGGCCTTGAACGCTCATGGTTGTTCATGAGTGTTTCTAGAGAATTTAGCCTCTTCATTCTCATAGAATCGGCCCCAGTTCAACACTCATATAGGTGATTCTTATTGTGAGTATCTCTTATACTCGTCTTGATTTTTATGCCTAAATCAAGATATAAGTAATCATTAAAAGCAAAGCTTATCCTTAAACCCCTACATACAACACATGTTGCAGATATCACTCTCACCATAAGAATGTGTAGGGAATTTTAATCCCTTGGTGATTTCTGGCGAGCCACACATAACTTAGTTATCCCTTTGAACTTAGTTCTTAGGATCTCCAGTCATATAAGTAAGGTTACCATTATGATGATTCTTAAGTAATAGGTTTTAATCCTATCCCCATTGATGAGACACTTGCTTTTTTGTCAAACCTTTTGTTAACGGATCCGTAATATTCTCTTTAGATTTTATATAATCTATTGAGATTATTCCATTTGAGAGCAATTGCCTTACGGTATTATGCTGACGACGAATATGTCGTGACTTACCATTGTACATATGATTCTGTGCCCTACCTATTGCAGATTGACTATCACAATGAATGCAAATAACTGGCACATGTTTTGGCCACATTGTAATGTCTTCTAAAAAGTGGCGAAGCCATTCTACTTCTTCTCCTGCTTTGTTTAAAGCAATGAACTCAGATTCCATTGTGGATCGTGGATGCATGTTTGTTTCGTGGATTTCCAAGAAACAGTAGCGCCTCCCAGAGTAAAGACATATCCACTAGTAGATTTTGAATCTTTAGTATCTGATATCCAATTTGCATCACAATAGCCTTCGAGTATTGCTAGATATTGAGTAAAGTTCAAACCATGATTATGGGTAAATCTTAGATATCTAAGAACCCGAATGATTGCTTTCCAATAGTTTTCCCCGGGGTTACTAGTGTACCTACTCAATTTATTGACAACATAAGCTATATCAGGATGAGTACAATTCATTAGGTACATTAGGCTTCCAATAATTTGGGAGTATTTTAGCTGAGACATCACATCACCTTTATTTTTTGATAAATAAAGATTGATCTCTACAGGTGTTCTTGCTATATTCATATCATCCTTGATATATTTACCAAGAATTTACTCAATATAATGTGATTGAGATAATGCATATCCATCAGATGTTTTAGTAATTTTCATTCCTAATATTACATCTGCGACCTCCATATCTTTCATGTTAAATCTTTTGTTCAGCATTTGCTTAGTTGATTTGATCATGTTTTGACTGTTTTCAATGATAAACATGTCATCCACATAAAGACAAACGATGACATAACCTTTGTCAGTGTTTTTAACATAGATGCATTTGTCACATTTGTTTATATTAAACCCATTAGTAAACATAGCATGATTAAATTTTTCATGTCATTGTTTAGGAGCTTGTTTTAATCCATAAAGAGATTTTACGAGCCGACAAACTTTCTTTTCTTGCCCCGGCACTACAACCCCTTCGAGTTGCTCCATATAGATATCTTCATTTAGACCACCGTTTAAGAAAAGTGTCTTAACATCCATTTGACGTATCTTTAAATTATACAACGCTACTATGGCAATAAGCATGCGGATGGATGTTATTCTTGTCACAAGAAAATATGTGTCAAAATAGTCTAGACCTTCATTTTGTCTATAACCTTTTTACTACAAGTCTTGCTTTATACTTGTCTATTGAACCATCTGCTTTCATTTTTCTCTTGAATATCCACTTATATCCAAGAGGTTTAGAACCAGGTAGAAGATCCACCAATTCCCAAATATGATTTTGCATAATGGATTCAATTTCATTATTAACAGCCTCTTTCCACAAATGTGCTTCAGGACTTGTCATTGCTTTCTTAAAGCTTTAAGGTTCATTTTCTAACAAGTATGTCAAAAAATCTGGACCAAAGGATTTTGATGTTCTTGTTCTCTTACTTCGTCTTTGTTCATCATCAGCTAAATCCTGCTGGTTGAGACCATTACTAGTCTCTTGCGTTTGATTGTCATTAGTCTCTTGACTTTGTGTACAATCATAAGTTCTTTTATGTGAACTTAATTCCTATCCTCTTTTGCAAGGAAAATTATGTTAAAAAAAACACAGCATTCCTTGACTCTATAATAGTGTTTACATTTATATCAGGTATTTTTGATTTATAAGTCAAAAACCGATATGTACTATTATTCTGAGCATAATCAATAAACACACAATCCATAGCTTTTGGTCCTATCTTAGTATTTTTAGGAACATGAACTTCTACCTTCGCCAAACACCCCCATACTTTTAAGTATTTATAGGAAGGTGGTTGTCCTTTCCACAATTCCTAAAGAGTGCTGTTAGTTTTCTTATGGGGTAATTCTGTTAAGAACATAATTAGCAGACAATATTGCTTCCCCCCACAAGTTCTGCGGTAAGCCTGAACTTAGTAACATGGTATTCATCATTTCTTTAAGGATTCTATTCTTCCTTTCAACAATTCCATTTTGCTGTGGAGAATAGGATGCTGTAGTTTGGTGAATAATGTCATGTTGGGCACAAAATTCATTTAATGGTTGTAGACACCCCATTTTTGACCGACCTTAAGACTCAGATGTCGTCGATTGAGCACTCAGTGATGGTGCTTGTTGTGCTCGTTCTGCGGTTTTGGAGTTTCGGCTAAGAGCCTTACCTCCGGACCTCGGGACCCTTTTATGCTTTGCCTTGATTTGCGAACCAGGTCTTGTTTTCTCTTCCCGAAGGGGGGGAGAGGTCTCGTAGACCATCTCTCAGTGGCCGTAGGCTACTCTTTGTGGTCGTAGGCCACTTTTTCCGTTTGGAGACCAATTTCTGGTTTTCAGAGCCGTCGGCCGTGCGCCTCGGTTCGGGATCGCTTAACTTTCTCCGTTTGGCACGGTTTTTGGCACACACCTTGCTTCCTCTCTCTGGAGGGACACTGTGGCTCGGGAGACCACCTTTGTGGTCACATGCCACTTTCGATGCTTAACAGCCTGTTTTCGGGGCACCTGGCTGCGCGTTTTGACCCCCGAACCCTCGTTTTGCATCCGTCTTGGTTCATTTTTGGCATGGACCTTGTTTTCATTGTTTGGGAGGTGGTACAAGGATGGGAGACCACCTTTTCTCCTTGGAGACCACTTTTCTCCCGCCAGCCGATTTTCTTGTCAGGAAGCTAGTCTCTTTGGTCTTTGAGCCACATTTACTGGTCTCCCACCATACCACTAGCTTGCATTCAATGTGGAGACCATCAAATGGGGCTGCCGACCACCTTTCATTGATTTGAACCTTTTGAATTGGTCGGCCGACCAGGGGAAGTGGTCGGCCGACCACCTGAACTGGTCAGCCTGCCTCCCCCAGTTTTGTCTCTGTGAGTTGTTGCCAGCTGTGCCAGCCTGAAGGCACAGACTGTATCCTCCATACACGTGTATGGAGGATTTGCACCCTTGCTTTAGCTTCCTAAGGAAGCTTGAACCTTTGCTCAAGCTTCTTGAGGAAGCTTGAACCATTTCTTTAGCTTCTTAAGGAAGCTTAAACCTTTGCTCAAGCTTCTTGAGGAAGCTTGAACCCCTTGCTCTAGCTTCTTGAGGAAGCTTGAACCTTTGCTCCTCTATAAGAGAGGGCCTTCCCCTCCTTATATTAGATTCAGATTTTTGCTTAAGGAAAAATATATATCCCTCTCTATATCTCTACATTTTAGGTTCAAAAGTGCATTGTTCTTGGCCTATTGCACCACACCTCATAGCCACACACCTCCACTATCAACCTAAGGTTCTTGGAGGTCATTTTCAGAGGTTAAGAAGCTGGGTTTTTGGTCCAGAAGTTGCTGTCTTTGTTGAGCTTCAAGGGTAACTCATTTTCTCCATTTTTAGGCATTATTTTGATTCATCTCTTAGCCTTATTTGAATGCATATTTAGGCTTTGTTGTCAACTGAAAAAAGTCTTGTTTTGAGGTCCTTTTGATGTTTGTTTGAGGTCATTTTGTTGTTGGGGGGCATCTACCCCCTTGCATGCTTCATTTTGCCTTGTTTTTGAGCCATGCCCTAAGGCCTTTGTGTTGACCTTTGCTTGGCCTTTTAACCACTGAAATCTAGTGGATTTTCAGTGGTTAACATGTGTTTTTGAGAGCCAAAATCAGAGAGGGGTGACCCTCTCCCTCCTTGTCCTTTTCGCTAGCATTTTTGGCCTTACAAAGGAGCCTTCATTTGCACACCTCTAAGCCTTGTTTCAGGCCCTTTTTAGTGACTTTTAGGGCTTTCCTAGGCTCTTTCCAGAGTTGGTTTTGTCACCTTGGGTGTTGTAGACACCCCATTTTGACCGCCCTCAAGACTTGGACGTCACTGTTTGAACACCCGGTGATCATCCATGTTTGTGTTCGTTTGGAGTTCCCGGAGGTCTCGGCCACGCGCCTTGCTTCAGGATCTCCGAACTCGACTGTTTAGTGTCTGGTTTTGCACCAAACACTTGTGTTTTTCCTTGGAGGGGCAGGGAATGCCTTGTGAGGCATCCCCACACATCACCGGCCATGGCCAGAGGCCACCGGCTGGTGTTTTGTTGCCATCGGCAATATATATTGCCGGTCGGCATTCTTTGTTGCCGGTCGGCAGTCCATTTTGTCAAAATGACAATTTTGAGCAGCCGACTACTGTTCATCTGCTTTTGCAGATATTTTAGGACAGCTGTGTGGCATTTTGTTCCCCTCCATACACGTGTATGGAGGGATGCTCCTCTTGTAAGCTTATTGAACAAGCTTTACAAGATTGTTTGCCTATAAGAGGAGGGCTCTTCTCTTGGCTTGAGGGTTGGAAAATTTTGGTTAGAAAAGTGTGGGAGAAGCTCTGGTTTTAGGGTTTGAGTTCCATACATAACCTATCTCTATATCTCTCTTGTGTGTGTTCTAGGTGTAGTTGTCCTTACTATTGCACACAAACACATAGTCTTTCACCTTCTCTTGGTTCTTGAGGGACCTGAGGCTTGTTCTTGCTATTCTTGGCTGGATTGAAGCTCAAGGTGGCAACAAGATCATCTTTTGTGAAGAGGTCTACAAGGGTGAGACACTAGTCCCTTTTATCCCCATTTTTGCATAGCTTGTTAGCCTATCTTAGAACTGTTTTTGTGCTTAGTGTATAATACAAAAAAGTTCTGTTTTTGGGCCCTCTAAATTGTTTGTTTAGAGTGTTTTGTGGTTTGGAGGTGGTTAACCACCCTTAGGCCTTGAGAGGCCCCATTTTGTGCCATTTTTGGTGAGCTCCGAGACTTTGGTGCTTGGGCCTCCTCACCACTAAAATCTTGAGGGATTTCAGTGGTGAGGATGGTGCCTTGAAGTCTCAAGAAGGAGAGGGCCACCCCTCTCCTTGTTGTCCTTGAAAAGGACCAATTTTGGCCTCTTGAGGGAGCATCATGCTTAAGTGTTTGTTGATCATGCCATGGCTGTATTTCATGCTTATATTGCCATGATATAACATTATTGTGTGTTGGTTTTGGTACACCATGCATGCTTAGCATACCTACATTGTAATGCCATGTTTATGCCTTAATATGCCTTAGGTTGTAAACCCTTGTTCAAGCATGCTTTAGGTTTGGCCTTGTGAAGGTTTTGTGCTTATTTTGCCATGTTCAAGGTCTGTCCATAGTTGTTTGGGTCGATCTTGACATGCATTATGTGGCCCCTTTGTATTTTGGCTTGTTGGCCTTAAGTATGTAAGTGTGTAGCATGCCATTCTTGCATGGATTTAGTGGGTTGGGATCATTTTTCATGCTATTTCAGTCCGTCTAACATGCTTGTATGCTTGCCTTAAATACCTCTTTGATGCCTTATGAGCTTATGTTGTATGCTCCTTGAAAGTGTATTTGTGCATGCCTTCATATTTGAGCCACTTAGATGCCATATAAGTAGTCTTTTGGCCTTGTTTTAACATGCTAAAAATCTGTTTTTAGTTGTTTAATGCATGCCATGTTGATCTTGCTAAGTGTGGTCCAATACCCCTTTAGCTTGCCTTGATACTTGGACCATTTGCATGCTAATGTTTGCTTTATTTGAGTTGGTTTGGCACCATATTCTAACATGATTTTCAGAGCTTGTGTTGCATGCTAATTATCCATGTTATGCCTCTTTTAAGTGTGCTTGAGAGTGGCCCCTTTTGATGCTTAAGTGTTGGACCATAACATGTGCATGCGTGTATGTGTGTTTGGCCTCACTTCCTTAGCATTATGGCTACTGTTTTGGGCCTAATTAGAGCTGCCTAATTCATGTTTAAGTCCACCCTCTATTTGGTTTGCATGCTTACTTTGCATGTTTGCTTGCATGCTTGCATAAGTGTCTTGTATTGCCATGTTGCATCCCTAGCTTGTATGCCTAGGTTGCATTGCATCTTGCATGCATGTCTTGTCCCTTGATTTAGTGATAGGGATTGGGCCTTTGATTGTTTGTGTGCATTGCATTACATTTGAAATCGAAGTTGCACACTTGATTCTTTGGGCCATCACGCATGGAAATGCGTGATTGGTGGTCTGAGAATCGAGGTACATCCTCCTTTGAGTCCTTAACATGATAAGGGGCTTGTTTGGTGCATATATTGCTTGAATTACATTGCCATGCAAGTTCTGTCCTCTGCTACTGTAAGTTGCAGGTTCTGCAGGCAGTTTTGGCCGACCGGCATAATATAGTGCCGACCGGCCATCCATTGGTAGCCGATGGATGCATCTTGTGCCGATGGCCATATCTAGCAGCCGGTGGTAATTCTACTCAGCCGGTGGTATTCCCCAGTGTCCAGGGAAGCGATTCAGAGACTTTGGCAGTCCTCAGAGGAGCAGAGCAGGGAAAACAGAGGCAGTCTATGCATGGCAGTGCAATTCCGAGCAAGACCGAACATGCATTGCATCGGACCCGCTTCCCGAGGACTTTACTGCTTTCCTTAGATTAGTTAAATTTGTAAACTAATTAGGTAATTTGTAATAATTAATTAGCTCGTAGTCAATTAATTTGTATTATTCTTTTGGTCCCTCCGGGCAAGGGCGAATCTGTAATAAGTGTGGGTGCGTGTGCGTGCATGTCTTCCAACCCCCACTTCTTTCTTCCCTTTTATTTACCCGCTTATGATGGTAGATTAGGACATGTCTATTTTAGCATACCTTATGCTATGCATGCGTGCATCCATACACTTGTCTTGCATGCACCGGGCTCGGCGCATCATGCTAACTACATTTGTACTTCAAATTCCAAATTGAATACGTGCATCAATTGACTGCATTTCACATGCCATGTTTAGGTCAGCCGAGCCTACCCTAATTACATCCTGTATGTGTTGCATTAGTCAAATTAACATGAACTAGGACAATGCATGTTTGCTAACTAGTTTATTGTTTTGGCACGGAGTACGATGTAAGTATTTTCATGCTTTAGCATACCGCATGCGTGTGAGTGCTATCATGACAGCATGCTTACCATGTAGCTAGATGCTTGTGTGTTAAACTGTCTGAATGCCTGTGGGTGAAGGTTGGATTGCCTGAGTTGGAAAAACTCATTGAAATCCGTCTTTTAGCCTACTTGCGAGTAGCAAATCCCAAAGCATTTTCTAAAACGAACGGATATGCAATGTTGTTCCAAATTAGGCGATCTAGTCTATACTTGATTGCTGTGCGCATAACATAGTAATTCTAGGCTAATAACTGGAATAAGAGCACATAACGTTTTCAAAATCAGATATCACGATTAGTAGAGGCCGGTCTTCGGACCGGGCGAGAGGGGGTGCTCATAGCTGACCTTCCCCAATCGTACCCAAGCTCCCGAGCCGAGGCAACTTTGGTGATGACGGACGCGTGGCCTTTGACACCGAGTCAGGGTTTCCTAAATTTTCCTATTAAAAAATATTTAGGTGGCGACTCTGTATCTGGCAAAGCAGTCCATGTTTGGCACTTCTTTACAAAAATCTATTTTCCAAAACGATTTGCCGGATTTGGACTCTTTGGTTCAGACTAAGAACCGTAACACAAATTGAGTCCGAACTGTAGCACGAGGTCCCTCGCGGGCTTGTTACAGTTTCTGGCGACTCTGCTGGGGAGTTTAGAGAGCTTGACTCGAACTCGTGATATCCTGTTTTGATTTCACTTATGTGTTTCTTTGCATTGCATGTGCATCGGTGCGCCTAGGACACCGTGTTGGCCATCTGCTATTCCTGAGCGGTTTGCCGGAGGCTTGTCTTGTCAAGGCATGACCATAAGGCTGACCGGTTGCGGGCTCTGCCAGTATGGGAACACAAACCCCGGTTTTACCGGGGCACCCTCTTCGACCATTCGACCTAGTGCATATTCGGAATCCATAGTGACCATTCCAAACTAGGACAGGTTGCTTACCCGATGTTAGGTTATTTGAAGCCGCTGCGTGTGTAGTGAAACCATAGCCCCTGACAAAATAGGACAGGGAAACCCTACCCCAACATAGGGGTGTATTGGCTCTCGTTTGTTTGCTATGTGCTTTTAGAGTGTATCTCTACAGGAACACACATATCAGTTTGAGAGATTGAGTATCAAGCCCGAAGGCATCAGTATCAGTTTGTGAGAATCAGTTATGTCTGCGGATATCCGATTCAGTGTTTTATGAGACAGTGAGTTTTGGGAAACAGTGGACAGCAGTAGAGTACAGTTCTTCAGCTATACCCGTGTTTGATCTGTCTGGGCTGAAATGCTGCTTGTTTTTCCTTTCAGTACAGAAAGTCTGATTCAGAACAGTCAGTGTTTCCTTTTGCTGAGGCAAGTTAGATATCCGATCCGTTAGTCGCCATCCAGTATAGCAGACTCAGCATGACGCAGAATTCAGAAGAGATCGTGGTTATGACAGCCGCGTTGGATCAAGGAATCACTTTACAAAGTGAGACCAATGTCGACATGCCACATCCACCCAGATCGCCTGCTGCGCACCCGGTCTGGACTCCCCAGCTATATCAGGCTCGTGAGCCTACGACATTTGAACTGATGGGGATGATAGGTGATCTCCAGAGATCCATAGCAGATGTCGCCTACGGAATGTCCGCTTCGCCACCAACTGCACCATATGCCGGGAGTCTTGTACCCCAGGAGCCCCCACTGTTAGGGCGGATCGTGATTGAACTTAGCCAACCGGAGATGGCCTCCAACTATAACAATGACATGTCAACGTCAACCCAAACCCTTGATCAGGCCGAGGCCAGAGGTAAAGACAAAATGAAGGCAGATGCCGATCCTATCGAACAACTGCTGTGGGCAGTCGAGGCTTTCAAAGCCGGGGGGATGAACAAGCAACAGATATCTGCAGTTGTGACAAAAGCTGTAGAGGATGCTTTCCCCACTCCACCTGAGGGTAGTTCAAGTCAGTCAGAAAACCGGGATAGGCCCCGTCATGCCAGAACGGTTCCTTCCATTCCCAACCCTGTACCCGGGAAGGATCAGAAATCCAAGGCGGCACCTGCCGACCCGTTCGCTAGTGCGTCCAGCAAGAGTGCTCAACCTTCAAAGTACCTGCCCCGAGGGCGCAGGGTCTTCCACGCTCTTTACATGCCATTGTCCAAGGCACTTCAAATCCTTGCCGAGAGAGGGCATCTTAAGCCCCTGGAGCCTCGGCCCCTCCCGAAGAATCTCCCTGCTACACATGATGCTGCTTTGTACTGTGCGTACCACCAGCAAACTGGTCATGCTACCGATAATTGCTTCCGCCTCCGTCATGAGGTACAGGATTTGATTGACAACGAGGTTATCCTCCCGCCCACCTCAGCCAAGTCCGTTACTACCCAGTTATTGGATTTTGAGGACACAGATACTGCGAGTGTGTAATTGGAGAGTGAACCGCCTGCGGGCAGTGCCTGGTGCATTATGGATGTGGCGTCTGGCACGCATTTTTGAACATCTGCGAACACCAGTTTTGTAAATTCCGGCTTGGGTATCGAGTCGGTCTTTTGTTTTAAGTCTGTCTCTTTGTCTTGAGTCAGTCTTTTTGCTTACAGGTCTGTCTTGTTGTAGCGAGTCAACCCCCCCTTTTTGTATAGAATGCCAGGTGATTCTGGGGTTGTTGCCTCGAACACCGTTTTGTCTTGTAATTACCCGTTTTTGGTTTTTGAGTCTGTCTCTGCCGAGGGGCCAGTTATACCAACAAATCTGAATGAAACAGCTGTGGCTATCTCATTTTCATGCTTGCTTTCAGTGTGAGTTAGTT
Source organism: Camellia japonica (assembly GCA_030407325.1). Lineage (NCBI taxonomy): Eukaryota > Viridiplantae > Streptophyta > Magnoliopsida > Ericales > Theaceae > Camellia > Camellia japonica. Next base: position 19,646,213 of record JAPPVO010000002.1, read on the forward strand.
GTGCCAGAGGAGGCGAATGGAACGGCAGTACATTCTACCTACTCTCTTGTGCCTTGAACATCATTGTAATGACCTAAGTTTTTTTAAAAAAACCCCCTTTTTTGAGCACTGCGGTGATAAAAACGAAGAGGAAGGAATTCCTCGGGTTTTGCAAAACTTGATCATATTTGAGAGAAAGATAGGCATGCTAAGCCTTTTTATGAATGAAATCATGCTTGTCAGCGTGAGTACTGAGAAGGACCCTGGCTTGATCCAGACTGGTTTCACACTATCTTCTGCGCGAGCGATTTGTCGCTTTCTTAAAAACTTTCAAAAACAAAATGTTTTGCGCAGTCTTGTGAAGACTTGTGTGGAATCGTTCTTGAGATTGTGCAGCCTAGGGTCGCTCTCAGCCTCAAGATTCAACCTATCTATTTCGAACCTGGAATCCATTCGAAATGTTCAACAGTTAACTGCCATGAAAGGCCTGTGTGGCCCAATTTGAAGCTGCCCTCGAGCAAGAGGCACCAAAATCAGATCAAGAAGGTCAGGTCTCACTGGAAAAAATTCGTGAAGCACCATGATGGATTCTTTTGCAAATCGACACAGTAGTCACTCTCCCGAATACAGAGGGCTTCAATTTCAAAACCATTTGGCATGGACTTGTTACACTTTTACCCTTTGAGAGGCTCGCTGGGCCGAAAACCCGAAAGGGCGACCCAGGCAAAAGTTAGAGCAAGGCAAAACAAAAAAAAAAACAAACAAACAAACAAACAAAAAAATGCAAAAAAATGAAAAAAAAAAAAGAAGAGAAAAAAAAATGAAAATAAAAAATTGAAGAAAAAGGAAAAGAAGGAAGAAAAGAGATGAAAAAGAATATGAAAAAAAAAAGAGAAAGAAGAGAAGAAGCTCGCAAGGTCGAAAACCCGCACTGGGCACCTTGACAAAAGTTAGAGCCTGAAAAGTGAAGGTTAAAATACCCGAGTGTACCTTAACCGGAACTACGTAAGGCTTGATTCCCATGTTTGGGATACGTAGGCAACTTCATCTTGAAGTCCAGCCCCCGACGCTTTCACAGCGCCTCAGTCCATGTAATGGTTTTGATCATCCTTGCTTCCTTTGCACCCGACAATTTGGTTGTAACAACCAGAACTACGTAGGCTTGATTCCCACGTCTGGGATACGTAGGCAACTTCATCCTGAAGTCCAGCCACCATTGCTCTTACAGTGACTGTGTCCATATATTGGTTCAGACCATCGTCTTCGGAGTTCAGCCGTCATTGATAAAAGCAGTTTACAGCATGCCGCGGCACCATCCAGACAAGGGGCAACTTTCCGTTGCCGCAAGTTACCATCCAAACCAGGGGCAACTTTCCGTTGCCACGCCCCCCTTCAAGCAAGGGGCAATTTTCCATTGCCTCCGATCCGAGGTTGCGCATCTCGAGGGTAAGTTCCGTGCTCGTCGAGTATTGACTATTTGCAAAAGAATATAGTTTTTGAAAATTTTTACTGAGGTTGACTATTTTCTCGAAAACTATTTCATTTTCCAAAAACCGGACCATCTTCTTGGACCCAAAAGGGAAAATTTTCAGTGCTCACAGCTTGACTTGCATGATTTTCAAATCAAAAATTGAACAAGTATGTTAATCCGGCTCTCATTTTTGGTCAAAACTGTTTTAGAAAGAAGAAAACGAAAAAATGGTCAAAGTGATGAACTAGGAGCACAGCCGAGTCAGGTATTCTGTCTTTCCCCCGCCATCCACATACTTGCCAGAAGGACACTCTATCCACCGGGAGAAATAGCCGTGAGCTAACGGTGTTGGGCACGAACCCGCAACTTCCTATTCGTCCATCAATCACCCTGGGGAGGGATGAAAAATGAGAGAATAAATAATAGAGAGGTGTAAGTGGAGAGAGAAGTGAGCAAGCGGGTTTTGAGAGAAAAACTGAGCCTGAGGGCCGAGCGATGTGAGAATCATAAATGAGAAAGGGTGGGAACAAAACCCGGGGAAACTGGGTAATCTGAGGTCTCTCATTCTTGTGAACGCGTCCGTGAGTCGTGTCTTTTGTTTTGGTTTTGTCGCAACTCTTGTCTTGAGTCTTTTCCGAGTGTGCCTCGTTGTGTCCAGGTCGCTCACCTTTTGTTTGAATCTTTCCCGCTGTGTTCAGTTTTAGGCTCGATACCCCGGCTGCAGAACCCTTCTTCAAAAGTTAAAATCGTTTATGCTCAGAGTGCTGTGCCATTCTCTACATTTTATGCGAAGCAAAAGAAGAAAAGGGAAAATTTGGGGCATCTGAGTGTGTTTCAACTTCAACCGTTTCAGCTTTCGTAGTCCGTCTTGTCAGATTGGGCTGTTTGTTCAGGGTTTGCTGTGTGCAGAATGAACCGAGTGCTGTGTTACGGGCTGTATGCAGACTAATCCCCAACAGAGTATGGGCTGTGTGTTTAGGTTAAGCAGTGGTTTGCTTGGGTTGTTTTGCTATTTGCTGATTGGTTATCTGATTATTACAGTGCAAGTGCTCAATTTACAAGTGTTCAATTTTCAGGCAACAGATCAACTTCATTTACATTGAGTGTAATATGGTGTGATGCAATGCATGAGATATACAAGTGTAACACTTTTTAGATAAAAAGTTTGTTTCATTTCATCACCTTTTCAAGCACATAGTTTTGGAAACAAAAATCTGCCTGCGGCAGTACAAAGTACTCCTGACTACCAACAAAAAGAAAAGTACAGAAAAGAAGAAGAAAAACAGCAAAAGTCTGTATCAACATCAAGAGGTCTCAAGCCTGGGAGTCTGTCCTCGCCCTCTTCCTAGACGAAGGTCCAGGAGCATCATCAGGAGCAACACTGTCATCTGAGTCCGAGCCTGAACCATCTCCGGTCTCCTCCTCAGATGATCCCACCTCCGCCTCCGCCTCTGCGTCTGCCTCGGACTCGGACTCGGACTCATCATCCTCGTCATCAGGAATGGGTGCCCGAGAGCTACTCCCAACATGAGTACGCCCTCCCCTAGTACGGGGACGTGCAGTCTCTCCACGCCCTCCTCGAGCAGGAATAGAGGGCCCAGCTGGAGCACCACCCACCGGAGGGATCTGGAAAGGAGGCTGAAAAGCATAAAAGGCAAATGCATCAGTACAGTGTGAGCAGTGTATCAGTGCAGAATACAGTGTATGAATACAGTGTGAGCAGTGTATCAGTGCAGAATACAGTGTGTGAGTACAGTATATGTATGCTGCAAGGAGTGGATCAGTGCAGAATGCAGTGTGTGAGTACAGTGTATCAGGTGCCGAGAGGGCTGGGTATCCAGTGTTGTGTCGTGCATCAGATTATGCGAATCAGTTTATGTATGGTTTGAGACTGTGGTCAAGAACATACCGGGATACTGTAAAGGGCCAAGAGGTCGAAAGTCCGCTGTAGCATCTCCATCATGGAGGCATTCATCTCCAATGACTGTCGGGTGTACTCGGAGGACGCCTGCAAAAGTATCAGATGCATCAGTATTCTGCGGAATATTAATAATAAAATGAAATGCCGAATGCCAATGCAAGACGCGAAATGCAATAATACATACGGAGGCAAGTCGGGGACACCGACCAACTCGTGATCAACCGGGGGAGGGGTAAAGGGGATCCGGTAGGTCGCCCCACCCTGCCCTCTGTAAGTCAATGAAGTGGGCAGAGCAGGCCAGCCGATCCCCCGCCCTCTCTGAACTCCACCCCTGCCGCGGACTCGAGCTCTCCTCGACGCTCCCGCTCCAGCTGCCGCGCACCGCCCTCTACCGCGGCCGCTCCGCCTCAGCTCTCGACCACTGCTCAAGGGTCGCATAATGTAGGTCCGGACGTACTCAGCGTAGTCGCCCTCGCCTCTATGACGCTCCGCGCCCCAGCCAGCGGTATACTCTCTCAGGTGCGCGAGGGAAAACCTCTCTGTATGCCTCATATGTGCAGGAGGCGGACCCGGAACTATCTGCTCCGGTAAACCCAAGGTCTGACGCAAGAAGCACTCCCCTAGGTACCAAGCCCGACAGACCGGGCCCTCCAACAGAATCCGGAGGCGGGCAATCTCCTCAGCGCTCTCATAATGGTCCCTCACCACGGCCGGCAACGGGGCCCAAGGCTACCAGGTGATCTGCGGGTACAAATGCAGTTTGTTATCTATCTGTTATCGAAAAATACAGTGCTAAAGCGAAGCTTAAGCAAACTCTACAGTTGAACATACCTCCGCGGCGGTGATGGTGTCGAAGTAGCGGCGGAAAAAGATAAAAGACTCCCGGGGCCTCCGCACACACCGCACGTCAAAGCGATGGGAAAAGGGGACGTCAAGTGGGATCTCCACATCGGGTACTAGGGCAAGCCTGGGAAAGTAGGCATAGATCCACAACTGCAGAACAGATATCAGTATGACTATCAGATAAAGCAGAATACAGAATAAAGCAAAAATGGCAGAGCCGTGTGTTGTGCAGTGTATTGTGCAGAGTGTACAGTGTGTGCAGTGTGCAATCAGTGTAAAGCAGAGTATATGTGTGTGCCGCGTGTGCAGTATATAGTCAGTGAGAGATAGACCATGCAGTGTACAGAATACAGAAAAAGATAAAATAGAATACAGAAAAGGTAAAGCAGAAAACAGAAATGTAAAAAGGGGAAGAAGATGTACCTCCCAAGCTCGCCAGTATCCGCCAAGGAGCTGTCCGCTGAGGCGGGAAGAAGAACTCATGTAACCATATAAAGTGGCCAAGTCCGCGCCACCCCAGTCATAGTCGCGGATCCGCCTGACATCAACCAGTGCGCTCAACAGACATAGAGGCACGGTGTTCGCCCGGTCGGCGAATAGGGTCGTCCCAAGCAGAAACATGATGAAACCCCGCGCATACTGATCTACCTCCTCGGAGGTCATCTGCGCCTCCTCCTCCAAGGCTCACTGAGTCCGGAACTGAGTCTCGAACCATGAGTATCTGACAAACCCTGCTCGAGCAAGGGGAGGCTGAGCGCCGAGCAGGTACAGCTGGGCGGCGGCCCACTCATCCATATCCGTGTCAAAGGGAATCGGATCTCCCCCTACCCCGATGCCAGTAAGCATCGAGAAGTCGTAAGGGGTCATCGTCATGTCCCCTGCGACGGAGAAGTGGAAGGAGTTGGTGGTATCCCACCACCTCTCCACTAAAGCCGCGAGCAAGGGCCTGCAGGTAGTAAGCTGGGAGAGCCCCCTACAGAAGATGCCGAAACCCGCCTCGTCAACGATCTGGAGAACCGCGTCTGGCAACTCTGCATACCAGTCTCGGGCAACGACATTCCCATACCCGCGGATGGTATGGGAATCCCCCTGTAATCAAAAACAGCAATTGCGAAGCAATATTCAAGATGTAGTTTTGAGAAGCATACAGATATAGTGTGTATGTGCGCGTTTCAAATGTAAAGCCGGCATTGGGTGTCAGTGTGCTAGCAGGGAACTATAGCATATGTTATGCCAGTGTGTTGAACGGTTCAGTACAGATGTAGCGTGTGTGCACGTCTTTTAGATTCAAGCCAGCATTGGGTGTCAGTGTGCTAGCAGGGAATTACGACGTGTGATATGTCAGCATGTTTGAGTGGTTCAGGGTAAATACGGCATGTGTGCACGTTTTTCAGAAATCAAGCAGGCATCGGGTGCCGGTGTACTAGCAGTGAACTATAGTACGTGTTGTGTCAGTGTGTTTGAGCAATTCAAGGCTAGTGCAGTGTGTGTGCGCGTGTCAGGTTCAAGCAGTTATCAGTTGCAAGTGTATTCACAATCAACTACAGTGTACAGTGCACCAATGCATTTGAACTAAGCAATTAAAGAACAGAATCAACGATGGCAGTCTAAGTATTCTACATTGCGAAAAATTGAAACCGGGGGAAGAATGTACCTCGGAAGCGCCGAAGGACAAGTGTGACTCTGGCTCACGAAGTAGTAGCTCGCGTGCCGCGCCCCTCTCGAAGCTCCGGAACTGGCGTAGTCCATCCGGGAGCATCACGTGAACCGCAGGCCTGTAGGTCTCCGGATCGAACGGCCGGATGCGGAGTGGCAAAGGCTCGGCCTCGGGGCCCATCTCAAGCTCTGGAGGAGCCCCACCCTCTGGAAGATCATCCGCCATCTCGAAGAGAATGTGAAAATGGCCGGAAGAGGGAAAAATAGGAGAGAATACGAAGAGTCAACAAAAAGTCAACCCCGAGAGGGCCGGAAATGGCCGGAAAAGCCGAAGTGCGAAAAAGGCACAGATATCGAGAGAAACTCGAGGGAAACAAGCCCCGAGTGGCGAAAATCAAGAAAGAAACACCGAAATGAAATTTCAATCGGTTGAAAACGTCCGAAACGTAAGGGTGAACACGAATCGAACGACGAAATCAAAGCTAGAACGCAAGAAAATGAGAGGATCGAAGGACGAAAACACCCTAGGGAGAGGGAAGAAGGATTTTCGAGCAAGGAGGAAGTGAGAAAATAGGGTTAGAAACCCTATTTTAAAAGACCCGTAGCAAAATGTCAAAACTGCCCCGATACAGGAACACTTTGCCGGTCGGCCACATTCTTTGCCGGTCGGCAATATATTGTGCCGATGGGATTGTCTGATGGCCGATGGACGGCCGGTGATGAATTATGATGGCCGGTGGACATCCGGTGGTCTCCTACAGTGGTTTTTGAGCCTCCTACACCTTTTCTTGGGTTATATGAGTGATGCAGAGCCTTCATTGCTTAAAACAGTGCAAAACAGTGTATTTCCGACGCTCAACCGGCTCCCGTTTTGGCCTCGGATCGTGTCTTCTGTGCGTGGCACTCGAATTCGTGCAAGGTGTATCCTTCTCGTATCCTTTTGGCTTTTATAGGACTCAAAAGTTGCCCCCATGTGCATCGCATTTCAATCGCATTGTCTTGTGCATCGCATTTCAATCGCACTGTTTTGTGCATTGCATTTCACTCGCATTGTCTTGTTTATCCGGTCTGGAGAGACCTTAAACACGCACGGTCTAGGAGACCTAAAATCCTTGGGAGGTGCAAGACTTTCACTCGCGTTGTCAAACGCACCGTGCTGTTTTGCGCATCTCATCGCATTTGACATGCATCCCATCGCGCTGGTTCGCGCATCTCATTGCATTTGGCATGCATCCCATCGCGCTATCTTGCGCATCGCACTGTCTCGTGCACCGCATCCCAAATTCATGCATTATCGTGCGTTTCAAGTAAACTTGCGTTGTCACGCACTTCAACATCATGCATCATTTGCATTCCAAAAACAAAAACATGCATTGTCATGCATACATTTTGCGTTCTGGTCTAGGAGACCCTAAATCCTCTAAAGGTGCAATTCCTTTGGTGTTTGTCGTGCCCGAACGACTTTCGGTGGTCTGGTAAAGCCACTTGCCTGTGTTTGCGGTGAATTCCTAGAAAACCAACTGGGACGGTGGAAACTAGAGTTCGAACGGCTTATGCCCAGAACGTAAAGGTTTGGGAGTTCCGAGACTAAAGCCTGGTTTAAATACCCAGGGGTGTATCCTCGGCTTGAAATCTGTATGGAAGCCCCATAGGTTGAGGCGGCATGTCTGCGCCTCAATTCTGGATACTGAACCAACCTAGTATATCGCCCTGTTGGTAAGATAGGGAAAGCTGCAATCATAGCCGTTGCATCATAGTGCATTGTCATGCATCCATTGTAAGTACTGCATTGTCATGCATTTCCATAGTAGATTGCATGCATCCATTGCATCATCTTCCATCTATGGCTTGCGCCTTTCCATGTTGAGCTTGGTCTGGTATGTGCCCTTACTTTTCACGTTAAAGCACAGTTCTGCATGTGTACGCGCCTATTCCACGCTGGTATGTTGGTTTGAGGGTTGCGGCACCTTTTCTGTGTTAGATGTGGCTCGTTTGTGTACATGCCTTTCCTAGGCAAGATTTGGTTTGGCCCGCGTGCCATATCCATTGTATCTATTTCCATTCCATTGCATATTTGTAGATATTGCATTGTAGTTGCATGCATTCATTGCATCACCTTCCATCTATGGCTTGCGCCTTTCCATGTTGAGCTTGGTCTGGTATGTGCCCATACTTCTCGTGTCGAAACATAGTTCAGTAGACCGTTCTATGTTAGCCGCGGCTCGTGTGCGTACATGCCTTTCCTAGGCAAGATTTGGTTTGGCCCGTGTGCCATATCCATTGTATCCATATCTATTGCATTGTAGTTGCATGCATTCATTGCATCACCTTCCATCTATGGCTTGCGCCTTTCCATGTTGAGCTTGGTCTGGTATGTGCCCATACTTCTCGCGTCGAAGCATAGTTCAGTAGACCGTTCTATGTTAGCCGTGGCTTGTTTGTGTACATGCCTTTCCTAGGCAAGATTTGGTTTGGCTGCATGCCATATCCATTATATATATTACATTGTAGTGTAATTTTTGCATCCGGCATTAGGATCATTGTTCTTTCTCCAGCGGGTCGTTACCCCACTTATGTCATTCCCCCAATACTCGTTCTTGTGTCCGTCTACATTACTCATAGTTCAGTAGACCGTTCTATGGTAGACAGACTTGTTACCCCCATCAATCTATTTGACATTTGTGTGGTTTTGAACCGCTCATGATTGGATCATGATTCAATTGCTTTGCATATAGTTTGCATATCATTTTGCATTCATTCTTGCATTGTCATGCATGTTGCTAACAATATCATACCTGTTAAGTTGTTTTCTTTACAGGCACGATATTGTATGTACGGTTCATTTGCAGCTGGTGGAACCAGACGAACCAGACAGGTATTGTATCCTCCGCGTGAGACGTATTGAGAATTGCATAATTCTCTTACATCCTTTCTGCATTGTAGTGTAGTTTGGTGTATGCTAGCTTAAAACTGTTGCATGTGTGCTTCGTTACAGCTTTTCTTTGCATGATCATAAGTTATGCTCGGCTTCGTGCATTGTCTTGCATTTTGCCCCTGCCTTCGGGCGCATACCTTGTTTGTCTTGCATGTTTGTCTAAGTCTTCGGCCTTGTCAAAAATGGGTCGTCTCTGGGCTTTGACATTCACTCCCGTCATTGTTATGACTTTCGAGTTCTGTCAAAGAGGAGCAACTGTAGACACCCCATTTTTGACCGCCCTCAAGACTTGGACGTCACTGTTTGAACACCCGGTGATCATCCATGTTTGTGTTCGTTTGGAGTTCCCGGAGGTCTCGGCCACGCGCCTTGCCTCAGGATCTCCGAACTCGACTGTTTAGTGTCTGGTTTTGCACCAAACACTTGTGTTTTTCCTTGGAGGGCAGGGAATGCCTTGTGAGGCATCCCCACACATCACGGCCATGGCCAGAGGCCACCGGCTGGTGTTTTGTTGCCATCGGCAATATATTACCGGTCGGCATTCTTGTTGCCGGTCGGCAGTCCATTTTGTCAAAATGACAATTTTGAGCAGCCGACTACTGTTCATCTGCTTTTGCAGATATTTTAGGACAGCTGTGTGGCATTTTGTTCCCCTCCATACACGTGTATGGAGGGATGCTCCTCTTGTAAGCTTATTGAACAAGCTTTACAAGATTGTTTGCCTATAAGAGGAGGGCTCTTCTCTTGGCTTGAGGGTTGGAAATTTTGGTTAGAAAAGTGTAGGAGAAGCTCTGGTTTTAGGGTTTGAGTTCCATACATAACCTATCTCTATATCTCTCTTGTGTGTGTTCTAGGTGTAGTTGTCCTTACTATTGCACACAAACACATAGTCTTTCACCTTCTCTTGGTTCTTGAGGGACCTGAGGCTTGTTCTTGCTATTCTTGGCTGGATTGAAGCTCAAGGAGGCAACAAGATCATCTTTTGTGAAGAGGTCTACAAGGGTGAGACACTAGTCCCTTTTATCCCCATTTTTGCATAGCTTGTTAGCCTATCTTAGAACTGTTTTTGTGCTTAGTGTATAATACAAAAAAGTTCTGTTTTTGGGCCCTCTAAATTTTTTGTTTAGAGTGTTTTGTGGTTTGGAGGTGGTTAACCACCCTTAGGCCTTGAAAGGCCCCATTTTGTGCCATTTTTGGTGAGCTCCGAGACTTTGGTGCTTGGGCCTCCTCACCACTGAAATCTTGAGGGATTTCAGTGGTGAGGATGGTGCCTTGGCGTCTCAAGAAGGAGAGGGCCACCCCCTCTCCTTGTTGTCCTTGAAAAGGACCAATTTTGGCCTCTTGAGGGAGCATCATGCTTAAGTGTTTGTTGATCATGCCATGGCTGTATTTCATGCTTATATTGCCATGATATAACATTATTGTGTGTTGGTTTTGGTACACCATGCATGCTTAGCATACCTACCTTGTAATGCCATGTTTATGCCTTAATATGCCTTAGGTTGTAAACCCTTGTTCAAGCATGCTTTAGGTTTGGCCTTGTGAAGGTTTTGTGCTTATTTTGCCATGTTCAAGGTCTGTCCATAGTTGTTTGGGTCGATCTTGACATGCATTATGTGGCCCCTTTGTATTTTGGCTTGTTGGCCTTAAGTATGTAAGTGTGTAGCATACCATTCTTGCATGGATTTAGTGGGTTGGGATCATTTTTCATGCTATTTCAGTCCGTCTAACATGCTTGTATGCTTGCCTTAAATACCTCTTTGATGCCTTATGAGCTTATGTTGTATGCTCCTTGAAAGTGTATTTGCGCATGCCTTCATATTTGAGCCACTTAGATGCCAATAAGTAGTCTTTTGGCCTTGTTTTAACATGCTAAAAATCTGTTTTTAGTTGTTTAATGCATGCCATGTTGATCTTGCTAAGTGTGGTCCAATACCCCTTTAGCTTGCCTTGATACTTGGACCATTTGCATGCTAATGTTTGCTTTATTTGAGTTGGTTTGGCACCATATTCTAACATGATTTTCAGAGCTTGTGTTGCATGCTAATTATCCATGTTATGCCTCTTTTAAGTGTGCTTGAGAGTGGCCCCTTTTGATGCTTAAGTGTTGGACCATAACATGTGCATGCGTGTATGTGTGTTTGGCCTCACTTCCTTAGCATTATGGCTACTGTTTTGGGCCTAATTAGAGCTGCCTAATTCATGTTTAAGTCCACCCTCTATTTGGTTTGCATGCTTACTTTGCATGTTTGCTTGCATGCTTGCATAAGTGTCTTGTATTGCCATGTTGCATCCCTAGCTTGTATGCCTAGGTTGCATTGCATCTTGCATGCATGTCTTGTCCCTTGATTTAGTGATAGGGATTGGGCCTTTGATTGTTTGTGTGCATTGCATTACATTTGAAATCGAAGTTGCACACTTGATTCTTTGGGCCATCACGCATGGAAATGCGTGATTGGTGGTCTGAGAATCGAGGTACATCCTCCTTTGAGTCCTTAACATGATAAGGGGCTTGTTTGGTGCATATATTGCTTGAATTACATTGCCATGCAAGTTCTGTCCTCTGCTGCTGTAAGTTGCAGGTTCTGCAGGCAGTTTTGGCCGACTGGCATAATATAGTGCCGACCGGCCATCCATTGGTAGCCGATGGATGCATCTTGTGCCGATGGCCATATCTAGCAGCCGGTGGTAATTCTACTCAGCCGGTGGTATTCCCCAGTGTCCAGGGAAGCGATTCAGAGACTTTGGCAGTCCTCAGAGGAGCAGAGCAGGGAAAACAGAGGCAGTCTATGCATGGCAGTGCAATTCCGAGCAAGACCGAACATGCATTGCATCGGACCGCTCCCGAGGACTTTACTGCTTTCCTTAGATTAGTTAAATTTGTAACTAATTAGGTAATTTGTAATAATTAATTAGCTCGTAGTCAATTAATTTGTATTATTCTTTTGGTCCCTCGGGCGAGGGCGAATCTGTAATAAGTGTGGGTGCGTGTGCGTGCATGTCTTCCAACCCCCACTTCTTTCTTCCCTTTTATTTACCGCTTATGATGGTAGATTAGGACATGTCTATTTTATCATACCTTATGCTATGCATGCGTGCATCCATACACTTGTCTTGCATGTACCGGGCTCGGCGCATCATGCTAACTACATTTGTACTTCAAATTCCAAATTGAATACGTGCATCAATTGACTGCATTTCACATGCCATGTTTAGGTAGCCGAGCCTACCCTAATTACATCCTGTATGTGTTGCATTAGTCAAATTAACATGAACTAGGACAATGCATGTTTGCTAACTAGTTTATTGTTTTGGCACGGAGTACGATGTAAGTATTTTCATGCTTTAGCATACCGCATGCGTGTGAGTGCTATCATGACAGCATGCTTACCATGTAGCTAGATGCTTGTGTAAACTGTCTGAATGCCTGTGGGTGAAGGTTGGATTGCCTGAGTTGGAAAAACTCATTGAAATCCGTCTTTTAGCCTACTTGCGAGTAGCAAATCCCAAAGCATTTTCTAAAACGAACGGATATGCAATGTTGTTCCAAATTAGGCGATCTAGTCTATACTTGATTGCTGTGCGCATAACATAGTAATTCTAGGCTAATAACTGGAATAAGAGCACATAACGTTTTCAAAATCAGATATCACGATTAGTAGAGGCCGGTCTTCGGACCGGGCGAGAGGGGGTGCTCATAGCTGACCTTCCCCAATCGTACCCAAGCTCCCGAGCCGAGGCAACTTTGGTGATGACGGACGCGTGGCCTTTGACACCGAGTCAGGGTTTCCTAAATTTTCCTATTAAAAAATATTTAGGTGGCGACTCTGTATCTGGCAAAGCAGTCCATGTTTGGCACTTCTTTACAAAAATCTGTTTTCCAAAACGATTTGCCGGATTTGGACTCTTTGGTTCAGACTAAGAACCGTAACACAAATTGAGTCCAAACTGTAGCACGAGGTCCCTCGCGGGCTTGTTATAGGTGTGTCTCTTGCATGTGTGTATAGAAAATCCCTCTTATAGCCTATCAAAGAAGCATGTCATTCTTGCATGCATTGATCATGTTTCAGTGGGTTTTTGGGCTTTATTTGCTATGTCATATCTCTGAATTTTGCTGGTTTAGTGGCCTCTTGAATGCTTCATATGCTTGTAGTGTAATCCATGTTCACTAGCTCAAATTGCATGTTGTTTTGGCCTTTGATTCTAGCATATTTTGGCCATGTTCTAAACTGATTTTATACATGATTTGGGGTGCCTTAGCTCTGTTTTGAGGTCCCATGGTCGAATGATGCTTGCCATGCATGCTTGTAGTGTAATACCCTTGCCTAGCTTCGAGTTTTGAAGCCTCTTGCATGCTTAACTTGAGTTATTTTCATGTTTTGGCATCATTGAACATGTTATTTCAGAGCATATACTTGTGCCATGTTCCCATGTTTTCCACTCTTTAAATGCGTTTGAGAGTTGTGCTTGTATACCTCATTTATGGGCCATTGCATGAGCTTCATTTTTGTGCATTTCAAGCCATCATCTTAGTCCATTTTGCCACTGTTTTGGGCCTGCATAGGGATTGTTTGGGGCTGGTTTGTTCATTTGGGCATTGCTTTGCATACCTCTAGTGTAATGCACTTCACTAGTTTCGGTATTTGAGCCATTCAACATGCATAAACATGAGTTGTTTGCATGATTCGGGACCATTTTGTATGTCATTTCAGAGCTGAAACATGTGTTGTTGTATGCCATATTTCATCCTTGCCATGCTCTTGGAGAGTTGTATCTTGTGCCCTTGGCTTGAAGCCTTTGCATTGTGCATGCTTGTGTGTGTCTTGTTGCTTTGATTTCATCATCCATTGGCCACTGATTTGGGTGTGGCTGAGGCCCATTCATTTTGGTTTAAATCCATTTTGCATTGCGCATTCCATGTAGTTTGTCGCATTGAGTATGCTATTTGATATTCGCATTATGTATGCTAGTCGCATTTTGATATATTGTTGCATATGTTGTCTTGCATTGAGTATGTGTGCATTAGCATTGTGCATTGTGTATGCCATTAGTCTTGTTAGGTTGTCCATGTTGCATTTCGTATTGGCATTGTGTATGCTATCATGTCCCTTGCATATTTTGCACGCTTAGTTGCATTGCATTAGGATTGCATGCTAGAGTTGCATTTGTGCCATGCCATGTTATTTGTTGCATTGTGTTTGGGATAGGAGTTAGCCTAAACACGGGAAACGAGGAGCATTTCATACTCGAAGTGCTGAAACGTGCCTCGATTCCCGGTCTTCGACACTCTTGACCACCCGTGATGGAGTTGTTGGCTTTATGTGTTTATATGTGCATCAATTTCACATTGAGTCATGCAATCCGACTTCTCGGCCATCATGCATCGAGATGCGTGATTGGTGGCCCGAGGATCGAGGACTACGCTCCCTAGAGCTTATGCAATGATGGGGGGAGTGGTCATGCACACATATGTTGAAAATACCTTGCCTTCTCTCTCTCTTGCCTGTTGCAGAAAAACCAGAAACCAGGGGCAGAAACTGGTCGGCCGACCAGCTTTTCTGGCAGGCCGACCACCCTTTTGGGTTTCTCCCACAAAATGTGGTCGGTGGGTGGTCTCCAAGGCCATGAGCTGGTCGGCAGCCTTCCCATGGGTTCCCAGGGTGTAGTTTCAACCTTCTGGAGCTTTGTGCAAGTTTCTGAGATCAATTGCAAACAAAGGCGAGCCGGCATCGCGATGGATTTCCCGACAAGGCGACTCGAGCATGCATGCATCCTTTATCATTCAAAGCAGAGCTGGGGCAGCCCATTTTACATAGTTTGCATGCTAGTTTAGTTAATTTGTTAATTAGCTAGTGTTGTGTAATAATTAGTTAATTCGATTCTGTATTATTTATTCGGACCCTCCGAGAGAGGGCAATGTTGTAATAAGTGTGCGTGTGTGTGATGAATATCTTCCAACCCCACGTCTTTCTCTCTTTTATTTACCAGCTTATGATGCTTAGTTTTAGGGCACGTTTCAATTAGCATCCTTATGCTCGTATGTTTGCATCCATTCATCTGTTTTGCATGCACCGGGCTCGGCGCATCATACTAACTGCATCGTATTTCAATCCCAAGTTGAATACATGGTACCTATAGCATCTCATATGCCATCTTAGAATAGCCGAGCCTATCTTAGTTGCATTCTTGCATGTATTGCATTAGGCATCTCAGCATAGTTAGGATTCATGCATGTTTTCTAATTAGCTTCTTTCTTTGGCTCGGAGTATTAGGTAAGTGTTTATGCTTTAGCATCTTTGCATGCATGTGAGTGACTGCCATGATAGCATGCTTATCATGAGGCTATGTGCTTATGTGATATAACTGCCTGAATGCCTGTGGGTGAAGGTTGGGTTGCTTGAATTGGAATAATTCGTCGAAACCCGTGTTTTAGCCTACTTGCGAGTAGCAAACTTCAATCCATTTTCAAAACAAACAGATATGCGATGCTTTGTTCCAACTTAGGCAATCTAGTCTATACTTGTATGCTGTGTGCATCACATAGTAATTCTAGGTTAATAACAGGAATAAGAATGCATGTGTTTTCAAAAACTCGATATCATGTTTAGTAGTGGCCGATCTTTGATCGGCGCGAGCGGGAGTGCTCATTGCATGACCTTCCCCAATCGTACCCATGTTCCGAGCCGAGGCAACTTTGGTGATGACGAACACGTGGCCTTAGACACGAGTTAGGGTTTCCTAAATTCCCCCAAAATAAAATATTTAGGTAGCGACTCTGTATCTGGCAAAGTAGTCCATGTTTAGCACTTCTTTCCAAAAATCAATTTTCAAAACGATTTGCCAGATTTGGACTCTTTGGTGATTTATCGGTCTCGCATTGCACTTTGCGAGATTAGATTCAGAACCGTGACATTTGAGTCCGAACTGTAATGAGCCTAATGAACAAAACGGGATTTTTCCCGGGACGTTCGGGCGCGTCTACAGTTTCTGGCGACTCTGCTGGGGATTTAGAGAACTTGACTCGAACTCATGATATCTTGTTTTGACTACACTTATGTGTTTCTTTGCATTGCAGTTGCATTGGTGCGCCTAGGACACCGTGTTTGCCATCTGCTATTCCTGAACAGTTTGCCAGAGGCTGCGTGCTATAAGGCTGATCGGTTACGGGCTCTGCCACAATGGGAACACAAACCTTGGTTTTTACCGAGGCACCCTTTTTGACCATTCGACCTAGTGTATATTAGGAATCCATAGTTACTATTCCAAACTAGGACAGGTTGCTTACCCGATAGTAGGTTGTTTGAAACCGCTGCGTGGGTAGTGAAACCCTGGTGTGGACGCGCCCCGAGGGCTCTCATGCTACAGTTCGGACTCAAATAGAAACGGTTCTTAATCTGATCTCACAATGTGCGATGTAAGATTGATAAATCACCAAAGAGTCCAAATCCGGCAAATCGTTTTGGAAAACTGATTTTTAAGAAAGAAGTGCCAAACATGGACTGCTTTGTCAGATACAGAGTCGCCACCTAAATATTTTATTTTGGGGGAATTTAGGAAACCCTGACTCGTTGCCTAAGGCCACGTGTCCGTCATCACCAAAGTTGCCTCGGCTCGGGAACTTGGGTACGATTGGGGAAGGTCATCTATGAGCACCCCCGTCGCCCGATCAAAGATCGACCACTACTAAATGTGATATCTGGTTTTTGAAACACATGTGTTTTTATTTCGGTTAATTAGCTAGAATTACTATGTGATGCGTACAGCATACAAGTAAATAGACTAGATCGCCTAATTTGGAACAAAGTATCGCATATCCGTTTGTTTGGAATGTTTTGAAGTTTGCTACTCGCAAGTAGGCTAAAACACGGATTTCAATGAATTGTTCCAATTCAAGTAATCCAACCTTCACCACAGGCATTCAGGCAGTTTATATCACATAAGCACATAGCCTCATGGCAAGCATGCTGTCATGGCAACACTCACACGTATGGGAGATGCTAAAGCATAAAAGCTTACCTAGTACTCCGAGCCAAAATAGAAACTAGTTAGTAATCAATACATGATCCTAGTTCATGTTAAAATGGCTAATGCAACGCATTCAAAATGCAATCAGAATAGGCTCGGCTAATCTAAGAATGGCATGTGAAATGCGACAACTCGATAACGTATTCAAGTTGGAATTTGAAATACTATGCAATTTAGTATGGTGCGCCGAGCCCGGTGCGTGCAATACAGGTGAATGGATGCAAACATGCGAGCATAGGAATGCTAATTGAAACAAGACCTAAAACTAACCACTGAAAGCAGGTAAGTAAAAGGGAGAAAGACGTGGAGGTTGGAAGACATGCACACACGCACGCACACTTATTACAAATTCGCCCTCTCGACGGAGGGTCCGAATAAATAATACAAACCAAATAAATGATTAACTACTCTAGCTAATTAATTATTACAAACCCTTAATTAATTAACAAATTAATTGCAAAATAAACTAAGTATGAAATAAAAGGGGGCCACCACAGCTCCGCCTCGAAATGATTGGATGATGCATGCCCGATTTGCCGTGCTCGGAAATCCGTTGCCATACCAACTGTTGCCTCTGTTTGCACTGTTCTGTACCTCTGAGAGTTGTGAAAATCCTAAGGTTGCTTCTGAACCACTCCCTGAGCATTTTGGGATGCCACCGGCCAAGATAAAACATCACTGGCCATGGAAATATGGTAATCGACCAAAAATTGGATTACCGGCTTGATTTTGGTAGTCGGCCGGCACTGAAAGTGGCCGACCGGCCATTTCTTCCTGCAGAACACTGGTTTTGCTGCAACAGAGGACAAACAGCGCATGGCATGGAATTTACAAGCCAAATGTATGCACGACCACCCTCCCTATCATGCTATGGACTCAAGAGAGTATGGCCCTCGACCCTCGGGCCACCAATCACACATTTCGATGCATGATGGCCAAAGGTGTCAAAGGCGCATATCAATATGGAATGAATGCAAAACAAATGAATGCTACACACTCTATCATGTTGGGATCAAGAGCATCGGCGACTAAGGGTTTGAGGGACGTTTCGTCACTTCTACTACGAACGTCCCTCACCCTCATGTTTGGTTTGACATCCCAAACCAAACATAATGTAATGCAAACGAGTGTGCCAAATGCAATGCAACATGGGAGTATTATGCAATGCAACAAGACTAATGGCATGCAAACAAACCCAATGCAATATGAGCATGCAAGCAAACTCGCAAAACAACCCAAACGTGCAGCAAGTATATATTAATGTCATGCGATGCAACTAACTAAACATCATGCAATATACTCAACATGCAAACACGGCGCAATACGAGCATGCAAATATCATGAAAGCAAACAAGCTCAATGGGCTTGAACCAAAAGGACAGACCTCAGCCATGCCTTAATCAGTGGCCAAAACACCCAAATCAAGGGACCAAAAGGGGATGCATGCACACACATCAATTGGTCCATAAGCTAGACCACAATGCACAACATTCAAGCATGAGCAAGATGGGGTAAACATGAGGATATGACGATACAAAAGCTCTGAAATCATGTCAATAATGATGCCAAATCATGCACATAAAATAAGTATAGCATGCTAATGGGTTTGAAGTTCAAGGCGAGCCAAGGTACTTGAACCATGGCTTATCAACCAAGCCTCGAAGGGCCGAAGTGACCAAAACAGTCCCGGGGCAAACCAAAATAAGACTAAAACATGCACGGAACAAGGCAAAAACATGCTAAGAAAAGGGCACAAAACAAAGGGCATTCAAGGCCACAAAGAGAGCATTCCATTACAACTACCTCAACCACACATGGCATGGATTATTCAAAGAAAATCAAAGGTCTAATATGCCAAAAGGAGCCCAAAACCCATTGATATGGCAGCCAAAGACTTAAACAAATAGGCATGCACAATGACTTATTTTAAGGCACAAAAACAACTCTTCAAAGCATTGAGAGGATGGTAAATGCAAGCGTATAAGCATGGAGCATGGACTGAAATAGCATGATAAGTGACTCCAAATCACTGAAATAACCCAAATAAGGCATGCTTATGACTCACACACTCGAAGCTAACAAGCTAGGATACACGGTGGCCATACAAAACATGGCAAAATATGACTGAATCGACACCCAACAGAGCTTAAACATGGTGAAACAATGTTGAAAACTTCTCAAAGTAAAGTTGAAACATGCTAGCATGGTGGTCTAAATGCATGATACATGTTAAGACAAATAATGGCATTACAAGACAAGCATATGATGCATGCAAGAGACCACTAAATCAACCAAAATCAGAGGTATAATATGACCAAATGACATCAAATACCTACTGAAATGGAGCCAAACACATTAAGCCAACATGCTACCTTTACAAGCCAACAATGCAAGCATGCAAGACATAAAGGGAGAGGGGTGTCCCTCCCTTATACAAGACCTCAAAAAACTTCTCTACACTGAAAATCCTTTGGATTTCAGTGGTGAGAAGGCCAAAACAAAAGGGTTACAAAGCCCAAAGAGAAGGCACAAAAAGAGGCAAACAAGGCCTAAGGGGGGGTGGACGACCCCCAACAAAAAGTGACCTTAATGAAACATTTTAAGCATGAAAATACAGAACTTTTATCAGTTATACACTAAGCTTAAAAACAGCATGCAAATAGGTCTAAAACCTTAAGCAAAAATGGGGAATAAAAGGGTAAGTTCTCACCCTTGAAGAACACTTCAAGAACACCAACTTCAGCACCTCCTTTTGATCAAAAACTAACTCAAAACTCTGAAACCAATCCCTTAAAACCTCAGCAACCAAAGTATAGTGTAACACTAGGTGTCTTAGTGCAAAACTAAGAACAAAAACCCCTTTTAGAACACTATTACACACACAACTATATAGAGAGAGAGATATAAAGAGAGGGGAGGTCCTCATTTTATAGGAAATCCATTTCCTAAGCTTCTTGAAGAAGCTAACACAAGGATAAAATCCCTCCATACACGTGTATCGAGGGGGTTGTAAAGTGGATGCCAGCTATGACAGCTGGCATAAAAATATCTGCCAAAAGCAGATGGAAATGGGTCGGCTGGAAAATATGGCTGATTGACCAACAAAAATGGTCGGCCGACCAAAAACAATGCCGACGACCAAAGATATTTCGCCGGTATCATAAAAACAGGGCCGGTGGCCTCAAGCCAAGGCGGTGAGGTGTGGGGATAAGCCAACAAGCCATTCCCTGCCCTCAGAAGCAAAAATACAAGTGTCTGGTGCACAACCAAGCACAAAACAAACAAGTCGAGAGGTCTTGAGGCAAGGCACGCGACCGAAACCTCCGAGAACTCAAGACGAACACGAACATGGATGATCACCGAGTGTTCAAACGGTGACGTCCAAGTCTTGAGGACGGTCAAAAATGGGGTGTCTACAGTTGCCCCTCTTTGACAGAACTCGAAAGTCATAACAATGATGGGAGTGAGTGTCAAAGCCTAGAGACGACCCATTTTTGACAAGGCCAAAGACTTAGACAAAGCATACAAGCTAGCAATATATGTGCCCGTAGGCAGGGGCAAGATACAAAGAATATGCACGATGCCGAACATAACTTATGATCATGCAAAGAGAGCTGTAAACGAAGCAAATACATACAATAAATGCAACAGTTTAAAGCAGGCGGATACAAATCTAACTACATTTCATGCAGAAAGGATGTAAGAGAATTATTCAATTCTCGCTACGTCTCACGCGGAGAATACAATACCTGTTCAGTTCATCTGGTTGCGCCAGCTTCAAATGAACCGTACATATAATATCGTGCTTGAAAAAGAAAGAGAACTTAACAGGTACAATATTGTTGGCAACATGCATAGCAATGCAAGTGACAAGTGCGTGACAACGCAAGTGAAGTGTGCATAACAATGCAAATAACGTGCGAGACAACACGCAGGTGGGAGGATGCAAGACAATGCAACCCAAGGATGACGCATAACAATGCGGAAGAGGACAAGCATAACAATGCTATGAAGGCGCAAACACATGTAAGTAAAGCACACGCGACAACCTGTACAATGTGTGAAGCAAGAAATGAAATGTACACATGTAAGTAAAGTACACGCGATAAACGTATACAATGTGCAAAGCAAGGGATAAATATACACATGTAAGTAAAGCACACGCGACAACGTATGCAATGTGTAAAGCAATGTGAAGATAAGTATGAACACATGTAAGTAAAGCGTGCGCGACAACGCAAGCAATATGTAAAGCAAGGAATAAAATGTACACAAGTAAGTAAAGCAAGCGCGCTAACGCAAGCAATGTGTAAAGAAAACAAAATATACACATGTAAGTAAAGCACACGCGGAAACGCATGCAATGTGTATAGCAGGAATGAACACATGTAAGTAAAGCAAGAGCGCTAACGCAAGCAATGTGTAACCTCCTGAAAAATGCATGAACACATGTAAGTAAAGCACACGCGAAAACACATGCAATGTGTAAAGCAAGATAAATATACACACGTAAGTAAAGCACACGCGGAAACGCATGCAATGTGTATAGCAGGAATGAACACATGTAAGTAAAGCAAGTGCGCTAACGCAAGCAATGTGTAACCTCCTGAAAAAATGCATGAACACATGTAAGTAAAGCACACATGGAAACGCATGCAATGTGTAAAGCAAAACAAATATACACATGTAAGTAAAGCACACGCGGAAACGTATGCAATGTGTATAACAGGAATGAACACATATAAGTAAAGCATGCGTGCTAACGCAAGCAATGTGTAACCTCTTGAAAAATACATGAACACAAGTAAGTAAAGCACACGCGAAAACGCATGCAATGTGTAAAGCAAAACAATATACATATGTAAGTAAAGCACGCGCGAAAACGCATGCAATGTGTATAGCAAAACAAATATACACATGTAAGTAAAACACGCGCGGAAACGCATGCAATGTGTATAGGCAAAACAATGCAAATGAGATGTGCATGACAATGCAAGGTAGCAAAATGCATGATAATGCATGTACTGAAATGCATAACAATGCAAAGTAGACATGCATGACAATGCATGATAAGGGAATGCATGACAATGCATGAGAGATATGCATGACAATGCGTGATATGGAAATGCATGATAATGCAAATGAGGTGTGCATGACAATGCATGATGATAAGGAAAATGCATGACAATGCATGTGAGGTACGCATGACAATGCGCGATATGGAGATGCATGACAATGCAAATGAGGTGTGCATGACAATGCACAATGATAAGGAAAATGCATGACAATGCATGTGAGGTACGCATGACAATGCGCGATATGGAAAATGCATGACAATGCATGTGAGGTGCGCATGACAATGCGACCAAACAAGGATGTGCATATCAATGCAAGTATAGCGTGCGTGACAACGCATAAAATATGTGTATAATAATGCGAGTGTGAAACAACGCATAACCAACGTGCGCTCATTATAAGCACAACAAAACGTTGTAAAGCAAATTCCGAAACTCGCAAAAGACAAAAGGATACAAAAAAGAAGGATACACCTCTACGTATCAAGTGCCGTACATAGAAGACACGGCTCGAGGTCAACACGGAGGCTGGTTAAGCTTCGAAAATGCACTTTCTTGCACTGCCTTGCATAATGAAAGTCCCAAACCACAAAACTGACCCAAAAAGGGGTGGGAGGTTCACCAACCACCAGGGGAGTCCACTGGCCATCCACCGGCCATGAAATAAGATAATCGGCCAAACTAACTGCCGACCGGCCAAAAATTGCTATATTGGGGCAGTTTTGTCCTTTGGCCACGGGTCTTTAAATATAGGGCCTCAAACCCTATATTTTCACTTTCTCTTTGCACGAAAACTTCTCCCCTCTCTCTCTAGGTGATTTTCCAACCCTCGGTCGGAGTTTTTACCGTGTTTTAGCACCCTGTTCGTCGTTCGATTAGAGGAAAACCTCCCCGTTTCGCACGTTTTAAACCGAACAAATCTTAGTTTTGGTGTTTCTTTCTCGATTTCTACCACTTGGGGTTTGTTTGCCCCGAGTTTACCTCGATCTTTGTGCCTTTTCCGGACTCCGACCTTTCCGCCCATTTTGCACCCTCTCGGGGTTGACCTTAGGGTTGACTTTTCACATTCTCGCCTGGTTTTCACACTTTCGGCCATTTTCACTCTATCTTGAGATGGCAGACGACATTCCAGGCGATGGGGCTCCCCCGGAGTTGGACATGGACCCTGAGGCCGAGCTCCTGCCTCTTCACATCCGACCGTTCGATTTGGCGGTCTACAAGCCGGCGATACGTGCTTCCTCCTGACAGCCTCCGTCACTTTAGGAGCTATGAGCGACGCGTGCCACTGGAGCTTCTGCTGCGCGAGCCAGAGTCACATCTGTCCTATGGCACTTCTGAGGTACACTCTTCCCTATTTCATTTTCCGTAACGTAGAATACATAACTGCAATAGTCGATTCTGTTCTTTAACTGTTTGGCCCGGATACACCGATATACCACATGCTGTAGTTCACCGTGAGCATACCTACACCCGTTATTTGTTTAAATTTGAACACATGCACGCACACTGCATTTTCCAAAATTCTGAAGGCATTAAGACACATGCACATACACTGCATTCTCCCACATTTTGAAGGCATTCAGACACATGCACACACACTGCATTCTCCCAAATTCCTAATGGCATTCAGACACATGCATACACACTGCATTCTCCCAAATTCTGAACGTTTTCACACATTGTATTTCTAACATTGCTTCGTAACTGCTTGTTTGTTGTTGCTGTTTTCTTTATTACAGGGCGATTCCTATGCCTTTCGAGGGTATGGGAATGTCATGGCCCGAGGATGGTATATGGAGCTGCTCGACGTAGTCCGCCAGATTGTCGACTAGGCTGGCTTTGGGACCTTCTGCATGGGGCTCTCGTGCCTCACTGCAAGCAGGCCCCTTCTTGCTGCTCTGGTGGAGAGGTGGTGGGACACCATCGACTCTTTCCACCTTTCTGCCACCGGGGAGATGACGATGACTCCCTTTGATTTCTCGATGCTCACCGGCATCGGGGTGGGGGGTGATCCAATCCTCTTCGATACGGATATGGAGGAGTGGGACGCCGCTCAGATGTACCTACTCGACGATCGACCACCTCTTGCCCGGCCACGGTTTGTGAGGTATTCATGGTTCGAGGACCATTTTCGGATCCAGGCACCTACTACCCGGGAGGAGAAGGAGCAGTACGCTCGTGGTTTTATCATGTTTCTGCTAGGGACCACATTTTTCGCCGACCGGGCGAACACCGTCGCCCTCTATCTGCTGAGCGCGCTTGTGGACGTGGCGCGGATCCACCTTTATGACTGGGGTGGCGCCGGCTTGGCCACTTTCTACGGTTATATGAGCTCATCATCCCGCCGCAGCGGACAGTTGCTCGGAGGCTATTGGCGAGCCTGGGAGGTACACATTCCCTTTCTGCCTTTTCAATTCCGCTTTTCATTATCTGTACACCATACACACTGCGCACACGCAATCTGTTTTACACTGACTGTACATTGCACACACTGCACAACCCGCTGCACACACTGCGCCATACACTGCACACTATTCTCTGATTTCTGCTTTTATGTGTATACTGCTTTATTTGATAAGCCTGCTTATGTCTGCTCTGTTATGTTCTGTAGTTGTGGGTGTATGCCTACTTTCCTAAGCTTGCCCCAGTACCAGACGAGGAGATGCCCCCCATGGTCCCATTTTCCCACTGCTTTGACGTGAGATGTGAGCGGAGGCCGCGGGAGCCCTTCATGTTCTTTCGCCACTACTTTGACACCATCGCCACAACCGAGGTATGTCAAACATTTCAGTTTATTGGCTTTTCTTTGCAATGTACCTTAAATAACAGATAACAAACTGTATTTCCTGCCATTTGCAGATCACTTGGTAGCCGTGGGCCTCGTTGCCCATCGCAGTTCGGGAGCGGTATGCCGGCGCTCAGGAGACTGCCCGATTCAAAGTCTTGTTAGAGGGCCCGGTTTGCCGTGCCTGGTACTTTGGGGAGCGCTTCTTGTGGCAGACCTTGGGCGTGCCAGAGCAAACGGTTCCAACACCTCCTCCCACCCATGTGAGGGACACTGAGAGATATACTTTAGCGGAGATGACAGATTACACTATCAGCTGGAGCCATGAGAGCTTTGTAGATGAGGACGACTATGCGGAGTTCGTCCAGACCTATATCATGCGGCCTCTAACCGGTGCCGGCCGAGTTGAGAGAGAGAGACCAGCGGCGCCAACTGCGAGAGCAGGAGCATCGCGGGCACCTCAGGCTCGAAGTAGGAGTGGCCCCGGAGAGGGCAAGGAGCTAGGTGGCTCGAGCTGCCTACCATGATGACATGCCGAGGGCAGGGTGGGGAGACTTACCAGATCCCCATCGTTCCCCCTCCGCCTGATCACGAGGTAGTCGGATTCTACGGCTTGCCTCCGGTATGTACTACTGCATTTTGCATCCTGTACAGTCATTTCATTTTATTTCTCTTGATGTTCCGCAGAATACTGATGTTTCTAACACTCTTGCAGACTTCCGCCGAGTACACTTGCCAGTCTTTGGAGTTAACTGCTTCCGTGATGGGGATGCTACAGCGGAGCCTCGACCTGCTGGCTATTTACAGTATCCCGGTAAGCTCTTTTAGCCATAATCTCAAACCCTACACAATCTGATACATCGCACTATCGGCACAGCACTTGATACACGGCCCTCACAACATTTGATACACTGTAACCCACAGACTGCTCATATCATTGCTCACGGCATTCATACATTGCACTTAGTCACTGCATTCTGTTCTAATACATTGCTCACAGCATTCATACACTGTACTCATACACTGCATTCTGTATTCATACTCTGCTTTGCGTAGCATAACTGATGTATTTACCATTTGTCCTTTTTAGCCCCCATTCCAGATACCGGCTGCAGGGGGTGCTCCAGCAGGACCATCTGTGTCTGCCCAAGGAGGAGGGAGAGCAAGACGAGGGACTACAGTACCCCCCCGCACCAAAGCGGAGCGCACTCATGTTGGGAGCAGCTCACGGGCACCGATTCCAGATGATGATGAGTCCGAGACAGAGGCAGAGGCAGAGTCGTCTGAGGATGAGACTGGAGATGACTCGAGCTCGGGCTCAGATGGTGGGGCCGGCGACGATGTTCCTGTACCTTCGTCCAGGAAGAGGACGAGGACAGACTCTCATACCTGAGACCAGTTGATTTTGATCTAGACTTTTACTGCTTTTCTCTTCTTGTTTGTTTGTTTTTTTTTCTTCTCTTTTTTGCTGGTAGTTTTGAGCGCATTGTACTGCCGCAGGCAGGCTTTATTTTCTCCAAAACTATGTACTTGAAAAGATGATGGAATGAAACAAGCTTTTTGTTTGAAAAAGAGTTATATTTGCACATTTCGTTCATCGCATCACATCACATTACACAACAATGTAAATGAGATTGAACTTTTGTCTGAAAATTAAACACTTGTATCGTAATAACCAGGTAGTGAACAAAGCAACTCATACAACATACTGCTCATTCTAAACACACGGCTCATAACACCGCGCTGAGTTCATTCGGCACACAGCTCATACACACAGCTCATACAACGCACTGCTCATTCTGAACATACAGCCCATAACACAGCGCTTGGTTTATTCTGCACACGGCGCGTACACACAACTTATACAACACACTGCTCATTCTGAACATACAGCCCATAACACAGCGCTTGGTTCATTCTGCACACGACGAGTACACACAGCTTATACAACGCACTGCTCATTCTGAACCTACAGCCCATAACACAGCGCTTGGTTCATTCTGTACACGGTTAATTCTGAACAAACAGTTCAATCCGAGTAGACGGGATGCAAAGATGGAATTGGCAGAAGTTGAAACATACTCAGATGCTCCAAATGTGGAAGAACAAACGTGGGGAATGGCACAGCACTCTGAGCACAAAACAATTCATTTTGAAAATTGAGAAATGAAATCTCAACCGGGTATTGAGCCTACGACTGAATATAGCGAAAAAGACTCAACAACGGAAAACAAAAGGTAAACAACCTAAAGACAAACACAGACACTTGAAACGACTCAAGACAAGAATCGAGACAAACAAAAACAAAAGACACGACACTCGGACGTGTTACAAAGGCGAGAGGCCTCTCAATTCGCGAGGAGCTAGTTCCTTCGGGTAATATTTCCCACCCTTTCTCATTTGTCATTCTCACATCACTCTGGCACTCAATCTCTGTTTTTCTGAAAAAGCCCTTTTCTCACTTTCTCTCTCAGCTCACATCTCTCTATTCTTCAATCTCTCTGGTTTTTTTTTTTTTTTATCCCTCCCTTAGGTGGTTGATGGATAAACAAGAAATTGTGGGCTCATGCCCGACATCATCAGCTCGCGGCTACTTCCTCCAATAGCGTTTAGTCGATGCCCCGGATGAGGGAGTGGAGTATCTTGATCCATTCCGATTCGTGCTTCGCACTTAGCTTGATACCTCGCTGCTTTGGAGGATGAGAGAACTTTTGGCATTTTTCTGTTAGTTTCTGTTGTGCGCGTTTCTGGCAAATACGGTGCCTTTTTCCGGCAAGTATGGTGCCCTTTCTGGCAAATGTATGGATAACGGGGAAGAGACAGGGAGCCTAACTCGACTGTGCCCCTAGTTCATCATTTTGACCATTTTTTGTTTTGGTTTTCTACTAAAACAATTTTGACCAACATGAGAGTTAGATTAACATGCTTGTTCAACTTTTTGATTTGAAATCATGAAAGTTGGGCTATGAGCACTGAAAGTTTTCATTTTTTGGGTCCAAGAAATGGTCCAGTTTTGGAAAAAGGGGATAATTTTCGTGAGAATCAGTCAACCTCAGTAAAAATTCTCAAAAATTATTTTTGCAAACAGCCACTGCTCAACGAGCACGGAACTTACTTTTGAAATGCACAACCTCGGATCTATAACAATAGAAAATTGCCCCTTGTCTGAAGGACACTGCACGGCAACGGAAAGTTGCCCCTTGTTTGAATAGCACCGCAGCACACTGTATGGCAACAGAAAGTTGTCCCTTGTTTGGATAACGCCGCAGCATACTGTAATCAGTCCTCAAAGTGACGATCACAACCAAACTCTCGGATACAGAGAAAACAAAGATGATCAAAACCATTGCATGGACACAGTTGATTTGGAAGTGTTTATGGCTGGACTTCAGAATGAAGTTGCCTACGTATCCCAAACATGGGAATCAAGCCTTACGTAGTTCAGGTATGGTACACTCGTGTATTAACCCTCACCTTTTACGCTCTAACTTTTGCCAAGGCCGCCCTTCCGGGTTTTCAACCTTGCGAGCTTTGTTTTTCTTCTCTTTTCATTTCTTTTCATTTTTCTTCTTTTCTTCTTTTTTTTTTAATTCTTTGTATTTTCTTTTTTTGTTCTTTTTCTTCTTTTCCTTGCTCTAACTTTTGCCTGGGTCACCCTTCCGGGTTTTCGGCCCAGTGAGCCTCTCAAGGGTAAAAGTGTAGCTTTGTCCATGCCAAATGGTTTTGAGATTCTAAAGTCATCTGAATCCAGGAAAATGGTTGTTGTTTGCTGATGATATTGGAGTTCATTCAATGGGGGGCTGAATTTGCCCCTAGTGTTGCGGATAGGAGCTCGGTTGTTCTCCGGCAGTACTTTCTTCTTTCCTCCATTCTGGGATTTGGCATTCTTGCCGATCTTTGTTTTGGACTCTTCGAGTGCATTATCTGACGTCTTTTGCCCCTTGTTCGAGGGATGCTTCTGATCTGGCCATACAAGCTTCACATTGTGGTTGACCGTTGAACATTCTGAATGCAAGTTCAATTGTTTGAAAGCAAAGGGGTCGAGCCTCGAGGCTGAGAGCGATCCTAAGCTACACAATCTTAAGAGCGATTCCACACAGGCCTTTGCAGGACCGCGCAAAACATTTTTTTTGAAATCTTTTAAGAAAGCGACAAATCGCTCGCGCTGAAGATAGTGTAGAACCAATCTGGATCAAGCCAGGATCCTTCTCAGTACCCACATTAACAAACATGATTTCATTCATTAAGGGCTTAACATGCCTCTCTTTCTCTCGATTGATCAAATTTTGCAAAACCCGAGGAATTCCTTCCTCTTCGTTTTCATCACAGTGTTCAAAAAGTTTTGAAAAACTTAGGTCAATGCAATAATTTCAAGGCGCAGAAGAGCAAGTGAAGAGTACTGTCGTTTCATTCTAAACTTCTGGTACAACAGGCTTAAAGTAGCAATAGGCACAAAAACATGACAACCACAACTGTTTCGTTCAGATTTCTTGGTTGCAACTGGCTCCACAGCAGAGATAGACTCAAAAGAAAGTAAAAAGGACAAACACAAAACAAGAAAATGATGTCCGAGGTAACATCCCCGGAATCACCTGACTTCTATACAACAGGACTGACTCGATACAACAAGACAGACCCGACTGACATAGTACAAAAAGACTGACTATATACAAGACAACAAAACTGACTGAATACCTAAATCAAAAAACACAAGGCTAGCATTCACAAGTACTCAAAAATAGTGCGTGCCATACGCCATATCTGAAGTAAACTGGACGTCACCCGCAGGTGGACCTACCCTGATCACATACTTGTATTATCCTCGAAATCCACCAATCCAGTGCTGACAGACTTTGTTGAGCTCGGTGGGAGGATGACTTCGTTGTCAATCAAATCTTGCACTTCGTGGCGAAGGCAGAAGCAATTGTCGGTGCTGTGACCGGTTTGCTGGTGATACGCGCAGTACTGAGTAGCATTATGTGAGAGAGGGAGGTTACTTGAGAGAGGTCGAGGCTCGAGGGGTTTAAGATGCCCTTTTTCAGCCAGGACTTGAAGTGCCTTAGACAAAGGCATGTAGAGGGTATGGAAGACTCTGCGACCTCAGGGCAAATACTTCGAAGTCTATGGACTTTTGCTAGACGCACTAGCAAAGGGATCGGCAGGTGCTGCCTTGGCTCTCTGATCTTTTCCGGGCGTAGGGTTAGGATTGGCAGGAACAGTTCCGGTGCGACGGTCCTTATCCCAATTTTTCCTCTGGCTTGAACTACTCTCGGTCTGAGTGGGGAAGGTGTCATCCACAGTCTTAGCCACAACTGCGAATACTTGCTGTTTATTCAACCCTCCGGCTTTTAGAGCCTCAACAGCTTGCTGAAGTTGTTCGCAAGGATCAGTGCCGATCTTCATCTTGTTCTTTCCACTAGCCTCAGCTTGGTGGGAGGTTTGGGTTGTTGCTTCAGTGCGAAGCCCCGTTGCCGTCGACATGTCATTGCCGGAGCTTGAGACAGCTTCAGGTTGGCTAAGCTCAATTACAATTCGCCCCAATAGCGGGGGCTCCTACGGCATAAAGTTCCCGGCATACGATGCGGTTGGTGGCGAAGCCGACATTCCATAGGCGAGGTCAGCCACAGACCTTTGGAGGTCGCCAATCATTCCCATCAACTCAAACGTGGTGGGCTCACGAGTTTGAAACAACTGGGGCGTCCAGATCGGGTGCGCGACAGGCGACCTAAGCGGATGTGGTATTCAACATTGGTCTCATCCTGCAAGATGATGCCTTGGTCCAATGCGGCTGCCATAACCACAATTTCCTCTGAATTTTGTGCCATCATAAGTCCGCTGAACTGAACGGAGATGATGTAACCGGTGACTGACGGAGCAGGTGAACTGGTAAGCCTTGACTGGTTTGCTTTAACAAAGGAGAACGCTGGCTGCTCCAAACTGAATCTCTGAACTGAAGAGGAAAGTAGGCAACATTTCAAACCAATTTTTATCAAGACAGATACCAGCATATATAACTGAATTATTGTTCCCTAAATTACTGCCCCAAAATTGAATCTGATACCCGCAGATACAACTGATTCTCAAAAACCCTGATATCCGCAGATATAACTGATTCTCAAAAACACTGGTACTGATGCCCACAGGCCTGATACCCAGACTTGCGAACTAATATATGCATTCCCTGTAGAGGCACAATTCTAAAAGCACATAACAAGAAAATGAGAGCCAAAACACCCCTATGTTGGGGTAGGGTTTCCCTGTCCTATTTTGTCAGGAGCTAGAGTTTCACTATGTACACGGCGGTTTCAAACAACCTATAATCGGGTAGTAACCTGTCCTAGTTTGGAATAGTCACTATGGATTCCGAATATGCACTAGGTCGAATGGTCAAAAAGGGTGCCCCCATAAAACCGGGGTTTGTGTTCCCGTCGTGGCAGAGCCCGCAACCGGTCAGCCTTATGGCACACTTCTCAAAGCATGCCTCCGGCAAACCGTTCAGGAATAGCATACGGCAAACACGGTGTCCTAGGCGCACCAATGCAAATGCAATGCAAAGAGACACATAAGTGTAAACAAAACAAGATATCATGAGTTCGAGTCAAGTTCTCTAAATCCCCAGCGAAGTCGCCAGAAACTGTGGACGCGCCCCGAGGGCTCTCATGCTACAGTTCGGACTCAAATAGAAATGGTTCTTAATCTGATCTCACAATGTGCGATGTGAGATTGATAAATCACCAAAGAGTCCAAATCCGGCAAATTGTTTTGGAAAACTGATTTTTAAGAAAGAAGTGCCAAACATGGACTGCTTTGCCAGATATAGAGTCGCCACCTAAATATTTTATTTTGGGAAATTTAGGAAACCCTGACCCGTTGCCTAAGGCCACGTGTCCGTCATCACCAAAGTTGCCTCGGCTCGGGAACATGGGTACGATTGGGGAAGGTCATCTATGAGCACCCCCATTCGCCCAATCAATGATCGGCCACTACTAAACATGATATCTGGTTTTTGAAAACACATGTGTTCTTATTCCGGTTAATTAGCTAGAATTACTATGTAATGCGCACATCATACAAGTATAGACTAGATCGCCTAATTTGGAACAAAGTATCGCATATCCGTTTGTTTGGAAATGTTTTGAAGTTTGCTACTCGCAAGTAGGCTAAAACACGGATTTCAATGAATTGTTCCAATTCAAGTAATCCAACCTTCACCCACAGGCATTCAGGCAGTTTATATCACATAAGCACATAGCCTCATGGCAAACATGTTGTCATGGCAACACTCACACGCATACGAGATACTAAAGCATAAAAGCTTACCTAGTACTCCGAGCCAAAATAGAAACTAGTTAGTAATCAATGCATGATCCTAGTTCATGTTAAAATGGCTAATGCAACGCAATCAAAATGCAATCAGAATAGGCTCGGCTAATCTAAGAATGGCATGTGAAATGCGACAACTCGATACACGTATTCAAGTTGGAATTTGAAATACCATGCAATTTAGTATGGTGCGCTGAGCCCGGTGCGTGCAATACAGATGAATGGATGCAAACATGCGAGCATAGGAATGCTAATTGAAACATGACCTAAAACTAACCACTGAAAGCAAGTAAGTAAAAGGGAGAAAGACGTGGAGGTTGGAAGACATGCACACACGCACGCACACTTATTACAAATTCGCCCTCTCGATGGAGGGTCTGAATAAATAATACAAACCAAATAAATGATTAACTACTCTAGCTAATTAATTATTACAGACCCTTAATTAATTAACAAATTAATTGCAAAATAAACTAAGTATGAAATAAAAGGGGGCCGCCACAGCTCCGCCTCGAAATGATTGGATGATGCATGCCCGATTTGCCGTGCTCGGAAATTCGTTGCCATGCCAACTGTTGCCTCTGTTTGCACTGTTCTGTACCTCTGAGAGTTGTGAAAATCCTAAGGTTGCTTCTGAACCACTCCCTGAGCATTTTGGGATGCCACCGGCCAAGATAAAACATCATCGGCCATGGAAATATGGTAATCGACCAAAAATTGGATCACCGGCTTGATTTTGGCAGTCGCCCGGCACTGAAAGTGGCCGACCGGCCATTTCTTCCTGCAGAACACTGGTTTTGCTGCAACAGAGGACAGACAGTGCATGGCATGGAATTTACAAGCCAAATGTATGCACGACCACCCTCCCTATCATGCTATGGACTCAAGGGAGTATGGCCCTCGACCCTCGGGCCACCAATCACACATTTCGATGCATGATGGCCAAAGGTGTCAAAGGCGCATATCAATATGGAATGAATGCAACAAACAAATGAATGCTACACACTCTTCAAGAACGTCGGCGACTAAGGGTTTGAGGGACGTTTCGTCACTTCTACTACAAACGTCCCTCACCCCTCATGTTTGGTTTGACATCCCAAACCAAACATAATGTAATGCAAACGAGTGTGCCAAATGCAATGCAACATGGGAGTATTATGCAATGCAACAAGACTAATGGCATGCAAACAAACCCAATGCAATATGAGCATGCAAGCAAACTCGCAAACAACCCAAACGTGCAACAAGTATACATTAATGTCATGCGATGCAACTAACTAAACATCATGCAATATACTCAACATGCAAACACGGCGCAATACGAGCATGCAAATATCATGAAAGCAAACAAGCTCAATGGGCTTGAACCAAAAGGACAGACCTCAGCCATGCCTTAATCAATGGCCAAAACACCCAAATCAAGGGACCAAAAAGGGATGCATGCACACACATACATTGGTCCATAAGCTAGACCACAATGCACAACATTCAAGCATGAGCAAGATGGGGTAAACATGAGGATATGACGATACAACAAGCTCTGAAATCATGTCAATAATGATGCCAAATCATGCACATAAAATAAGTATAGCATGCTAATGGGTTTGAAGTTCAAGGCGAGCCAAGGTACTTGAACCATGGTCGTATCAACCAAGCCTCGAAGGGCCGAAGTGACCCAAAACAGTCCCGGGGCAGACCAAAATAAGACTAAAATATGCACGGAACAAGGCCAAAAACATGCTAAGAAAAGGGCACAAAACAAAGGGCATTTAAGGCCACAAAGAGAGCATTCAACTATAACTACCTCAACCACACATGGCATGGATTATTCAAAGAAAAACAGAGGTATAATATGCCAAAAGGAGCCCCAAAACCCACTGATGTGGCAGCCCAAAGACTTAAACAAATAGGCATACACAATGACCTATTTTAAGGCACAAAAGAACAACTCTTCAAAGCATTGAGAGGATGGTAAATGCAAGCATATAAGCATGGAGCATGGACTGAAATAGCATGATAAGTGACTCCAAATCACTGAAATAACCCAAATAAGGCATGCTCATGACTCACACACTCGAAGCTAACAAGCTAGGATACACAGTGGCCATACAAAACATGGAAAATATGACTGAATCGACACCCAACAGAGCTTAAACATGGTGAAACAATGTTGAAAACTTCTCAAAGTTAAGTTGAAACATGCTAGCATGGTGGTCTAAATGCATGATACATGTTAAGGCAAATAATGGCATTACAAGACAAGCATATGATGCATGCAAGAGACCACTAAATCAACCAAAATCAGAGGTATAATATGACCAAATGACATCAAATACCTACTGAAATGGAGCCAAAACACATTAAGCCAACATGCTACCTTTACAAGCCAACAATGCAAGCATGCAAGACATAAAGGGAGAGGGGTGTCCCTCCCCTATACAAGACTTCAAAACTACTTCTCTACCACTGAAAATCCTCTGGATTTTAGTGGTGAGAAGTCCAAAACAAAAGGGTTACAAAGCCCAAAGAGGAAGGCACAAAAAGAGGCCAAACAAGGCCTAAGGGGGGGTGGACGACCCCCAACACAAAAGTGACCTTAATGAAACATTTTAAGCATGAAAATATAGAACTTTTATCAGTTATACACTAAGCTTAAAACAGCATGAAAATAGGTCTAAAACCTTAAGCAAAAATGGGGAATAAAAGGGTAAGTTCTCACCCTTGAAGAACACTTCAAGAACACCAACTTCAGCACCTCCTTTTGATGAAAAACCAACTCAAAACTTTGAAACCAACCCCTTAAAACCTCAGCAACCAAAGTATAGTGTAACACTAGGTGTCTTAGTGCAAAACTAAGAACAAAAACCCCTTTTAGAACACTATTACACACACAACTATATAGAGAGAGATATAGATATATATCTTCTATATTAGATCCTTCAACCC
This sequence comes from Camellia japonica, assembly GCA_030407325.1. Lineage (NCBI taxonomy): Eukaryota > Viridiplantae > Streptophyta > Magnoliopsida > Ericales > Theaceae > Camellia > Camellia japonica. Next base: position 19,681,172 of record JAPPVO010000002.1, read on the forward strand.
CTGGAAAGGGAGGGGAGGTCCTCCTTTTATAGGAAATCCATTTCCTAAGCTTCTTAGAGAAGCTAACACAAGGATGAAATCCCTCCATACACGTGTATGGAGGGGGTGTAAAGTGGATGCCAGCTATGGCAGCTGGCATAAAATATCTGCCAAAAGCAAATAGAAATGGGTTGGCCGGAAAATATGGCCGATTGACCAACAAAAATGGCCGGCCGACCAAAAACAATGCCGACCGACCAACATATTTGGCCGGTATCAATAAAACAGGGCCGGTGGCCTCAAGCCAAGGCCGGTGAGGTGTGGGGATAGCCAACAAGCCATTCCCTGCCCTCAGAAGCAAAAACACAAGTGTCTGGTGCACAACCAAGCACAAAACAAACAAGTCGAGAGGTCTTGAGGCAAGGCGCGCGACCGAAACCTCCGAGAACTTAAGACGAACACGAACATGGATGATCACCGAGTGTTCAAACGGTGACATCGAAGTCTTGAGGACGGTCAAAAATGGGGTGTCTATACCTAGCTCCTGACAAAATAGGACAGGGAAACCCTACCCCAACATAGGGGTGTTTTTTTTTTGGCTCTCATTTGCTTGCTATGTGCTTTTAGAGTGCGTCTCTATAGGAATGCATGTATCAGTTTGCAAGTCTGGGCATCAGGCCTGAAGGCATCAGTATTTTGGGGGAATCAGTTTTACCTGAGGGTATCAGTTTACAGGCAGAATTTGGGACAGAGTTCAGTAGAGAGCACTGTCATTTAGCTTTGCTCAAATCTGTTCTGGTAAATAAGGCTGAGATGCTACATGTTTTCTCTTTTGCTAGGGTAGTCCAAGAACTATAGCTTCAGAAGGCTCCGACATCCCCTGGGTACATTGAACTTGTGTTGATAGACTTTGCCAGGTCAAAGATTCAGTTCAGAGCAACCAGTGTTTCCTTCGCCAGTGGTAAGGCAAGAAAAGGCCAATCAAGCACAGATCACCCGTTCAACAGTCCCCAATTCAGCGGTCATTATCCACCTCACCTGTACGCAGTTGGGCTGAGATATCTGTTTCCACTTCAGAAAGGGGATACACACTTGTTTAGTTAGATCAGCAGTTTTCTATTAGAATGGAAGAGATGATGCGTCAGCTCTAGGAGAGTATGAGAACCATGCAGCAGGACGCTGCCCGTCAAGCAGAATTTGCCAAACAACAGGCTGAGGTCATGGCTCAACAGGCAGAGTTAATTGCCAGGCTACAACAGCAAACCGGAGCATCTGCTTCACACCAAGCTCCTCCCTCGCCAAGAGTGCCAATACTCGGGGAGACAGCTAATGTCCAGGAAGATACGGACATTCCCACATGGCCGACTCCGCCCCCAATCCTACCTCAGCTATCCAAAGAACAGACTAACCTACCGGATTCACCCTTTGAGTTCGAGGTGGACCCACAGTGTTGAAGGTGAGCAAGCTTGAAAAACTGTTCAAGAAGTCCAGGGCGTGAAGTCCATTCCGGATATTGAGAGGATACACCGATTCGGCCGTGACTCTGCCGGACCAGTTCAAGATGCCACATATCGACCGCTTCGATGGTTCTGGAGACCCAATGGTGCACCTCCACCGTTTTCTGATATCCTGAGGCCAATGGGCTTGACCACCGTCCAGAAGCTGTCACTATTTGGCCGAACCATGTCTGGGGTAGCCGCAATCTGGTATGCGAAATTGGAGAACTCTGTGAAACAGAACTGGGAAGAGATGGCTGAGGCCTTCATTGCTCAATACTTCTATAACACACAGATCGAGGTCACAACTCATGATCTTGAAGTCACTCGCCAAGAGCCAAAGGAGAGCTTTTCCGATTTTGTGACCCACTGAAGGGCTAAAGCCTCGATGATGACCATCAGGCCCATTGATAAAGATCAGATTCGGATGGTTGTGCGCAATCTCCAGCCTAAGCTCATGCAAAAAATGATCGTACTCCCCTTCCCCACCTTTTCAGATTTACATGAGATGGGGGTACAAATCGAGGACGCTATGAAGCAGGGCCTCATTGACCAGGAGAAGGAGCAGCCTAGGAGGGCGTTTTCCCACAGTTCCAATGTGACCACCAGTGGTGATGCAGCTACAAGATCTTCTAAAGTGGGCATGGTCACCACCACCGCATCAAAAACAGCTACCCCATTCACCGGTGCGTCCGGAAGTAGCTCACAAAAAACCAAATATCCACCTCGAGTCAAGAGGGGTTTTACCCTACTTTATATGCCTTTGTCAAAGGCTCTAGAGGTCTTACTCCGGAAAGGATATCTGAAACCGTTGGAACAACAGCCTCTACCCGATCCTATCCCTCCAAAGCATGACCAGACTAAATACTGTGCCTACCATCAACAAACCGGTCATGACACTGACAGTTGCTTTCGTCTTCGCCATGATGTACAAGATCTGTTTGACAACAAGGTCATCGCCACACCAGCTCAGCAAAGTCTATCGCCACTGGATCAGTGAACTTGGAGGATAGTACGAATATGTGATCAGGGGATGAACCACCTGTGGGCGGCACTCAGTTTACTCCAGATGTGGCGTATGGCACGCATTGTTTTGAGCATTTGTGAATGCTGGTTTTTATACTTTCTGACTCGGGTATTGAGTCAGTTTTGTTATGTCGTTTAGAGTCTGTCCCGTTGTATAGAGTCAGTCTTTTCATACCGAGTCAGTTGGGTCTGTCTTGTTGTATCGAGTCAGTCCTGTTTTGTTAGAGTCGGGTGATCCCGGGGGCGTTACCTCGGATATCACTATTTTTGTTTTGTGTTTGTCTTTTCGCTTTCTTTTGAGTCTGTTTCTGCTAGGGAGCCAGTTACACCAGAAGACCTAATTGAAACAGCTGTGGTTTTCATGCTTTTGTGCTTGTTTCTGCTTTGAGCCTGTTGTGCCAGCAAACTTGAATGAAACGGCAGTGCTTTTCACCTGCTTTTCTGTGCCTTTAAGTCATTACATCGACCCAAGTTTTTCAAAACCTTTTTGAACATTGTGATGAAAACGAAGAGGAAGGAATTCCTCGGGTTTTACAAAATTTGATCAATTGAGAGAAAGAGAGGCGTGCTAAGCCCTTAATGAATGAAATCATGTTTGTTAATGTGAGTACTGAGAAGGATCCTAGCTTGATCCAGATTGGTTCCGCACTGTCTTCAGCGCGAGCGACTAGTCGCTTTCTTAAAAGATTTCAAAAAATGTTTTGCGCGGTCCTGCGAAGACCTGTGTGGAATCGCTCTTGAGATTGTGCAGCTTAGGATCGCTCTCAGCCCCGAGACTTGACCCCTCACTTTCAAACCTTGAACTTGAATTCAGATTGTTCAATGGTCAACTCCAATGTGAGGCCTGTGTGGCCAGATTCGAAGCAGCCCTCGAACTAGGGGCAGGGAAGTCAGATCAAGAAGGTCAGACGTCATCAAAAAAAGCTTGCAAAGCTAGATCAAAAGCACCCCTCGAACTAGGGGCAAAAAATATCAGACGTGCTCGAAGAGCCGAAGATGGATCATTCTGCAAATCAATGAAGACTGGCAAGAATGCCAAATCCCAGAAGGGAGGAAAGAAGAAAGTTTGTGCTGAAGGACAACTGAGTTCCTATCCACAACACTAGGGGCAAATTCAGCCCCCATTGGATGGACTCCTACATCATCAGTGAACATCAGCCATTCTCCTGGATTCAGATGACTTCAGGATCTCAAAACCATTTGACATGGACAAAGCTACACTGTTTACCCTTGAGAGGCTCGCTGGGCCGAAAACCCGAAAGGGCGACCCAGGCAAAAGTTAGAGCAAGAAAAAGAAAAAAGAAGAAAAAAAAAAAAAGAAGAAGAAGAGAATGAAGAAAAGATGAAAAGAAAATGAAAAAATGAAGATGAAAAAAGAAGAAAAGAAATGGAAAGAAAAGAAAAACAAAGCTCGCAAGGTTGAAAACCCGGAAGGGCGACCTTGGCAAAAGTTAGAGCGCAAAAGAAGAGGTTAAATACCGAGTGTGCCTTACCCCGAATTACATAAGGCTTGATTCCCATCTTTGGGATACATAGGCAACTTCATACTGAAGTCCAGCCGTAAAACACTTCAAATTCGACTGTGTCCATGTGATGGTTCTGGTCATCTTTGTCCGAGAATTTGGTCGTAATTGTCACTGTGAGGACTGGTTACCATGTGCTGCGGTGCTATTCAGACTAGGGGCAACTTTCCGTTGCGGTGCAGTGTTGCGGTGCTATTCAGACTAGGGGCAACTTTCAGTTGCCATGCAATGCTGTTCAGACAAGGGGCAATTTTCCATTGTTTTGGATCTGAGGTTGTGCATCTCAAGAGTAAATCCTGTATTGGTCGAGCAGTGGCCATTTGCAAAAATAGTTTTTGAGAATTTTTAATGAGGTTGACTAATTCTCTCAAAAATTATTCTATTTTTCCAAAACTGGACCATTTTCTTAGACCCAAAAAGGAAAATTTTCAGTGCTCATAACCTGACTTGCATGATTTCAAATCAGAAAATCGAACAAGCATGTTAATCTAACTCTTATGTTGGTCAAAATTGTTTTAGCAGAACGTCAAAAACAAAAAATGGTCAAAATGATGAACTAGGGGCACAGTTGAGTCAGGCTTCCTGTCTTTCCCCCGTTGTCAATGCATTTGCCAGAAAGGGTACCATACTTGCCGGAACGGGCACCCTATTCGCCAAGAAGGGCACAGCAGAAACTAACAGCAAAATGCCGAAAGTTCTCTCATCCTCCAAGCAGCGAGGTATCAAGCTAAGTGTGAAGCACGAACTGGAATGGAGCAGGATATTCAATTCCCTTGTCTGGACAGATCTAATCACGTCCAAACTCCCCAGTAGAGCATCATCAACCAATGTCAATTGCAGATTTGCTGCACATCCAGCCGCATCACAACCCCTCTGTGGGGGAAGTTCACTGTTGTGAGCAGAAGAAAAAGAATCTAGCAGAATGCTAGGAGCAAGAGCCCGCAACTTCTTGTTTATCCATCAACCACCCAGGGGAGAGATAAAAAATGAGAGATTGAAGAATAGAGAGATGTGCGCTGAGAGAAAAAGTGAGGAAAAGGGCTTTTTCAGAAAAAAAAAAAAAAAAATAGAGCCGAGGGCTGAGTGATGTGAGAATCACAAATGAAAAAGGGTGGGAAACAATAACCAGAGAAACAGGCTCCTTGTGCACGTCTGAGTGTCGTATCTTTTTGTTTTATCTCGATTCTTGTTTTGAGTCGTCTCGAGTGTTACTCAATGTGTTTAGGTTGTTTACCTTTTGTTTGCCGTTGTTGAGTCGTAGTGCGCTGTGTTCAGTCGTAGGCTCAATACCCGGTCAAGAACTTATCTCTCAATTTCAAAAATAAAATCGTTTTGCGTTCCGAGTGCGTGCCGTTCTCCACATCTGTGCAAAACAAGATTCGTTCTTTCGTAAAACTGCAGGGTTCAAACCAGGTCATGCAGAAACAGTAAAAGCAGGACCTATCTGAAGCTATATAGGTTCCAGACTGCAAAGCAAAAGAAAAGAGGGAAAATGTCGGGTATCTGAGTTTGTTTCAACTTCAGTAAGTTCCAAGATTACATTCCGTGTGTACCTCTTCAGGTCTTGCCAAATGCTCCGAAGTATGAGTGTGCCTCTACCTCAAGCTCAAGATCAAGTTTGCTTCAAGCCAGAATGGCGATCAAAAGTGCTCTCCCTGAGTACTATTCCCTGCCAAAGGCATCTTGGCTGTGTTCACAATGAGTTCCTAGGAGACCAACTGCGACAGTGGAAACTAGAGTTCGAATGGCTATTGCCTAGAACGCAAAGGTTCTGGATTTCCGAGACTAAAGTCTGGTTTAAATACCCAGAGGCGTGTCCTCGGCTTGAAATCTGTATGGAAGCCCCATAGGTTGAGATAGCGTGTATGCACCTCAATTCTGGATACTGAACCAACCTAGTCTGTCACCCCGTTGGAGAATAGGAAAAGTTGTGAATATGCTCAGGAAGAAAGGCAGCATCCAAAGTGTTCTATGTGAAGAACCCTTGTCAATATTTCAGAGCCTTTGTACTGTGAGTTGAAGGTAAGTGTTCGAAGAGCACGAGGGGAGATCCCCGTCAGAGTAAAGCAGTTCATCGCCACTCACCCCATAAGGTGCTTTCTAAAGCGCCGCTAGCTTTGTTTATTACATTCCTTAAACATCATGCATTGTATTGCATTGTACCTATCAAGTTTCTTTCTCATTCATGCACGATATTGTATGTACGGCTCATTCAAAGAAGTTCCGTTTAAGGTCATTCACCTTAGTGTATCCATCACACTTCATTTACTTTTGTGTATCCATCACACTTGTTCACTTAGTGCATCTATCACACTTCGTGTTCACCTTTTGTGTATCCATCACACTTCATTTGCTTTAGTGTATCCATCACACTTCATTTACTTCATTTACTCTATTTACTTAGTGCATCTATCACACTTTGTGTTCATCTTTAGTGTATCTAACACACTTGTTCACTTAGTGCATCTATCACACTTCGTGTTCACTTATTGTGTATCCATCACACTTGTTCATTTAGTGCATCTATCACACTTTGTGTTCATCTTTAGTGTATCCATCACACTTGTTCACTTAGTGCATCTATCACACTTTGTGTTCATCTTTATTGTATCTAACACACTTGTTCACTTAGTGCATCTATCACACTTCGTGTTCACCTATTGTGTATCCATCACACTTGTTCACTTAGTGCATCTATCACACTTTGTGTTCACCTTTTGTGTATCCATCACACTTGTGTTCATCTTTAGTGTATCTAACACACTTGTTCACTTAGTGCATCTATCACACTTTGTGTTCATCTTTAGTGTATCTAACACACTTGTTCACTTAGTGCATCTATCACACTTCGTGTTCACCTTTATTGTATCTATCATACTTGTTCACTTAGTGCATCTATCACACTTCGTGTTCACCTTTAGTGTATCTATCATACTTGTTCACTTAGTGCATCTATCACACTTTGTGATCACCTTTAGTGTATCCATCACACTTGTTCACTTAGTGCATCTACCACACTTCGTGTTCACCTTTAGTGTATCTATCATACTTGTTCACTTAGTGCATCTATCACACTTCGTGTTCACCTTTAGTGTATCTATCATACTTGTTCCCTCAGTGCATCTATCACACTTCGTGTTCACCTTTAGTGTATCTATCATACTTGTTCACTTAGTGCATCTATCACACTTTGTGTTCACCTTTTGTGTATCCATCACACCTTGTTCACTCAGTGCATCTATCACACTTTGTGTTCACCTTTAGTGTATCTATCATACTTTGTTCACTTAGTGCATCTATCACACTTTGTGTTCACCTTTAGTGTATCTATCATACTTTGTTCATTTAGTGCATCTATCACACTTTGTGCACACCTTTTGTGTATCTATCACTACGCTCACCTTAGTGCATCTATCACACTTTACGCTCACCTAGTGTATCCATCACACTTTGCTTCATATAGTGTATCCATCACACTCACTTCACTTTGTGTATCTATCACACTACGCTCACTTTGTGTATCTATCACACGTTCACTTTGTGTATCTATCACACGCTCCCTTTGTGTATCCACCACACACGTTCGCTTAGTGTAGCTATCACATATTTGCTTAGTGTATCCATCACACTCGTTTTGCTTTGTGTATCTATCACACTTTGCTTCACTTAGTGTATCAGTCACACTTTATTCGTATAAGCGTATCCATCACACTCTCTTCACTATGTGTATCTATCACACATGCTTACTCACTCTGTGTATCTATCACACTTCATTCACTTTTGTGTATCTATCGCACATGCTCACTAAGATTGTATAATCTTCTTACATCCTTTCTGCATGTAATGTAGTTTGTTTTTTTATTCACTTACTTAGAACTGTTGCATTTATTGTGTATAATTGCTTCGTTACAGCTTTTCTTTGCATGATCATAAGTTATGTTCGACTTTGTGCATGTCATTTGCATCTTGCCCCTGCCTGCGGGCACATTTCTTTGTTATCTTGCATGTTTGTCTAAGTCTTCGGCCTTGTCAAAAATGGGTCGTCTCTGGGCTTTGACATTCACTCCCGTCACGTATGACTTTCGAGTTCTGTCAAAGAGGGGCAACTGTAGACACCCCATTTTTGACCGACCTTAAGACTCAAATGTCGTCGATTGAGCGCTCGGTGATGGTGCTTGTTGTGCTCGTTCTAAGGTTTCGGAGTTTCGGCTGAGAGCCTTACCCCCGGACCTCGGGACCCTTTTGTGCTTTGCCTCGGTTTGCGAACCAGGTCTTGTTTTCTCTTCCTGAAGGGAGGGAGAGGTCTCGTAGACCATCTCTCAGTGGCCGTAGGCTACTCTTTGTGGTCGTAGGCCACTTTTCCCGTTTGGAGACCAGTTTTCGGTTTTCAAAGCCGTCGGTCGTGCGCCTCGGTTCGGGACCGCTTAACTTTCTCCGTTTGGCACGGTTTTTGGCACACGCCTTCCTTCCTCTCTCTGGAGGGACACTGTGGCCCGGGAGACCACCTTTGTGGTTGCATGCCACTTTCGATGCTTAACAGCTTGTTTTCGGGGCACCTAGCTGCGCGTTTTGACCCCCGAACCCTTGTTTTGCATCCATCGTGGTTTATTTTTGGCATGGACCTTGTTTTCATCCTTGGGAGGTGGTACAAGGGTGGGAGACCACCTTTTCTCCTTGGAGACCACTTTTCTCCCGCCAGCCGATTTTCTTGTCAGGAAGCTGGTCTCCTTGGTCTTTGAGCCACATTTACTAGTCTCCCACCATACCACTAGCTTGCATTCAATGTGGAGACCATCAAATGGGGCTGCCGACCACCTTTCATTGATTTGAACCTTTTGAACTGGTCGGCCGACCAGGGGAAGTGGTCGGCCAACCACCTGAACTGGTCGGCCTACCTCCCCCAGTTTTGTCTCTGTGAGTTGTTGCCAGCTGTGCCAGCTGGAAGGCACAGACTGTATCCTCCATACACGTGTATGGAGGATTTGCACCCTTGCTTTAGCTTCCTAAGAACCCTTTCTGTAGCTTCTTAAGGAAGCTTGAACCTTTGCTCAAGCTTCTTGAGGAAGCTTGAACCCTTTCTGTAGCTTCTTAAGGAAGCTTGAACCTTTGCTCAAGCTTCTTGAGTAAGCTTGAACCCTTTGCTCTAGCTTCCTCAAGAAGCTTGAAGCTTTGCTCCTCTATAAGAGAGGGCCTCCCCCTCCTTATATCAGGTTCAGATTTTTGCTTAAGGAAAAATATATATCCCTCTCTATATCTCTACATTTTGGGTTCAAAATTGCATTGTTCTTGGCCTATTGCACCACACCTCATAGCCACACACCTCCACCATTAACCTAAGGTTCTTGGAGGTCATTTTCAGAGGTTAAGGAGCTGGGTTTTTGGTCCAGAAGTTGTTGTCTTTGTTGAGCTTCAAGGGTAACTCATTTTCTCCATTTTTAAGCATTATTTTGATCCATTCATATTTAGGCTTTGTTGTCAAATGAAAAAAGTCTTGTTTTGAGGTCCTTTTGATGTTTGTTTAAGGTCATTTTGTTGTTGGGAGGCATCTACCCCCTTGCATGCTTCATTTTACCTTGTTTTGAGCCATGCCCTAAAGCCTTTGTGTTGACCTTTGCTTGGCCTTTTAACCACTGAAATCCAAAGGATTTTCAGTGGTTAACATGTGTTTTTGAGAGCCAAAATCAGAGAGGGGTGACCCTTTCCCTCCTTGTCTTGTTCACTAGCATTTTTGGCCTTACAAAGGAGCCTTCATTTGCACACCTCCAAGCCTTGTTTCAGGCCCTTTTCAGTGACTTTTAAGGCCTGCCTAGGCTCTCTCCAGAGTTGGTTTTGTCACCTTGGGGGTGTCTCTTGCATGTGTAGAATAACCCCTCTTATAGCCTATCAAAGGAGCATGTCATTCTTGCATGCATTGATCATGTTTTAGTGGGTTTTTGGGCTTTATTTGGCATGTCATGTCTCTGACTTTTTCTGGTTTAGTGGCCTCTTGAATGCTTCATATGCTTGTAGTGTAATCCATGTTCACTAGTTCACAGTGCATGTTGTTTTGGCCTTTGATTCTTGCATATTTTGGCCATGTTCTAAACTGATTTTATTCATGATTTGGGCTGCCTTAGCTCTGTTTTGAGGTCCCATGGTCGAATGATGCTTTCCATGCATGCTTGTAGTGTAATACCCTTGCCTAGCTTCGAGTTTTGAAACCTCTTGCATGCTTAACTTGAGTTGTTTTCATGTTTTGGCATCATTGAACATGTTATTTCAGAGCATATACTTGTGCCATGTTCCCATGTTTTCCACTCTTTAAATGCGTTTGAGAGTTGTGCTTGTATACCTCATTTATGAGCCATTGCATGAGCTTCATTTTTGTGCATTTCAAGCCATCATCTTAGTCCATTTTGGGGCTGGTTTGTTCATTTGGGCATTGCTTTACATACCTCTAGTGTAATGCACTTCACTAGTTTCGGTATTTGAGCCATTCAACATGCATAAACATGAGTTGTTTGCATGATTCGGGACCATTTTGTATGTCATTTCAGAGCTGGAACATGTGTTGTTGTATGCCATATTTCATCCTTGCCATGCTCTTGGAGAGTTGTATCTTGTGCCCTTAGCTTGAAGCCTTTGCATTGTGCATGCTTGTGTGTGTCTTGTTGCTTTGATTTCATCATCCATTGGCCACTGATTTGGGTGTGGCTGAGGCCCATTCATTTTGGTTCAAGTCCATTTTGCATTGCGCATTCCATGTAGTTTGTCGCATTGAGTATGCTATTTGATATTCGCATTATGTATGCTAGTCGCATTTTGATATATTGTTGCATATGTTGTCTTGCATTGAGTATGTGTGCATTAGCATTGTGCATTGTGTATGCCATTAGTCTTGTTAGGTTGTCCATGTTGCATTTCGTATTGGCATTGTGTATGCTATCATGTCCCTTGCATATTTTGCACGCTTAGTTGCATTGCATTAGGATTGCATGCTAGAGTTGCATTTGTGACATGCCACGTTATTTGTTGCATTGTGTTTGGGATAGGAGTTAGCCCAAACACGGGAAACGAGGAGCGTTTCATACTCGAAGTGATGAAACGCGCCTCGATTCCCGGTCGTCGACACCCTTGACCACCCGTGATGGAGTTATTGGCTTTATGTGTTTATATGTGCATCCATTTCACATTGAGTTGTGCAATCTGACTCCTCGGCCATCATGCATCGAGATGCGTGATTGGTGGCCCGAGGATCGAGGACTACGCTCCCTAGAGCTTATGCAATGATGGGGGGAGTGGTCATGCACACATATGTTGAAAATACCTTGCCTTCTCTCTCTCTTGCCTTTGTTGTAGAAAAACCAGAAACCAGGGGCAGAAACTGGTCGGCCGACCAGCTTTTCTGGCAGGCCGACCACCCTTTTGGGTTTCTCCCACAAAAGGTGGTCGGTGGGTGGTCTCCAAGGCCATGAGCTGGTCGGCAGCCTTCCCATGGGTTCCCAGGGTGTAGTTTCAGCCTTCTGGAGCTTTGTACAAGTTTCTGAGATCAATTGCAAACAAAGGCGAGCCGGGGCATCGCGATGGATTTCCCGACAAGGCGACTGGAGCATGCATGCATCCTTTATCATTCAAAGCAAAGCTGGGGCACCCCATTTTACATAGTTTGCATGCTAGTTTAGTTAATTTGTTAATTAGCTAGTGTTGTGTAATAATTAGTTAATTCGATTCTGTATTATTTATTCGGACCCTCCAAGAGAGGGCAATGTTGTAATAAGTATGCGTGTGTGTGATGAATGTCTTCCAACCCCACGTCTTTCTCCCTTTTATTTACCAGCGTATGATGGTTAGTTTTAGGGCACATTTCAATTAGCATCCTTATGCTCGTATGTTTGCATCCATTCATCTGTTTTGCATGCACCGGGCTCGGCGCATCATACTAACTGCATCGTATTTCAATCCCAAGTTGAATACATGGTACCTGTAACATCTCATGTGCCATCTTAGAATAGCCGAGCCTACCTTAGTTACATTCTTGCATGTATTACATTAGGCATCTCAGCATAGTTAGGATTCATGCATGTTTTCTAATTAGCTTCTTTCTTTGGCTCGGAGTACTCGGTAAGTGTTTATGCTTTAGCATCCTTGCATGCGTGTGAGTGATTGCCATGATAGCATGCTTACCATGAAGCTATGTGCTTATGTGATATAACTGCCTGAATGCCTGTGGGTGAAGGTTGGGTTGCTTGAATTGGAATAATTCGTCGAAACCTGTGTTTTAGCCTACTTGCGAGTAGCAAACTTCAATCCATTTTCAAAACAAATGGATATGCGATGCTTTGTTCCAACTTAGGCAATCTAGTCTATACTTGTATGCTGTGCGCATCACATAGTAATTCTAGGTTAATAACCGGAATAAGAACGCATGTGTTTTCAAAAACTCGATATCATGTTTAGTAGTGGCCGATCTTTGATCGAGCGAGCGGGGATGCTCATTGCATGACCTTCCCTAATCGTACCCAAGTTCTCGAGCCGAGGCAACTTTGGTGATGACGGACACGTGGCCTTAGGCACGAGTCAAGGTTTCCTAAATTTCCCCAAAATAAAATATTTAGATGGCGACTCTGTATCTGGTAAAGCAGTCCATGTTTGGCACTTCTTTCTAAAAATCAGTTTTTCAAAATGATTTGCCGGATTTGGACTCTTTGGTGATTTATCGATCTTGGATTGCACTTTGTGAGATTAGATTCAGAACCGTGACATTTGAGTCCGAACTGTAGTGAGTCCAATGAACAAAACGGGATTTTTCCCGGGACGTTTGGGCGCGTCTACAATGGTACATCATATTCACCACCCGTATTACTTCTAACCATTTTAATGGTTTTACCAAATTGATTTTCAACTTCAGTTTTGTAGAGTTTAAACATTTCTAAGGCTTCATCTTTACTTCTAAGTAAGTATACATAACAATATCTTGTGCAATCATCGATAAATGTTATGAAATACTTCTTGCCTCCTCTAGTTTGAACAAATTTAAGATCACACACATCATTATGAATTAATTCTAGAGGTTCAGTTTTTCTTTCAACCGATTTAAATGGAGCCTTAATTAGTTTCGCTTCTACATAAATCTTACATTTGTGATTATGATCAATTTCAAACTTTGGTATATAATCCAAATCAATTAATCTACGCAAAGCATCAAAATTTACATGTCCTAATCTACCATGCCATAAATTTGACTCAAGAATATAAGCAAAATATGTGTTATTCTTATTAATAACAAGTTTTGGTACAACCGTCATTACATTCAACTTGAAGAGACCATCACTCATGTATCCCTTACCAACATACATACCACTCTTTGTTAATACAAATTTATCAGGCTCAAATACAAGCCCAAAACCATTTTTACTTAACAAAGAGCCAGAAACTAAATTCTTTCGGATGTCTGGTACATGCAGCACGTTGTTGAAGGTTAGTTCCTTCCCCGATGTCATCTTCAAGATTACTTTCCCTTGTCCAGCTATAGCAGAAGTAAATGAATTTCCCATGAATAGTTGCTCACTATTTGCAGCCTCATTATAAGTAGTGAACATCTTCTTGTCCGTGCAAATGTATCGAGTTGTCCCAGTGTCAACCCACCATTCTTTGGGATTTCCAATCAAATTAGCCTCAGACACCACAACAGAAAGATTAATGTCATTTACCTCATCAGAGATGTAATCAAGTTCTGTCACATTGGCTTGATTGGTAGTTTCTTGCTTGTACTTCCGCGATCCTTCTTAGGGCGGCAACAATTTGAGGCTTGATGTCCGATTTTGTCACAGTTATAGCATTTACCTTTAAACTTTTTATTGCCATTGTTGTCACTTTGTTTAGGACCATCTCCAGCAAACTTTCTCTTTTTGTTATGTGGTTTGGGCACATGTTCAACCACATCAGCCTTGGACTCAATGGGATTTTTACCATTCCTCTTTTTAGCCTTACGGTTGTCTTCCTCAATTCTTAGTCTTACAATCAATTCATCCATGGTCATCTTCTTGCGTTTATGTTTTAACTAATTTTTGAAATCTTTCCAAGTCGGTGATAACTTTTTCACTAAAGCAGCGACTTGGAAAGATTCGCTAAGAGATATACCTTCAGAATGAATATCATGCAAAATTAATTGTAGACTTTGAACTTAAGAAATTACCGTCTAGGAGTCTACCATAACGAAGTCCAGAAATTTACTGACAACAAATTTCTTTGTGCCGGCATTCTCTGTCTTGTTTTTTTTCTCCAAAGAATCCCACAATTCTTTTGCTATTTTCAGAGGGCTGTAAACATTATACAGCATGTTGTCAAAGCCATTGAGGATGTAGTTTCTGTACAGAAAATCAGAATGTTTCCAGGCGTCTACAGTGGCAACAACTTGCCGATCACTTTCATCCTCTCTCAGTACTAGAGCCTCTTCTCGGAGAAACCGGGCCAGATTTAGAGTTGTAAGATAGAACAACATTTTCTGCTGCCATCTGTTAAACTCGGTGCTATTAAATTTTTTTGATTTTTCTCCATGATTTATTGGAACTTAAACATGGTTCTGGATAAGGACCGGAGTAGTTGTAACAATCGGATTTGGAGTACTACTTTCAGCAGCCATAATATCTGATTACAAAAATCAGAAAAACCAAAACACAAATTAATTTTCTAGTTACTCAAACCAGAAAATAAATTATAACACAAAATAATTTTATTTTTCTAGTTACTAAAATCAGGAAAATAAATTATAATAATTTTCTATAACACTATTACACAAAATAATATTCTGAAATTGTTAATGACACCAATATATTACTACTAGTTGTCATAGAAAATAAACAGTATATTACTACTATTTGTCAAACAGTATATGACTACTATTTGTATTTTCCAACCAGAATATCACTTTGTGAAAGCACAGAAAAATAAATACAATGAAGCCCCATCAAAATTAGTCTTAAATAGCCCTGCCTTAGGAGGAATCCAAAGAATTGGCATGTGAACATGCTACGACACCCGAACGCGAAACTGGACTGCACAAACTTCTTGGTAATATTCATGTGCATAACGAGCAGCTCCGCCTCAGATTGGGACTTGTTATTGAACACCACTTGGTTGCAATGTGTCCAGATGCACCAGCAAATCACCCAAAAGAACTCCCCATTAGCTAAATCAAGAGGTGAAATAACCTCTATAATCCAGTCGAACAAAGTCCCACCCCGTTGTCGATGAGCAACCAAAGCAAGGCTACTACATGCCCACACCTTTCTCGTAAAAGGGCAATCAAAAAAACAGTGATGAATTGATTAAGAGGCTTTATGACAGAGACCACAATCATCGTTGTTTAACACCTTTCAGGCCCGTAACTTAGATCGCACTGGCAAAATTTCCAAACACATTTTCCAACCGAAAACTTTTATCTTACCAGGAAGCCGCATGTTCTAGAAGTTCTTTCAAAAACCAGCCCTGTCCCTGCCACCATCCGACGACGAAGGATGCTCAGGCCTGTTGCGAATACCCATTTCAAGATGATAAATTGATCTAACCGAAAACGGCCTCTGTTTTGTGCAATGCCACACTAATATGTCCTCTGCCAAGTATGGGCAAATAGGTATCGATTTAATAACCTTGATTTTTTGGTGTTATATTGAAATGTTACATATGAATGTTACGTTTGAAAAAAAATATACTAAGGAATTTTTGTGTGTTACATTAATTGGAATATTACATTTGGAAAAAATGTACTAAAGAGTTTTTTTTGAAATGTTACGTTGTTACATTTGTAAAAAGTGTACTAAGAAATTTTTTAGTGCGTTACATTAAAATGTTACATTTAGAAAAAAAAACACCAAGGTATTTTTTAGAGTTACATTGATTAAAGTGTTGCGTTTAGGAAAATTATTAGGAATGTTATGTTGTTACATTTGAGAAAAGTACAATTAAGAGTTTTTTTTTTTGTGTCACGTTTGAAAAATATATGCTAAACAATTTTTTTGTGTGTTACTTTGATTGGAGTGTTACATTTGGAAAAAGTACACAGAATTTTTTTTAGATTGTTACATTGTTACGTTTGAGAAAAGCATAGTAAGCAATTTGTTAGTGTGTTACATTGATTAGAGTGTTACATTTGGAAAAATATACACTAAGGAGTTTTTTTTAGGATGCTATATTGTTACGTTTGAGAAAAATACACTAAAGAATTTTTTAGTCTGTTACATTGGAGTATTATATTTAAGAAAAATACAATAAAGAGTTTTTGTGAAATGTTATGTTATTACGTTTGATAAAAGTACACTAAGGAATTTTTTAATGTGTTACATTAGAGTGTTACGTTTTCGAAATGTTGCATTAAAATATTACGTTTGAGAAAAGTACACTAAGAAGCTTTTTTTTTTTTTGAAGTGTTACGTTTAGTAATTTCAATATTATGAGAAAATCTACATTTGTCCCTCAACAAATAATACACGCGCATTTATACTTGATCATTTATGTAATTCACACTAGAATGAGATCTTTGGGTCCATAAAAAGGGAAGATCAAACAATTGATAAGATCACTATTTAAAATTTATTAGTGTTTCAATCCAAATTTTTTATTACTTAATATTTATTATTGGCAACCTTTAAAATTAGTAAGACCCTTAATATTAATATATTACTAGCATAATTACCCGTGCTATTCAGGGGTATAAATAAATAATCAAAAATTAATTTTTAAAATTAAATAATAATTTAAAAAATTTATCTACAATATTTAGCAAAAATGTTTTAGAATCAATTAAATTTTATTTATTTTTATCACAGTTACAAATAAGAGATTTTTTTTTATTCTTATGTCATTAATTGTGTGCTCTAAATTCTTAATAACAAATATATGTCATAATTTAAGTGGTAAAAATTTAAAAATAAATCACAAAAATTATATTTATGATAAAATATAAATACATTTCCTCTTATGAGTTTCATAAATTTAATTTATCATATGATAGTAGTAAATTACATTCGTCAATATAGTAATTTTTTCATGTTTTGTGAGGTTTAAAATTTATAATTTGTCTTATGTTATAAGATTTACGTAAAAATGAATTAGGATTTACTTGTGATATTAAATTTGGGTTTAACATTAGATTTACGCTAACTTATCCTTCACTTAATCATTAAAAATTGTCTTATTCTATTCCCAACTTATATGAATCATTTGACCTATCTATTTATTAATTTAGTAAATCAATATTTGTAAATATTTTTTTATAATAAAAATAAGAAATATGGACTTATTTTATGCATACTTATTAAAAAGTTTGAACTATAGTTTAAAAAAAAAAACTATACATTTATGTTTAAAACAATTAAATGAATAGTTATATATATTTATGTATAAAAAAATTATTTAAGATATGGCCACCCTAAATTGTAGGTCATATTCTAATACTAATAAATTTAAATTATATCATAGTTTATCAGTTCGTGATTGATATAAGCTAATTTAGGGATTCTAATATTGGATTAAACACTAAAAAGTAGTCAGGAAAATTTAGTTCAAATCGATTTTTTTGGCCAATAATTCTTGATTTAAACCTAGTCTTTAGAGAATCGTCTAGTTCATGTCCAATCCATGAGTTAGTAGACCTACCTGTTTATTTAATTTTTAATTATTAAATATATATATTTTTAAAAATTATAACAAAAATAGGAAATATATACATATTTGTTTGGTATATTTATTAACAATTTCAAAATTAATTAAGAAATTATGTTCTTATTTTTAAAAGGATAAATTACATTGGTAATCCCTATATTTTAACTCTTGTGTTATTTTTATCCTTACAATTTTTATTTGCTCAATTTTAACCCTAAATTTATAATTTTGTCTCAATTTGATCTAATTGTTATAATTGCTGGTGTTTTTTTTATATTGAAGATACACACATGAGTAGTATCTGTTATACTTTTATAAACAAAATTATAAACTTGTTCAATTCAATAAGTTAATCTCAACCAACTCAATAACTATTTTCTTTCAAAAATCTTAACCGGCATTATCAATTGGATCAAATTAATACAAAATCTAAAATTAGGAGTAAAAATCAAACTGATTGAAATTACAGAAACCAAATTGACACAAGAGACAAAATACGAGGACTATCGATATAATTTATCCTTCTTAAAATATATCTAATATTGATTGTATCAATATTAAGATATATTTATATCTGAAAAACTATTTAAGATCAGATCAGGCTAGAATCTGAATAAAAAATTAATGGCTTATTAAAAATATTTAATAATTGTAAATTAAAATTTGATCAATTTTTCATTTAAATTTTTTCATAGAATTAGGTTGTTTGATAATTTTAATTTATAGTTCCAATTTTTTCTTGTATTTTTTAAAAAATATTTTTAAATTATATATAATTATAATTTATTTTGAAATTTCCTTTTCAATCTCAAATTAGTTATAACCTGAATTTGGTTAAAATTTATTTTTGACTTCTCATTTTCAAAAACTAACAATAAACATAAATTAATTTTTTGAACATTGTAAAAAGGTAAATAAAGAAATATATTAATAATAATAATAATAACAAAACATATTTTTATTTATCGTGTGACGTCTCACCACTGCATTGATAATAGACATTAATAATAAAATTCATTACGATAATACAACAATAATATATCAAATGATAAGTAACATGTGATCACAATAATTTTTGATAGTTATACAAAAGTACCCAAAATTATATATAAAAAACAATATATGATCCATGTTCAGTTTTTATATGATAAAATTCACACTTAATCTCAACCACATATTAGTTTTCTAAATTAATTCATCACCAAAACTATCTAATATTCTTTTGATATTCACCTTTTCAAAATCCACCCAAACAATGCTCTGGCCGAGCTCATCATCACCCTTGTTGTTGCCATGCTCACCACCTCCACTAACTATTATGCAATTCCGGTCTAGTTTTTTATCTTTGTAAATATAAAATGTTGTGGAAATAAAAAGATACTGTTAGAGTTTTAAAGAGTTAAAAATGAAAAATAAAAAAAAATGCGTGATTTTAGATTTTCTTATTTCATATATAAGCATTGAATTTTTTTTTTAAATCCTTAAATTATGGAATAGTGTTCATTATTTAAAATTTTATTTATTGATAGGCGAGTCAATTAAATGTTTTTAATTTTTTACAAATAAAAAATTTGAAAATTTTGTTTAAGAAATTTAAAAAATGGCCAAATCATAAACAACAATATAAGATGCCTTATCTCATATATATATATATATAACTCATAACTATATTATCAATTCACATATATCAAAAGAAATAATAACAACAATATAAAAAATACACAAATATTCACCGAAAAAAAAAAACTTCAAATCAACTCCTAAAACAAAGATAGTTAACAGATATATATTTATTATCAATTTAGTTGGAAAAAAATACATTGGAACAAAAAAGTCATATAGAGAGAAAAAAATACTAACATGAAAATATAAATTTACAAAAAAAAAAAACACACAAAGAAACAAACTTGAAATAAGTTTGGATTATTGGCAAAGACAGATAATAGCCATTGCATTATTGCATTTAGGGAGGAGTTGGCCGAGCTGGAAAAAAGATTAAATATTGAGTATTTTAAAGAGATAATTGTATTGAATTTTTAATTTGATTGGGTTTTTAAAATTTTAGATTTATATTATTTTCGAAAAAGGTGAGAGTGAGATGAAGGTGGCTTACCATATTATTTTGAATTTTGAAATTCAAAATCATAGATAATTAGTGTCTTTATTTTATTTTTATTTGAATTGTTTTGATCAACATTATTTTTGTAAAGAGTGAGGTGACTTATTATATTGTTTTGAATTTTAAAATTCAAAATTATAGATAATTAGAACTTTTTTTATTTTTGATTTTTTGACTTAAGGAACTAACCAATAATATTTTTTTAATTTCTTTAAAAATTAACAAATTAAGAAAATTAGTTTAAAATTTTGAAGTTTCTATAATCATTATTTTTAAAAAGATCATTTTCCATATATATATATATAGATGCCGAAAAATTCCTTTCATAGTAATTTATGCATTTTTCTATGGCAGACTGGGCCCGACTTAGGCAATAATGAAATTATGAGTGATTTCGGAGTATCACCGGCTAATATCTATTCACATGGTGCTCATAATTAATAATAAAAGTTTTAATTTTATAGATGAAATTTAGCCCCGGTTTGATTTTTTTTTCTAGGCTAAAAAAAGGTTAAAAAAATTAAAAAGTCAAAAATTACAAAAGGACAAAAAAAAAATTGGGGTACTTACGTGTAGGTCCTAATAAATAGACTTATTGTCTAATAGGTCCTATGGGAAAAATTTGTCAAAAAAAGTCACTAATTATAAGTTTTAGCGACACATTATAAAAATCACGATAAAAAAATGTCACTAATTGTCAATTTTTAACGACGTATATAAAAGATTATCACAAAAAATTTATTTTTAGCGACAATTTTACGAAGATTTATTTTTAATAGGATTTGATGAAAATTAAGTCTAACTATTAGAACCTATTGGTAGTATACTTAAAAAAAATGTGCCATCATTTTAAAGCCAAAAAGTCAAAACATGAAAACCAACCAAACAAAAAAATCCAGGCTAAAAAAGTTTAAAAAGTCACAAAACTAACTAAAAACTCATTGTCAAACGACCCCTTAGATTTAAAAGTTAGATTTACTTTTTAAATTTATTGATATGTTAAAAAAAGATAATGAATTAATAATTAAATATTTTTCAATTATCAATTAATATCTTCTTCACATATCACTTAGTCTAAAAAATAAATTTAAAAAGTGAACTTTCATATAATTTTTTTTACCGTTATTAGCTGAGTATGAGACAAAATTACTCAATATACATCATGTTATTTTTCATTATTCAAGAACATGTAAAGCATACAGTTTAGGATAAACTATAATTAGATTTAATTCTTATCAAATCTTATTCAAAATAAATTTTAGTATAATTGTTGCTACAAATAATTTTTTGTGATAATTTTTTACATATGTCACTAAAAATTGACAATTAGTGACTTTCTTTTGTCACGATTTTTATAAATTATCGTTAAAAACTTACAATTAGTGACATTTTTCTGTGACAAAATTTTCAAACTGTCATTAAAAATTGAAAATTAGTGACTTTTTAGTGACGATTTTTTAAAACTATTACTAAAACTTATAATTAGTGATATTTTTCATAATAATTATAGCGATCCTGGGTTTCACCCCTTGTTGTACAGTGATCCAGACTTGGTTCCGTGGATGTTAGCAGTTGTTTATATCTTGTTTACATCCTTTCGTACTTTGTATTTGAGTTATAGGATGTGATGGGTAGGTTTGTCGTAGGTTGGCTGTGTTTGGGAGCAAATGGTTGCTGCCCAGAATTTTGGTCTTTCACTCGAGCGAGAAGTTTGTCGCTCGAGCGAGCTCTTTGTTTTGGATCCTTCGCTCGAGCCAGTGTTTGGTCGCTCGAGCGAGAGTTGAGTTTGTATCTGGTGGCTCGAGCGAGAGGTTCTTGGCTCGAGCCTACGTCTGCGTCTGGTTCTGGACCTGAAGGGTGCAGTTTTTCGCTCGAGCGCGCGAGGTGTATGTTTTGAGTTTCCTAGCTCGAGCGAGCATTCTGTCGCTCGAGCGTGCTTCTGGATTGCAGACCTGAAGCTTCGAGTTGTTGGCTCGAGCGAGACTTTCTTCGCTCGATTGAGTATTCTTTGTATCTGGTCGCTCGAGCGACCAATCTTTCGCTCGAGCGAGCCTGTTATATATCAGTAGGCAGCAGCGAGAATAACTTTACTTTTTCATTCCCTCTTCTTTTACAAACCCTAGATCCGACTCTCTCTCTCTCTCTCTATACTTGTCTTCTCTCTAAGGTTTGATCTATCTAGAGTGAGTTTCTACCCTTAGTCCTTTGTTAAAAAGATAGAGTGGGTTGAGGGCTTCGTTTTAATCTGAAAAACTTGGGATTTGGAGCACGTTGGTTTTTGATCTTCATCTTCGTTTGAGCTCAAACTTCGAGGTAGGGATATCCTACTCCTTCCTATGAGCCTTGTCTTTGAATTTTAGCATTTTGATATGTTGGGGGTTGTTGGAAAATTTCGAGAAAGTTTGGGCCTTTGTGTAATTTTACAAAAGATGGGGGTTTTGTATATATAAACCTATTTGCATGTTTGACATAGAGAAATGAAATTAATGTTGAACTATTGAGAAAAATGGAACCTTAGGGTTGTTATGTTAATTATGGGAAATACCCTAATTAGTTGGATAAATTAATTGGTATAATTAATTTTGAGAAATGAGGAATTGAATTGAGAATATTGAAATTGCGAGGATACGGGATTAAAGGGTGTAGTCGGATTCATTTAATCGCTCACCTAGGTAAAATGTTAATGTTATATCCATTTGGTGCATTTATTTCCTGTTTAGAAATAACTGCTTTGGGCTATCGGTGGAGGATAGTCTTGATTGTTGTAGACAATGCATGATGATTAGGTAAACAAAAACTAATCGATTGAGTATGCTAACAAATATAGCGGTTGGAATAATACATTAACTTTATGTATTGATTGATTATGTATATGATCTACGTTTATATACATTGTGTGTGTGGGAGGAGATAGGGGATGTACTCCACGGTTTAGGGGAAGATAGGGGATGGACCTCTAAACCGGATTTTGTTTGACATTGATACAGCATTACAATGTGTATCAAGTGTGGATTATGGAAGTGTTTGAATTGATTTGATATAGCACTAAAATGTATATCGTTGTCAATTGTGAAGTATAGAAGTGGTTTATGTGTTATTGATACAGCACCAAAATGTGTATCCATTATAAATTTCAAAAGTGTTTTAAGGATGAGTCATAATCTCATTAAGTTATTTGGCTGGGTTCTGAACCTTGTTTTCAAACTCAAAGTTGAAAAAGAAGTGGGAAATGAAAAGTAACATGGACTTGAATGTCATGAAACTGTAATGTGTTAAAAGTGGGAATATAAGTGTGGACCATCTATCGAATGCTGTTATTTTAGTCATTGTTTATAGTTGGTTTAGTATATTTCTACTGGGCTATGGCTCACTCTATATGGGACATCATTTTCAGGTACAGGTAGCATGCCACTTCCAAGGACATAGCTTGGATAGTTATGGGAGTTGAAGACTCTTTTTGATTATTTTGTTTGTATTACATGTATATCAAGCCAAGGGCTCATTTTGTATAGAGTTAGTACTCTTCTTTTTGTGACCAAATTTTAACTTGGAAAGCTGTAAGCCCTTAGGGCATTTGCTTTTGTTGTTAACATGTAATACTATTGTAAGAACTACTCTGATGAATAGAAAGATGTTGATTTCTCTTATATCATTGCATGTCAAAAATGATGGGTTTTATGTATTATTTTGAGGGCGTTACAACTTCGTATCAGAGCGTACCGGGTTCGAATACTTTGGGTACGTGGGAAGTGATTAGTATCACAATGGGTTTGTCTCGCTTGTTAGAGACGTATGTGTGACATTATGTGTTTATTTGATAACATGTTTATGTGACTATGTGGGTATGGGATTTAGTTTCTAGGATGTTGATCGAATCCTTGGGTTTCTGGGAGTCCTATTGGAAAAGCACTTGATCAATGCTGTTTCTAACTGAAACTCTAGCAACGCCTCGGAACTATCATTATCCAGAAATGAAATTCGTAAGTGCTTATGTAATTAGGTGCTTACATGGAGTGAATTATTGTTGTCCATTGCATTAGGACACGAGTATTATAGTTTCGGCACATTTGTGAATGTCTAATGTTCTTCGTTACCTTTATTAGGATGTTAGGACGAGGACGTGGTGGTAGGCGAGGTAGGCCTAGGAGGCAGGAGGTGCCTATACCGGATAATATTCCGGTGCAACAGGAGGGTGTTGGCCAGGCCAATGTGGCCGAGCCAGCAGGTCAGCAGGCCATGGACGCCTTAGCCCGCGAGATGGCAAGAGCATTGAGAGCATCCATGGACATTCTCAGAGCTGAGAATCAAGTCCAGGCCTAGGTTGATGCATGGCTTTCTTTTCTGAAGAGGGAGTTCTTCCGGTCAAATCCGGATGAGTTTTTGGGGGATCCGAAAGAGCCACTTAAGGCTGATGAGTGGCTGGAGCAGATGAGTAAGACGTTTGAGATGCTTGGCATCGAAGACGGGACTTTGAAAGTGACCTTGGCATCTTTCCAGCTGAAGGGGGATGCGGGTCAGTGGTGGAAATTTATGAAGGGCCATTTGGATGGCACTTGGGAGGCTTTTGTGAATGCTTTCCAGGAGAAGTTCTTATCTCCAGCAGTCAGGGAGAAGTTGAGAGACCAGTTCTGCCAGCTTTTGCAGTTGAGTTCTTCAGTGGCCGAGTATGAGGCTGCTTTCACTAGCTTGTCCAGGTTCGCACCTGAACTTGTGGCGTCCGAGGAACGCCGCTGTATCGAGTTTGAGAAGAGGTTGAGGCGCGGCCTCAAGATGAGAGTTGGGGGTTCTATGATTCGAGACTATGGGTGCTTGGTTGATGCTGCAGCCCATATGGAGATCATGGTGCAGGAGGAGGAGGGACAGAGAGGCTCCAAGAGGAGCCAGGATGGCCAGGGTGATGGCAGGAGACAGAGGGTGCTAACCCTCAGCAGTCTCAGGGTGGTGTTGCTAGATCGACCTTTCCAGTGCTGAGTGCAGGCTCAGGGAGAGGCAATAAGGGAGATTTCACCTGCTACAAGTGTGGTTAGCTGGGCCAACAAGGCTTCGGTTTGCCCACAGAGGGGAGGAGGTCAGAGAGCTGCTACATCTTTAGCTAGATCGCAGGGCCAGAGTCAGGAGGGCCAGCCCTTGTCTTGTTATCAGTGTGGTCAGCCTGGGCACCTGAAGAGGTTTTGCCCACAGTTGAGTGCCACTTCGGCGCATCTGTTTCTAGGCAGACGTAGGGTTTTCATCCAGCTCAGTCTGTGCAGGCCTCAAGGCCAATCGGGAGCTTCGTCGTCCCAGTCTGTGCAGCAGTCGTATGCTCCGAGGGGTGAGCAGGTGGATCAGGGGCCTACTGGGCGCGTGTATGCTGTTACCGCGCAGGATCTTGTACCTGCTCCATCAGTCATGAGAGGTACCTTCTTGTTTTGCAACTCGGTTGCTAGCGTATTGATTGATACGGGTGCATCTCATTTTTTGTATCTGCTACATTTGCATCTGTTTTGGATTGGAGTTGGCACAGTTAGCATCTCCTATTTGTGTAGTGTCACCTATTAGGGATGAGTTGATTTTGAAACAAGGATGTAGGGTTGTGATATAGAGGTCGCCGATCGCCGGCTTCTGTTTCCTTTATAGTGATGCCATGTCGGGATTTGATGTTATTTTGGGTATGGACTGGTTATCGTCATACCGGGCTGCTATTGATTGCTACCGCCAGAGGGTCACAGTTTGTACCTTGAGTGGGGATTGTTTCCATTTTCCTGGGGATCGGGTTGGTAGTGTGTTGCCACCGGTGTATGATCCGAGGGCGGAGTGAGCTTAGTGGTCTACTTGCTAGCTTTTTGAGTAATGAGTGTGGTGAGACCCATACTGTGTTGCTGAGAGTAGTTTGTTACTCGGACGTCTTTCCCGAAGATCTCGTTAGTTTGCCACCTCATCGAGAGATTGAGTTCTCTATTGATCTAGTGCCCGACACGGCACCGATTTCCATGGCACCTTACCGTTTTGCCCCAGCCGAGTTGGTCGAGTTGAAGGTTTAGCTCCAGGAATTGTTGGATAAGGGCTTTATTCGCCTAGTGTTTCACCGTGGGGAGCACACCCTCCTTGCTAAAAAGAAGGATGGCGCCTTAAGACTTTGTATCGACTACTGGAAGTTGAATCGGGCTACGGTTAAGAATAAATACCCTATGCCCCGTATAGATGATCTATTTGACCAGTTGAAGGGGTCCCGTTGTTTCTCTAAGATAGACTTAAGATCGGGTTACCACCAGTTGAGGGTCAGGGAGGAGGATATTCCGAAGACGGCATTCTGTACGTGGTATGGCCATTATGAGTTTCTGGTGATGCCATTTGGGCTCACCAATACACCGGCAGTCTTTATGGATTTGATGAACCGGATATTCCAGGAATTCTTAGATCGCTTTGTGGTCGTTTTTGTGGACGACATTCTCATCTATTCACTTTCAGAGGAGGAGCGCCAGGAACACTTGAGAGTGGTGCTCGAGTTACTTAGAACCCATAGGCTGTATGCCAAGTTTGGGAAGTGTGAGTTTTGGCTAGGAGAAGTCAAGTTCTTAGGCCATGTGGTTTCCGGAGAAGGGGTGTCTGTTGATACATCCAAGATTGGGGCAGTGCAAGATTGGGCACAGCCTAAGAGTGTGTTTTGAATTCGCAGTTTTCTGGATTAGTTGGATATTACTACTGCCAGTTTGTGAAGGATTTCTCCAAGTTAGCTTCGTCGTTGACTAGACTGACTCGGAAGGGAGTCAAATTTGTATGGAGTGAGACTTGTGAAAAGTCGTTCCAAGAGCTGAAAGTTAGATTGACCACCGCTCCGGTCTTTGATTATTCCGGAAAAGGGTTAGGTATGCAGTCTATTGTGATGCCTCACGAGAGGGTTGGGTTGTGTGTTGATGCAAGAGGGGAAAATGGTTGCCTATGGCTCACGTCAGTTGAAAATACACGAGAAGAATTACCCTACACATGACCTAGAGCTAGCAGCAGTGATCTTTGCCTTAAAAATCTGGAGGCACTACCTTTATGGTGAGAGATTCGAGGTGTTCTCGGATCATAAGAGTTTGAAATATCTTGTTTACACAGAAAGACTTGAACTTGAGGCAGAGGAGGTGGATGGAGTTTATTGAGGATTACGACTTCGAGTTGCACTATCATCCGGGGAAGGCCAATGTTGTGGCCGATGCCCTTAGCAGGAAATCCATTAGTGATGTAGCTTGTATAGCCATCCGGGAGTGGGAGATGTTAGGTGCGCTCGGCGAGTTTGATTTGCTTCTGGGCGAATCCGTTGAGGCTGCGGTCTTGTTTTCTGTTGTTGCTCAGCCTACACTTGTGACTCGAATGTTAGAGGCACATAGAGGTGATCTTGAGGTAGAATCCCTCCGAGAGAATATCTCCAGTGGGAAGGTTGAGAAGGTTTGACGGTGTGTCCCGACTAGAGTGTAAGATACCAAGACCGTTTGTTTGTGCCGGAGTCTTGCCGAGAGGAGGTACTCTGAGAGTTTCATCATTCACGCCTTGCGGTGCATCCAGGAGGCACTAAGATGTATCGGGATTTGGGTCACCAGTTTTGGTGGCGGGGTATGAAGAGAGATGTAGTAGTTTTTGTGTCTAAATGCCTTACTTGTCAGCAAGTGAAGGCCGAACATCAGAGGCCAGTGGGTTTGTTACAACCCTTGCCTATTGCCGAGTGGAAGTGGGAGCATGTCACTATGGACTTCGTTGTAGGTCTTCCGAGGACTTAGAGGGGTAGTGATGCTATTTGGGTGGTTGTAGACCGGTTGACTAAGTCGGCGCACTTCATCCCTATGCGCGTAAGAGATTCGGCAGATCATCTTGCCGACTTGTATATTCGGGACATAGTGAGGTTGCACGGAGTCCCAGTGACGATCGTCTCAGATAGAGATCCTTGTTTTACTGCCAGGTTGTGGCAGAGTTTGCAGAGTGCCTTGGGTATTAAGTTGACCTTTAGTACAGCTTATCATCCTCAGACTGACGGGCAGTCCGAGCGTATTTTCAGATCCTTGAGGATATGCTTTGGGGTTGTGTCCTTGACTTTAGTGGGACGTGGGAGAGGCACTTGCCCTTGGTGGAGTTTGCCTACAACAACAGTTTCCAGTCTAGTATCGGTATGGCACCGTTTGAGACCTTGTATGGCCGACCGTGTAAGGTCTCCGGTTTGTTGGGCCGAGGTGGGTGATGCACCTTTGTTGGGTCCGGAGTTGGTGAGGGAAACGACGGAGAAAGTTGAGCTTATCCGTAGGAGGCTTGTTACAGGCCAGAGTCGTCAGAAATCTTATGCCGACCGTAGGAGGCGACCTTTGGTATTTGAGGTGGGTGACCACGTCTTTCTAAAGATGTCATCCAGGCGGGGATTGATGAGATTTGGGAAGAGTGGGAAGTTGTCCCCTCGGTTTATTGGCCCTTTTGAGATCCTTGAGAGGATTGGCGAGGTTGCCTAACGTTTAGCATTGCCGCCGCAGTTATCCGGAGTTCATGACGTGTTTCATGTGAGTATACTTCGGAAGTATGAGCCAGATCCATCGCACATGTATTGGATTGGACCGACTTAGAGGTTGATGAGGATGCCTCGTATGAGGAGAGACCGGTTCGGGTCCTAGATAGGCGGGATCAAGTCTTGCGAGGCAAGACCATTCCCTTGGTAAAAGTCTTGTGGAAACATCACGGGGTGGAGGAAGCCACTTGGGAACGTGAGTTGGAGGTCCGAGAGAAATATCCGGATCTATTTGTGGATGTTTGAGTATATGTTGTGTATTTTGTTATTAGTGGACCTTAAGAGTATTGAATATATCTAAGGTTGTAAAACATGGTATATGTTTTAGTTTAATGGAAGTATTTTGAAACTTGCCTCGAAATGGAAGTTTAATGTAACATTGCATATGTTGATTATGTTGTAGAAATGGAATTATATCATGAAAAATGAATATGATATGGAAATGGGAATCATGTGTATTGTAACCTGTTGAAATGGAAAGGAAATGCATGTTGAAATGTATATGTTGTGAAATGCCTATTGACAAGAGATGGAATGACCGGGATGGGTCGAGTTATTGAATGTTGAATGTAACATTGTTTAAAATGGAGAAAAATTTGTTCTTTTCAAAACTTGCACTTAATTTCGGGGACGAAATTCTTTAAGGGGGGGAGGTTATAGCGATCCCGGGTTTCACCCCTTGTTGTATAGTGATCCAGACTTGGTTCCGTGGATGTTAGCAGTTGTTTATATCTTGTTTACATCCTTTCGTACTTTGTATTTGAGTTATAGGATGTGATGGGCAGGTTTGTTGCAGGTTGGTTGTGTTTGGGAGCAAATGGTTGCTGCCCAAATTTTGGTCCTTTGCTCGAGCGAGAAGTTTGTCGCTCGAGCGAGCTCTTTGTTTTGGATCCTTCGCTCGAGTCCAGGGTTTGGTCGCTCGAGCGAGAGTTGAGTTTTGTATCTGGTGGCTCGAGCGAGAGGTTCTTGGCTCGAGCCTGCGTCTGCGTCTGGTTCTGGACCTGAAGGGTGCAGTTTTTCGCTCGAGCGAGCTTTCCTTCGCTCGAGCGAGCGAGGTGTATGTTTTGAGTTTCCTAGCTCGAGCGAGCATTCTGTCGCTTGAGCGTGCTTCTGGGTTGCAGACTTGAAGCTTCGAGTTGTTGGCTCGAGCGAGACTTTCTTCGCTCGAGCGAGTATTCTTTGTGTCTGGTCGCTCGAGCGACCAATCCTTCACTCGAGCGAGCCTATTATATATCAGTAGGCAGCAGCGGGAATAACTTTACTTTTTCATTCCCTCTTCTTTTACAAACCCTAGATCCGACTCTCTCTCTCTCTATACTTGTCTTCTCTCTAAGGTTTGATCTATCTAGAGTGAGTTTCTACCCTTAATCCTTTGTTAAAAAGATAGAGTGGGTTGAGGGTTTCGTTTTAATCTGAAAAACTTGGGATTTGGAGCACGTTGGTTTTTGATCTTCATCTCCATTTGAGCTCAAACTTCGAGGTAGGGATATCCTACTCCTTCCTATGAGCCTTGTCTTTGAATTTTAGCATTTTGATATGTTGGGGGTTGTTGGAAAATTTTGAGAAAGTTTGGGCCTTTGTGTAATTTTACAAAAGATGGGGGTTTTGTATATATAAATCTATTTGCATGTTTGACATAGAGAAATGAAATTAATGTTGAACTATTGAGAAAAATGGAACCTTAGGGTTGTTATGTTAATTATGGGAAATACCCTAATTAGTTGGATAAATTAATTGGTATAATTAATTTTGAGAAATGAGGAATTGAATTGAGAATATTGAAATTGGGAGGATACGGGATTAAAGGGTGTAGTCGGATTCATTTAATCGCTCCCCTAGGTAAAATGTTGATGTTATATCCATTTGGTGCATTTATTTCCTGTTTAGAAATAACTGCTTTGGGCTATCGGTGGAGGATAGTCTTGATTGTTGTAGACAATGCATGATGATTAGGTAAACAAAAACTAATCGATTGAGTATGCTAACAAATATAGCGGTTGGAATAATACATTAACTTTATGTATTGATTGATTATGTATATGATCTACGTTTATATACATTGTGTGTGTGGGAGGAGATAGGGGATGTACTCCATGGTTTAGGGGAAGATAGGGGATGGACCTCTAAATCGGATTTTGTTTGACATTGATACACAGCATTACAATGTGTATCAAGTGTGGATTATGGAAGTGTTTGAATTGATTTGATATAGCACTAAAATGTATATCGTTGTCAATTGTGAAGTATGGAAGTGGTTTATGTGTTATTGATACAGCACCAAAATGTGTATCCATTATAAATTTCAAAAGTGTTTTAAGGATGAGTCATAATCTCATTAAGTTATTTGGCTGGGTTCTGAGCCTTGTTTTCAAACTCAAAGTTGAAAAAGAAGTGGGAAATGAAAAGTAACATGGACTTGAATGTCATGAAACTGTAATGTGTTAAAAGTGGGAATATAAGTGTGGACCCTCTATCGAATGCTGTTATTTTAGTCATTATTTATAGTTGGTTTAGTATATTTCTACTGGGCTGTGGCTCACCCTATATGAGACATCATTTTCAGGTACAGATAGCATGCCACTTCCAAGGACATAGCTTGGATGGTTATGGGAGTTGAAGACTCTTTTTGATTATTTGGTTTGTATTACATGTATATCAAGTCAAGGGCTCATTTTGTATAGAGTTAGTGCTCTTCTTTTTGTGACCAAGTGTTGACTTGGAAAGCTGTAAGCCCTTAGGGCATTTGCTTTTGTTGTTAACATGTAATACTGTTGTAAGAACTACTCTGATGAATAGAAAAATGTTGATTTCTCTTATATCATTGCATATAAAAAATGATGAGTTTTATGTATTATTTTGAGGGCGTTATAACTATTTTGAAACTGTCTCTAAAAATTAATAATTAATAATATATAATAAAAAATATAATTAGTTATCACCGGACCTAATAAATAATAAATTCACTAAATAAAACCTATAAGTAAATCCCCTCACAATTTAATACTCTGCTCGCTAAATAAAATTTTGATTTAAAGAACCCTGCCCCATCATCAATTAACAGCCTTGATACATGCCCTGAGACCCCCAAAACGCACACCACCACACCCCCCCCCCCCCCCCCCCCCCCCCAACACCCACCCACAAACACACACAATTTAATACTCTGCTCGCTACTAATTAAAATTTTGATTTAAAGAACCCTGCCCATCCTAGAGGGCAGAGTCTGGGCCCAGATTTTGACTTGGACAGACGACCTACATCAATTAACAGCCTTGATACATACCCACCCCCACACATAATTGTGATAAAGTGAGAGGAGAGGAGAGGAGAGAGGAAAAATAATAATAATAATGAGTAGAGAGTTGTTAAGGTCATAAATTTTGACAGTCTTAAGTATTATTCATCAATTAAAGTAAACAGATAATGTTATGGTAGAGTGGTGATGGAGACCCCATACCCTAACACATTTTGTGAGAGAGAGAGAGAGCGAGGAGAGAGAGCAAAAAAATAATAATAAGTGATTACAAATTATTTAAAAGTTGTGGGGGGTTAGAAATTTTGAAAATCTCAAGTATTATTGGTTATGGTATAATATATTTTTTTAATGTATTTTTTTAATGTATATTATATATATTTTTTATTAATTATTATATATTATTTTTGATAAAATTATGACAATTTATATTTTAAAAATGAAATTACACATTTTTTTGTAATGTTATATATTTTTTGTTAGAAAATATTTGGATAAAAAATATATATAACATTACCACAAAATAAATAACTTTATTTCTCACAAATTATCGTAATTCTATCCAAAAAAAAATATATTTACTACAAAAATACATAATGTACATCACAAAAATACATAATTGGTACATATAGAATTTTCCAAAGTAAACACATGCAGACCAAAAAAAAAAAATAATTCCACAGCCATGCATGACCATTGATTTCTTATCCAAGGCTTTTTTTCATGCTGCAAATGCCAGTTTTGTCCTAACAAAGATCAAGAAATTGAGATGTAAATTCAAGAGAAGAGAAGAAGCCCAAAGGGAGAGATAAAAACTGAAATGAAGATCAAACCACCACCTCCATTTATCTTTTGTCTTGCTTTTGATGATTTTCCTCCATTTCTCTATATGTGGAACAGCTTCCGCTAAAAAGAGCAACTCAATGATCTCGGGGGGGGGGGGGGGGGGGGTGGTGTGTGTGTGTGTGTGTAATGCCACCATTGTTAAATACTTGCCAGAAGAAGGGGAAGGAGAATGAGAAGAAGAAGAGTTCTTAAATTAAATTAATTGTATAATAGAAGAGATAGAATGAGAAGATAGAATGGAAAAGAAAAAAAAAAAAAATAGAAAGGTATTAAGGTCATTTTATATTTTTTTGTTAACAATGTTAATGTTACACTTTAATCCAAAATCACAAGGGGTAAGTGGCTATTTGCAAATGATTGGGGGGGGGGGGGGTAAAGTGCAAAAGGGCTAAACCACAAGGGGTAAAGCGTTTTGCCCTAAAAAAATGACATAACATTTGTGATAAAAATACGAAACATATATATAAAAAAAAAAAAAAAATTTTGCATAATAAGAGTGTATATGGTTCATAGTGTATGAAACATATATCAAAAAATTGCATAATAAGGGTGTATATGGTTCATAGTGTGTCAAATGTTATGTCACTTTTTCGGTGAGTTACGACATTTTATGTTTCAAAAATTAAGTGAAGGTTACATATTTTTTTATTGAAACATTTTTTAATCATAAAATACGTAACGTTACAACAAAATGTATAATTTTATTTCTAAATCACAAATTGACGTAACTCTATCAAAAAATTATATAATATTTGTTACAAAAATGCATATATATAACATGTACAAAAAAATTACATAATAAATAAATAAATTAACTGGCAAAAAAAAAAAAGAAGGAAATTTTATAACATACAATTGTGTTTTTTCCCAACCCATTTCATAGAACAAACCAAAGCATTATACTTGTTAAATCAAAAACACATAAAACAACGTCGCTTTTGTCCTCACCACAGGCACAACAAGAAGGGGCTAACAATGGTGACCCCTCTTCCGGGTTGATTGGGGAATATCAGGGGCATGGTGGTTTGTGATTGGTCAAGAATATTAATATGATTACGTGGTGTCCTGAATCAACAAATAATTTTTCGATGACTTAGGCCAGTATGGGGATAAGTTTTTTATTTTATTTTATTAAAATAGTCAAAAAAATCATAAAAAAGTCAAAAAAATAAAATGCTACATCTTACATCAATAAATCATTTTCTCTCTCACAATCATTTATTTAACTAAAAAAATTCTCCTAAATACGCTAACTTTTTTCATCTCATTAAAAAATCAAAAAATAACTAGAAAAGCCAAGTTCCAGTAGCATTAGATGTTAGTTATATTTATGCCATAACTTAATTCTGTACTAAATGATGAAGATGTATAATAATTAGGGGAAATTGTGAATAGGTATGATAGTCACAAAATAATTACACTACAAACAAGAATATTTTTTGATACAACTTTGACACATGAGAAGAGTTGCACAAAGTATAAGAATGAATTTGCACCATGCACACAGCTGAATTGCACCATCATGAAAATGCAATTTTTTTTATCACTACTTTACTGAAATGTAATTTTCCCTGTTAATTAGTTGCAAATTACATTTTACTTGTGTTCAATATTCAAGTTGCAAATTACAATTAATAGCCTGAAATAACGACTGGCAACTACCAACATCATTAATAAATATCTAGAAATTTCAATGCCTACCCAAAGAGTAATCAATAACCATGCATTCATGCTGTTTCGTAAGAGAGCAAAATAAAATAAAGAAGTTATAATTATTGATTTAATTTTTTTTATAAATAATGTGTATGAAGAGTTTTATAAAATGAACGATTCAGATTATTAAAACGGAATCTGTGATAGGTCCTATGAGCTCAAACAACACTCCCTACTCTAGAAGAACTTGTTTATGACATTGCCACATATGACATGAAATAATTTTTCCATCCAAAATTATTTCCCCTCTCGCTTTCTTTTACCTTGGTGATCTCTAGTGTCCTTGGGTTATTCATGTAACTTGTACAATACTAGTTCATTCTCCCTGTTTTCTGGCTACAAATGAAGATGCTTCCTAATTATTGCATGAAACCACAATGCATATGCCCAACTTGGTAAAACTGAATTTTGTAATCAGCTTTTCTCTTATGTTTAGGTTTTGAAAATGTGTAAACTTATGTTATTGTGTTTTAGCAATATTTGTTGTTTCATAAAAATAATATTTCAAATAAATTTTCCTGCAATATGCGTTACTTTTCTTACAAAACTATCACGTTTGTTTATATATATTAAAAAAATAGCAATATTATTTATTTTTATAGCACTACTCAGTGAAACCTTAATT
Organism: Camellia japonica; assembly: GCA_030407325.1. Classification (NCBI taxonomy): domain Eukaryota; kingdom Viridiplantae; phylum Streptophyta; class Magnoliopsida; order Ericales; family Theaceae; genus Camellia; species Camellia japonica. The sequence goes on from JAPPVO010000002.1 coordinate 19,715,899, forward strand.
AATGATAGGAGAGACATTAGGATTGTTTTTAGTGTTGACAAAATATATAAAATGTGTAAAAATATTTAAAAATATATGAATAATATATTAGATTATTATAATTTTTTTGTTATTTAGGATTTTTTTTTTTTTTTGATGATCGGTTGTCAGGATTAGTTTACACGCACCTTGACTAATCCTGAGATCCATGCAAAACGCCTCCTCTATGTAGATTGGGCAAATCTTGAGCAGAGTTCGCAGACATACACTACAAGAATTTGCACATTTGCCGACTAATTTTGGCGACTAAAACATTTTTAGTCGCCAAAAGTATAATTTTTGGCGACTAAATTTTATTTTGGTTGGCATTGGTTACATATTTACCTACTAAAATATTTTAGTCGGCAAAAATTAAACTTTTCAGCGACTAAATAGTATATTAGTCGCTGTTGGTGTACAATTTATGCTAGAAAATTAAAATTTAATCTGTAATATTCACTTTTTCCCGACTAAAATAGTGCTTAGTCGCCAAATGGGCTTTTACCGACCAAAAATTTCGTCGCTAAACGCCTGATAATTCATTCATTTGCCGACTAATTACAATTTAGTCAGTAAAAGTTGAAATTTCAACTCCCGCCACTTCATTAAGTGATGCGCGCGTTGATGTTGATGTAAGACCTCACCAAATCTCACAAAACTCAGCCCCCTCACCGTCTTCTACTGTACGGGCGACGCACAGACGGCCACGGCCACGGCCACCGCCACGGCCACCGGCGCCAATCACCACCGTCGCAGCCCTTGAATCACAGGTTCTCTCTCTCTCTCTCTCTCTCTCTCTCTCTCTCTCTCTCTGTCTCTGTCTCTCTCGCTTTCGCGCTGTGCTTCTCAGTTCGTCTGTGCCTCTCTCGCTCGAGCTCTCTGAAACAGTGTATCTATGTCTTTGTCTGTCTCTGTGTCTCTCCATCTCTTTCTCTCTCTCTCTGTCTCCCCCTTTCTGTGTTTCCCCCATTTCAGACCCGTAGGTTACTGTTTAATGTGTATGAATGATATTTGACTGAACAATCCGAAATCAATTTTTAAGCAATTTGTAATCATTCAAATATGTAATTCGGAAATTGATTCGGACTTATAGGTCAATTTGAAATTTAGGTCAATTTGAGTCTTATTATCTTTATTCTAAGTTAAGATGCTGCTGGACATATGGTGTTGATTATATGATGTTGTCTTATTCTGTGTTGTCATATTATACTGGACATATGCTGCTGGACATATGGCATTATCTTATTCTGTGTTTCCCCCATTTGAGTCTTATTATCTTTATTCTAAATTATATGGTGTTGATTTAGTGTAGTTTTCGTGATGTTTGTTTGGGAAGAAAAGAAACCAGAAGAAGTAAACTGGAGGAAAATAAACTAGAGGGGTTAATTGGACAAGAACTTTGAATTAGGATTTATGACTTAATGCTGTTAAATATATCCTATTGATTCATTCATAACCTTGAATACCTTCCGAGCTTCCTGAAAAATTGCATATAAGAGACACTATAACTCCAACATGAAACATATGACTATTAAAAACAAAAGAGTATGATATCAATGAATTTTGTTACATGATATATATGATATCTATATCAATTATTTATTTTTTCTTTTAGTTTTTCTATTACATATTTTATTTTCTAAAAATGTAACTAGTATCATTTAAAATGTAGTAAGCAACAGCAAAATATTGCTTGCAACAAGTGTGTAAGCTGACATTTTTTTCAGAATTCTTAGTGTATCTCATGTCAGATAATTGGATAGTGATTATTTCTATACTGTTTAGTATATACATGGTGCTTTTATTCTTCAACAGACATCAATCAAAGCTCTTTTAAGTTGGAAGAATTAGATTGTGTGACTGATTAAAATATAGGACATTTCTTTAATTGTGGTTTCTTGCATTGCATCTTAATTATTTTTGTTCACAAAAGGAAAATATAGTTTCACAATAGAAAATTAAGAAATAAAATCCAGGCTTGGATGCTTTGCTTGCCTACCCACCCTTGATGCCATTCCAAGTGGGACTTTTTTGAACTCAATTTGATCAGTTGAAGTTTATGGGTGGAATAGAAAATTGCTTTTAAAGTTCTACTCTCCATCTTCTGGCTTTTGACTATGGAAATGTTATAGACATTGAAATGCAGATTTATTTATGTTTCGTATATTTAGGAATTTCTTCACTTGATTTTGAAAGCTTGAAATTGTGAAGGTTCAGATAATTTTTAATTTTTTTATGATGGAAATTTTGCTATTCGAAGTCTGAATTGACTGAACTTGGAAGAAATTGTCTTTTTTCATTGCTGTTTGTTTGGTAAAAAGGGGAAGGAAAGGAAAGTTTTCAAGAATCACATGGAAAATTGCGATTCCATGTACTTTATTTAGTTGAAGTTATGTGTGAAATAGAAATTTGCTTTTAAGTTCTGCTCTCAATCTTCTGCCTTTGACTATGGAAATGTTATAGACATTGAAAGGCTTTGCAGATTTAGTTATCTTTCATATATTGAGGAATTCCTTCACTTGATTTTGTAAGCTTAAAATTGTGAAGGTGTAGATAATTTTTAATTTTTTTAGGATGGAAATTTTCTTATTCAAAGTTGGAATTGACTGAACTTGGAACAGGGTTATGTGCCTACTGTTTTTGACAATTTAGTGCAAACGTGGTTGTGGATGGGAGCACTATTAATTTAGGGCTTTGGGATACTGCAGGTAAGTTCATATTAGCCAGTGATATTTTCTTCTTCAACAAACTCTTCACAAGTGCTGGATTTGACTTGTTTGTTTCATGGAACAGGTCAGGAGGATTACAATAGATTAAGACCCCGGAGCTATCGAGGGGCCGATGTCTTTATACTTGCATTTTCTCTGATTAGCAAGTCTAGTTATGAAAAAATATCAATAAAGGTAAGAACAATTTTTTCATGTAAAGATAGATGCCTTTCTCGTCATAAGATAATTTTCTGTATGATTAGATGGTATGCCGATACATGCTTCTTTTTTTTTTTTTTTTTTGGGGGGGGGGGGGGGGGGGGGGTTGTTCTGTTTTCGATGGTCAGTGGATTCCTGCATTAAGGCATTATGCTCCTGGAATTCACAATATACACAAATGATGTATCTGCCTTTCCGTAAAAATGAGGGGATAAAGATACTTAAGTACTAACTCTCTCAGAACCTATTGTAAGTGGAAAATTCCTTCAAAATTAACACCCCGGTAACATGTATGAACTAAATGGAGGGAAGGAAAACATAATTCTCTACTATATGTTTCATACCAAGTGAAACATTCAATATAAATGATAGTACTGAATAGCCAAGTTTCTTAGATTGTTTAATTTGATAAATGTTTGACACTTTAGCAAATTAATACATGTGAATGCTTGTTCTGACAGTCATTTGAATGCTTGTTCTAACAGTCATTTGAAGATTGTGTCCAAGGGAAGGAAGGAAGAAGTGCAATGCTGATTGCTTTTACCCTGGAGAAAAAAAATTAGTGGGTACGTAATTGTCTTTTGATTGCTTCATTTGCTTACTGGAAGCAGCAATATTTGAATTGCATTCTTTGACTGCTTTTAAATTGAACTGCAAAGCAAGGGAATATTTGGGGTATTGAGATTCTTAATTGATTTTGCTGTTGTTACAGTGGGAAAAATTAATTGATCGCACCCCTTTGCCTCGCATTTGTGATTGTTTCTTTGTTTCAATTCTGTGTTCTTAGAGTTTTCTTTGTTGATTAATATTGAACTTCTAGGTCTATACCATGTTCAATGAGTCATACACTTTCTATGGTTTGTTGCTGGAATTTGAAGCACTACTTTCATGAAAGCAAAATTTATTTTAATTTGGACTTGTTCATTGTCTGTCTAAATTAAAGGTTTATTGTTGCTACTTTTGAGGGTAATTTAGTTTCACCTTGAACCTCAAAAGACGAGCAATTAAACTTAGGCATCAAGGTCATTTAAGTATATACTCGTTCACATGAAAGTTAAATTGCGTGGTGTTAATTTGTTTGTGGAAGAAACTTAATAGATACTTTACCTAATTCCTGTATTTCACATTTATGCTTAACATTGGTTTGTGTATATCACTTTTTGACAATCATTATCAATGTTTGCTTAATAATAGCGATGATGCTTATTTAACATTGGTTTGTGTATATCAATTCATGTCCTCATAATATCGATGATGCGTGTGATGCGTTTACTTAATATATCATGTTTGCTTGCTTGTACTTTCTAGGTACAAGCATGGTTCTTGGGACGAAAACAGGGCAGCATAAGAAAACAGCAACTGACCCCATTCCATCACCCTTGGGAACATTTGCACCTGTCGTTGTCACACCACAGACTTTATCCGATGAGACACAACCGCCGGATGACACACAAACATGTGTGGAAGAGACACAGGCGCATGGCGTAGGTAAGACCATTGTAGTTTTGTAGGTGTGTTTCGGCCCCTAAAGATCACTTTGTGACAACTGAAGCAACGGATTTTATGTCATCTAGAAGAACAAGTTCTTGCATGTCTTACAAAATTCAAATCCCTTACAAAATTTGCTTGGATGATTGTTAAATTTAGTATTAATTATTGTTCATTATATGTTTGGCAAACTAATTGCATGTGAAGGCCTTACACTGATATATCTTATGGGCATTTTTTTCATCTAAAACATTGATTTGAACTGCTCTTTTTCATAATTTTTTGCAACTTAAATCATGAAAGGAAATGTTTTGAGTATTAAAACATAGCCAATAGTTACATTACAATAAGGGAATCCCCTCTGAAAAAACAACATCCACAACGATAGTAACCCATCTCACTTAATCTGGGAGATGACAAGCTGGCTAAGAATGTCAAAGGGTCTTCAACACCTTTCTTTCTCTTTCAAAGGGTCTTCGAGGTCAGTTTTGGGAATGAACAATGTCAAATGCTAACTTTGCTAGGAAAACCCTCTTTTTCTTCACAGCTTGGTTGAATATTGTGCAGTGTTGTTTAGTTCTTCTCATCTTATAGTATGTAAGCTTTCTCTTAGAGTATAGAGTTCACAGTATCAGGTAAAAAATGCTTATGGTTCAACCAGGCTCTGTGAGCCATCAGTTAGGTTTTGGGCTGCAATGCGCCCTGAAATCCAGATGGCCTCTCGCTTATTTTGTTGTGTAAGGTGATAGAAACTGTTGATGATCTTGATATGTTGGTGGAACCACCAATTCTGTTTAGTTAGTGTCAGAGAAACTCGACAATTGTCTGAGATAATGATGAAAATTTGTACTTTTAGTCTGCACATACACAGCTATACCCAGTTAATTTCAAAACAGGTTTCTTTCTTTCAAAATGTTTGTTGCCTGAATTACATGGTTGCTTTAAATTTGCATTATTGTTTCCAAATGTGATAATTGGTTGATTTATGATGTAGGTTTTTAGTTGGAATATATGATTCATAATGTCCAGAGGTTGCAAACCAATCTTTCTTTCTTTTTTAAGATGGTGCAAAGCAATCTTTCAAAACATCCATTTTAACCAACCTATCTGATCTGATTGAGGAAATGGTTGATGTGTTGCATGTTGCTCTTAGGGTGATTAGTTGTTCTCTGACAATAATTTGGTCTGGTGGATGTTATGAAGGACGTATGAGGGTCTCAGTGGAAAAACTACTTGTCTAGTTTTTGTTGCCGGTGGATTGCTTTAGTGAACTGAAATCTTTGTTGTGAATAAGCCGAGTTTGTTTTTGTTAAGTTTTTGGGGCAATCGGTGATTTAACATGGTATCAAGAAGTCTTAGAGCCGAATATGCCCAAAACTTAGTCGGAAATGGGCGTTTCAGGGGTGAAAATTCAAAACAGTGCCCGAACCTCCGTGTGGCCAAAACGAACAGTTTCCCCATGCCAAATATGACTTGTGACAACTGACGAAATGTTATTCGGACCTATAGGTTGGGATTTAGAGACGAATACGCCCAAAACTTAGTCGAAAAAGGGCGTTTCGGGGGTAAAAATTCAAAACAGCCCCGGAACCTCCATGTGGCCGAAACGAACAGTTTCCCCATGCCAAATATGACTTGTGACGACAGACGAAATGTTATTCGGACCTATAGGTTGGGATTTAGAGCCGAATACGCCCAAAACTTAGTCGAAAAAGGGCGTTTCGGGGGCAAAAATTCAAAACAGCCCCCGAACCTCCGTGTGGCCGAAACGAACAATTTCCCCATGCCAAATATGACTTGTGATAACTGACGGAATGTTATTCGGACCTATAGGTTGGGATTTAGAGCCGAATATGCCCAAAACTTAGTCGAAAAAGGACTTTTCGGGGACGAAAATTCAAAACAGCCCTCGAGCCGCAGTGTGGCCGAAACGAACAATTTCCCCAAGCCAAATATGACTTGTGACAACTGATGGAATGTTATTCGGACCTATAGGTTGGGATTTAGAGACGAATACGCCCAAAACTTAGTCGAAAAAGGGCGTTTCGGGGGCGAAAATTCAAAACAGCCCCCGAATCTTCATGTGGCTGAAACGAACAGTTTCCCCATGCCAAATATGAGTTGTGACAACTGACGGAATGTTATTCGGACCTATAGGTTGGGATTTAGAGACGAATACGCCCAAAACTTAGTCGAAAAAGGGCGTTTCGGGGGCGAAATTTCAAAACAGCCCCCAAACCTCCGTGTGGCCGAAACGAACAGTTTCCCCATGCCAAATATGACTTGTGACAACTGACGGAATGTTATTCGGACCTATAGGTTGGGGTTTAGAACCGAATACGCCCAAAACTTAGCCGAAAAAGGGCGTTTCAGGAGCGAAAATTCAAAATAGCCACCGAACCTCCGTGTGGCCGAAACGAACAATTTTCCCATGCCAAATATGACTTGTGACAACTGACGGAATGTTATTCGGACCTATCGGTTGGGATTTAGAGACGAATACGCCCAAAACTTAGTCGAAAAAGGGCGTTTCAGGGGAGAAATTTCAAAACAGCCCCCGAACCTCCGTGTGGCCGACACGGGCAGCTTCCCCATGCCAAATAGGACTTGTGACAACTGAGGGAATGTTATTCGGACCTATAGGTTGGGATTTAGAGACGAATACGCCCAAAACTTAGTCGAAAAATGGCGTTTAAGGAGCGAAAATTCAAAACATCCCCCGAACCTCCGTGTGGCCGAAACGAACAGTTTCCCCATGCCAAATATGACTTGTGACAGCTGACGGAATGTTATTCGGACCTATAGGTTGGGATTTAGAGACGAATACGCCCAAAACGTAGTCGAAAAAGGGCGTTTTGGAGGTGAAAATTCAAAAAAGCCCCCGAACCTCCGTGTGGCCGATACGGGCAGCTTTCCCATGCCAAATATGACTTGTGACAACTGACGGAATGTTATTCGGACCCATAGGTTGGGATTTAGAGACAAATGCGCCCAAAACTTAGTCGAAAAAGAGCGTTTCGGTGGCGAAAATTCAAAATAGCCCCCGAACCTCCGTTTGGCCGACACGGGCAGGTTCCTGATGCCAAATAGGACTTGTGACAACCGACGGAATGTTATTCGGACCCGTAGGTTTGGATTTAGAGACGAATACGCCTAAAACTTAGTCGAAAAAGGGCGTTTTGGGGCGAAATTTCAAAACAGCCCCCAAACCTCCGTGCGGCCGAAACGAATAGTTTCCCCATGCCAAATATGATTTGTGACAACTGACGAAATGTTATTCGGATCTATAGGTTGGGATTTAGAGTCGAATACGCCCAGAACTCAGTCGAAAAAGGGCGTTTCGGGGGCGAAAATTCAAAACAGCCCCTGAACCTCCGTGTGGCCGAAACGAACAGTTTCCCCATGCCAAATATGACTTGTGACAACTGACGGAATGTTATTCGGACCTATAGGTTGGGATTTAGAGCCGAATACGCCCAAAACTTAGCCGAAAAAGGGCGTTTCAAGAGCGAAAATTCAAAATAGCCCCCGAACCTCCATGTGGCCGAAACGAACAGTTTTCCCATGCCAAATATGACTTGTGACAACTGACGGAATGTTATTCGGACATATAGGTTGGGATTTAGAGACGAATACGCCCAAAACTTAGTCGAAAAAGGGCGTTTCGGGGGTGAAATTTCAAAACAGCCCCCAAACCTCCGTGTGGCCGAAACGAACAGTTTCCCTATGCCAAATATGATTTGTGACAACTGACGAAATGTTAGTCGGACCTATAGGTTGGGATTTAGAGCCGAATACGCCCAAAACTTAGTCGAAAATGGGCGTTTCGGGGGCGAAAATTCAAAACAGCCCCTGAACCTCCGTGTGGCCGAAACGAACAGTTTCTCCATGCCAAATATGACTTGTGACAATTGACGGAATGTTATTCGGACATATAGGTTGGGATTTAGAGCTGAATACGCCCAAAACTTAGCCGAAAAAGGGCGTTTCAGAAGCGAAAATTCAAAATAGCCCCCGAACCTCCGTGTGGCCGAAACGAACAGTTTTCCCATGCCAAATATGACTTATGACAACTGACGGAATGTTATTCGGACCTATAGATTGGGATTTAGAGATGAATACGCTCAAAACTTAGTCGAAAAAGGGCGTTTCGGGGGAGAAATTTCAAAACAGCCCCCGAACCTCCGTGTGGCCGACACGGCAGCTTCCCCATGCCAAATAGGACTTGTGACAACTGACGGAATGTTATTCGGACCTATAGGTTGGGATTTAGAGACGAATACGCCCAAAACTTAGTCGAAAAATGGCGTTTAAGGAGCGAAAATTCAAAACATCCCCTGAACCTCCATGTGGCCGAAACGAACAGTTTCCCCATGCCAAATATGACTTGTGACAACTGACGGAATATTATTCGGACCTATAGGTTGGGATTTAGAGATGAATACGCCCAAAATATAGTTGAAAACGAGCGTTTTGGAGGTGAAAATTCAAAAAAAGCCCCCGAACCTCCGTGTGGCCGACACGGGCAGCTTTCCCATGCCAAATATGACTTGTGACAACTGACGGAATGTTATTCGGACCCATAGGTTGGGATTTAGAGACGAATGCGTCCAAAACTTAGTCGAAAAAGGGCGTTTCGGTGGCGAAAATTCAAAATAGCCCCCGAACCTCCGTTTGGCCGACACGGGCAGGTTCCCGATGCCAAATAGGACTTTTGACAACCGACGGAATGTTATTCGGACCCGTAGGTTGGGATTTAGAGACGAATACGCCCAAAACTTAGTCGAAAAAGGGCGTTTCGGGGGCGAAACTTCAAAACAGCCCCCGAACCTCCGTCTGACTCTCACGGGCAGCTTTCCCATTACAAATAGAACTTGTGACAACTGACGAAATGTTTTAAACTTGCTAATTTTGTGAACATACACACGTGTGTTATTATTTTTATCACATGTTCTAATATCCTCTCTGAAATGGCACTAACATACATTAATAAGCACCGATGGTTTTCTATCCAATCTAATGATTCAAGTGCCTTTTGCAAACAAATAATGAGGAAGTTGGTAAAAAAAATACTTTCTATTCACATTGGGCTTTGGTATTGGTTTAGCCACAGAATTTGGATACATGTTGCATACAAATAGAAGATTGTTACATTAGCTGTATGTTACTAGTGAAAGATTTGGTAATGATTGTTTTGCATTTAACAATGTTCCGTATAACAAAAGACTTTAGAAAGACTGTACAATGACTGACAATTGATTCATCATGGAAGGTTGCTTCTCACTTATTTTTATTTATCACTTGTTCCCAAATTCATTCATGAAGTTGGGCATTTTTGGGTTCAATTCTAATGTTTTTTTTTTTGTTTTTTGTAGATGACTTCGTTGTGTGGATTTACAGAGATATTTTGGTGTATGGAGAAGAAATTATACTTTTGTATAGAAGTAATATAATACTTTTGTCGTCTCCAGCTTTTGTGCAGTTAACTATTCCTGATACAGAAAGCTATTGGCAGCGAACAGATAATTATTGGCATGGTAGATAGATCACCTTTTGACGCCGTCCACTAAATTGATTTTTTGTCGTGGAACATAGATGTATTTTTGGCTTGGTACATACATCACCTTTTGTCGTGGTACAGATTACGATGGTAATTTGTACCATGCCAAATGGTTATTTCACATGGTATAGTAAATGTAATTTTTGTATACAGAGGGCTTTACTTTTTGTATGATTGTATATGTTGTATGAAATTATTATTTTAGTTTGGACAATAGTTTGTTTGTATGTACTTGGACAGTTAAAGTAATTTATTTTTTGTATACGGATGTAGATTGTGGAATGATTGATAATTTATGTATCATTTTATTTATATACGTATTACAGGTTGAATGGAATACAGACAGGTTATGGACACATCATAATATTAGCAATAAAACATAATATCATGTTTTTGCCAACTAAACGTTTTGTAGCCAATAAAAAGGGAAAAAAAAAAAAAAAACAAACAAACATTTGGCTACTAAAAGTTTTGTATCCAAAAGAAAATCAAACATTTGGCTACTAAATTTTTTGTAGGCAAAAGAAAAACAACAATTTGGCTACTAAATGTTTTGTAGCCAAAAGAAAATCAAATCTTTGGCTACTAAAAGTTTTGTAGCCAAAAGAAAATCAAACATTTGGCAACTAAAATATTTTGTAGCTAAAAACAAAAGTTGAAGAATAAATG